>CAUYUJ010002708.1:0-62500 GCA_963575745.1 Prorocentrum cordatum
AATTCTAGACGCTTCGCGTATCCCCACCAGCGTCCGTAGTCTGGCTCAAGCCTGGCTCAAGGCCATCTCTGCTCGAGCCCGCCCCTTCTCAGGTACGCGCCCAGACCGTGGCCGACATGTCTGCCGCCTGCGCCGCCACCGGCGCTGCCCTGCGGCGGCGGCAGCGGGTGGCTGCTGCCGCCCGCGGGCCACCGGGGCTGGCCGCCGCCGCCGCCGCTGCGCCTGCGGCGGCGGCTGGCGGCGGTGGCCCGCCCGCCGATGCACTCGCCGCGGCCGCCGCCGCCGCCGCCGCCGCGGCCGCTTCAGGCGTGCCACCGGCGGCGGCCGCCGCGGCTGGCGTCGCGGCTGCCGCGGCCTCCTTGCCCGGTGGCGGTGCCGCCCCTGCCGTCCTTGCCGCGGCTGCTGCCGCTGCCGCCGCTGCTGCCGCCGCCGGCTCGTCGCCGGCGGCGACGGCGGCGGGCGGCACGGCGGCCGGCCTTGCGGTGCCCGGCAGCACTGACTCTGCTGGGGGCGGCTGGGCGCCGCCCACTGGATCCCCGCTGCGCGCCAGCAACGAGAGCGAGCCGGGCGTTCAGGCCCCCTCGGGCCTTTCGGACCCTGCCGGCTGCACGTCGTACCTCGGGGCCCTCAATGCCGAGGTGGAGGACGAGGATGACCTGAAGCACGCCCCCGTGAGCATGCTCACGACCCTGGCCGCGGGCGAGGAGGAGACGATGGAGGACGGGGGCGTGGACGAGGACGTGGAAGAGACGATGGAGGACGAGGGCGTGGGCAAGGTGGAGGGGGACGTCGACGTCGAGGACGAGGGGGAGGGCATCGAGGGCGAGGTGGAGGAGGCGTCCGAGAGCGAGCTTGGCGTGCATGATCCGGTCGGCTCTTGGGATCCTGCTGGGCTCACAGCGGATGGCAACATGGAGAACCTCGCCCGCCGACGCCGCACAGAGCTGAAGCACGGCCTCGTGAGCATGCTGGCGACTATGGGCTACATCACCCAGGGCGTCGCCGTCAAGGACATCCTGCACGGCCTCAGCGCCAGCTCCAAAGGTCCCGCGGCGGGATGGGAGCTAACCGCGGCGCATTGTGCGCTCTGCGAGCTGGTCCAGGACCAGTCCGCTGGCACCGATGCCACGGCGGGCGACCTCGGCGGGGAAGTGCCGACGTCCAGCGACGCCGCAGCGGAGCGGTCGAAGTTGGCGGCTGAGATCGCCGCCTTTCGCCTGGCCATTGGAGACCAGTTTCCTCCCGACAAGAGGTCCACGACGCTTCCCCGAACGGATGGGGGAGGCTCGATAGGCATATCTCACAGCTTCAGAAAGGACGAGCCCTCAGCTCGAGAACCAGAGACTGACACATCGAGCAACCACAGAGGTGAAGAGCCGTCAGCTCGAGAATCGGAGGCGGCACCAATGGTTGTCGGGGGCGCCACTGGGCACGTGGCCACGAGCGGCGACGGGGGTCGCCGCGCGCCCGCCGCCCTTCCTGGAGTTGACAGCATTGCTCACGTAGAGTGGGCCTTCAGCCCGAGGAGCTCCCAGCGAGACAGCAGCTCTGAGCGATCCTGCAGCTTGGGACGCCCCAAGCGGACTGTTCGGCGCCGACGGCGATGCAACGACCAGTCAACTCCCTGGACACTCCTGTAACCCCGAGGACTTTTGTCAGCCACCCGCCCCCCAGTTGGACAGTCGAGGTACAGCTCCTCCTTCCTATCAGCGTGTGGCGCGAGCTCAAGCTATCACATTGCCAGTCGCCGGGGCTGTCGGCCACCACCTCACATCCCATGTCTCCTCCCCTGACAATAGTATCTCGAGGGCGCTATCTGCTGATGCTCAAGCGGTTGGGGCTCAACCTGTGGCGGCACGAGCTCAAGCTATCACATTGCCAGTCGCCGGGGCCGTCGGCCACCACCTCATTCTCCATTGCTCCCCCCATGGCAACAGTATTGTGGCGACAGGTGGGAGTGCTGCTGAGGGAGCCCCCGTGGTTGGAGACCAGTTTCCCCCCGACAAGAGGTCCACGACGCCTCCCCGAGCGGATGGTGGGGTCTCCACAGGCATATCTCACAGCTCCAGAAAGGGCGAGCCGGACCGAGCGCATTCCGTCCACGCCCCCGATCCACATCCCCTTGGCTCACGCGCACACTCCGCCGACCACCCTCCCTTGGACGCGTCCAGTGCCGCTGGGCATGTGGCCGCGAGAGGCGACGGGTGTCGCCGCGCGCCCGCCGCCCTTCCTGGAGTTGACAGCACTTCGCACGCAGAGAATGGGCCTTCAGCCCGAGGAGTTCCCAGCGAGACGGCAGCATCGAACGATCCTGCAGCTTGGGACGCCCCAAGCGGACTTCGGCGCCGACGGCGATGCAACGACCAGTCAACTCCCCGGACACTCCTGTAACCCCGAAGACTTTCGTCAGCCACCCGCCCCCCAGTCGGACAGTCGCGGATGTGACGAGCCTTCAGCTCGAGATACTCACGCGGAACGAGCCTTCAGCTCGAGGGTCCAAGGCGTATCCGGTAATCACAGAAGTGACGAGCCTTCAGCTCGAGATCCAGGTCCTGACATCCCTGGAGAGACGATGACCGCGCCGCCAGTCGACGACGATGGGGCCAGCGGACTGGCTGACTCAAGGCATCCTCGCCCTGGATCACAGGTCACCATCCCGCCAGGGCAGCCGTCGCCCCTTGCTCCCTGGAACGGGAGCGCTTCCGCCTACGCCACATGCACACGAGAACCGTTGGCCTTCAGCCAAACGGGAGGAGGGGGTGATGCGTTAAACCCCGCGATGCGCACTGATATTGCGACCTTCAGTCGCTTCCCTGGATTGGATAACGGCAGGCATGATGCCCCCCCCCCCCCCCGCCTAGCTTATCCCCCCCTCTCTCACCCCAACCCTTCCCATGCCCATTGCTGGGCGCCCAATCTCCTTCTCTCCAGGCGGCGCTGGGCAGAGCTGGATCGCCCCCGGCGATGCCTGGATTACGGGGGGCGAGGGCCCCACTCCTGAACAAGCGAACCCCCCCGCGGATCCAGGTCCGCGTGGTCCGCATACTGGCGATTGCCAGAGGGATGCCCTCGACGTTCGACCCAGGGGCCGTTGCGACTTGGAGGGGAGGGGGGGGACTATGCATTTGCCCCCCCCCCCAGGGGGTGTGCGCGAGGGCGTCGGGAGGGGAGACAGGCAGACGCCTGCCCTTGGCCCCGTCTCGCTTTGCAGAGGCTTGCGCCTTCACTCCGCCGATCTTCCCCTCCTGGATGCTTCTGCGCTGAGCGAAGCAGCCTTCAGCTGCGAATTCAACATAGAAGATGGGCCTTCTGCCCTTGGAGCGACTTTTGACACAGTTGAGCGAGCCTTCAGCTCCAGGCGCCAAGGTGCATCTAGCAACCTCAGAAATGAAGAGCCTTCAGCTCGAGAACCTGAGACGGCACTAATGGTCTTCGGGAGCGCTGCTGGGCATGTGGCCACAAGCGGCGACAGGAGTCGCCGCGTGTCCGCCTTCCCTGGAGTTGACAGCACTACTCGAACAGACAACGGGCTTCAGCCCGAGGAGCTCCCAGCGAGACAGCAGCTTCGATCGACCCAGCAGCCTTGGACGCCCCAAACGGATGCCTCGGCGCCATGGTCGATCCTGCGACCAGTCAACTCCCTGGACACCCCCTTAATTACGAAGACTTTCGCCAGCCGCCCGCCCCCCAGTCAGACAGGCGCGGACGTGACGAGCCTTCAGCTCGATATTCTCATACGGAGCGAGCCTTCAGCTCGAGGGTCCAAGACGCAGCGGGAGGTAGCAGAATTGACACAGAAGATGGGCCTTCAGCCCTTGGAGCGACCTGTGACACAGCAGAGCGTGCCTTCAGCTCGAGACTCCAAGGCGCATCCAGCCACCTCAGAGGTGACGAGCCTTCAGCTCGAGAATCGGGGACGGCACCAAGGGCTGCCGAGAGTGCCGACGGGCATGTGGCCACGAGCGGCGACGGGAGGTGCTCCTCGCCCGCCGCCTCTCCTGGATTTGACAGAGCCGAACACGCAGAAAGCGGGCCTTCAGCCCGAGGAGCTTCCATCGAGGTCGCAGCCCATTGCTCCCCCCCTGGCAGCAGTATCTTGGCGACATGTGGGATTGCTGCTGAGGGAGCGCCCGCAGTCGATGACCAGCCTCCTCCCGAGAAGAGTTCCACGACGCCTCCCCGAGCGGATGGTGGAGGTTATCCTGAACCTCCTCGCAGCATCGAGGGTCAGGAGATCACAGCGGAGCGTGCGTGCGTGCGGGCCGCAGACGGGCACGTGTTTGCGATCGGCACCGACCCTCCAGCCAGCGCCTCCGAGGCCATCCCCGTGGCCGACGGTCGACGCGGAGCCCATCACTTGCAAAGCTTGGGGCAGTCGACGCAGCTGGTTGGCGGCGAGACCCAACAACGCCCCGCTGGGACTCCGCCCGCCGCCGCCCCTGGCACTCTCGAAGACCCCGTGCCGGGCAACCACGAACGCGCCTTGCAGAGGCAGGACATCGAGGCCATCCGCCAGCTTGTCGAGAGAAGTCCCTTCGCGCCCATTCGCCCTCGTTCCCCTGTCAGCGAATCCGCCCGAACGGACAGCGAGCCGCAGCCACTCACGCCCGAAGGCCGGACCACGGTGAGGAAGGCGACCCCCGTCCTGGCGGAAGAAACGGTGTCTGGCAACGTGCCTGGGCCAGGTGCGACCCGCAGCACTCCCACACTTGACGAAAGTCACGCTGCGACAGACGGGGGCGTGCTCGTGGGCGAGGGCGGGCGCGGGTCCGATGGCGAGCGTCAGCGGGAGGGGCCTGCCCCCGCTTACCACAACGCAGCAGTCCGCTCAGCCCCAGCTGCTGGAGGCGACTCTGCCTTTACTTGGCGGCCAACCATGCGACCCGCGCCAACCCGCAAGTCCCCGCCAGACTTCCGTGCACCAGTTGCCGCCGCGCCCCGCGAAGCCATAGACGATTCCGGCGGCGGGCCCAACCAGTCGGAACAGTCGCAGAGCAGCGTGCGTGAGCAGCATACGGAGCAGGAGCCGGAAGAGCCCGACGAGCAGGAGCTGCCGGCCGCCCACGAGGAGGGCGCGGAAGTAACGCCAGCGCAGAAAAGGGAGCACGGGCAAGAACAGGAACAGGCCACCACCCACCGCCTCACTCCCCTGGCTGACGCCACCTGCCCTGGCCCCTCCCTCCCAGGCAAGGGCGCGAGCTCGAGCGCCGAGGAGCACCGGCAGTGCGGCCGGCACGTTCCCCCAGCGCGTCTTCGTGGCAGCGGGTGGACGCCCTGCCTAGCCTCTGCGACTGGCCACCCTCCAGTCTCCCCGCTGCCCCTGGGCCGAAACCTGGCCAGCGACGCCGACCGCGCTGGCGGGTCGGGTGGTCGGCAGACGGCAGGCGGCGGACGCAGCAGCAGCAGCAGCCGCAGAAGCAGCAGCAGGCGCCGCGCCGAGGACCAGCCGCCGACCACCCCGCCCCTGGTCGGGGGTCCCGCCGCGCGTCACGGTCCAGAACCTTTGGACCCAGACACGGGACAGCAGCTATATAAAACTAAGATCGGCGACATCCAGTGGGACCTCCCCGGGGAGACACCCGGCGAGACGATAAAGCGGCTTCAGGCCTCCCTGGGAGCGAGGTTCACAGGCGCTTGGCACGCGTTCGCCCGGCAGCACGCCTTGCCTAGCTGCAAGGGCGCGCTCGACCCGCGGCGGCACGACCAGCAAACGTGCGTCGACTTCTGTCGCACTTCCGCCGCCATAACTGTGACGCGCGCGCCATGGGCGACGCGCAGGACCTCGGCGTTGACTGGGCGCAGGTGCGGCTTCGGTACCTGGGTGGAAGTGGCGGCGCGGGCAGGGGGCGCCAGGCGGCGAAGGACCACGCTGTTCGCCGCGCACCCAATATGGACCAGAAACAGTGGAAGGTCGTCACCTAAGCTGCGGGCGCGCCCGCCCTTGCTTCACCTCATTTCACTCTGGCCGCTCCTCCTTCCTTTCGGCGCGTGGCTTGAGCCCAAGCTGTCACATTGCCAGTCGCTGGGGCTGCCGGCCACCACCTCTTTTCCCTTTGCCCCCCCCCCCCTGGCTTCCGTTGCCCCCCCCATCTCTGCTTCAGAAAGGACGAGCCGGACCGAGCGCATTCCGCCCACGTCCCCGAGAGTTCCCAGCGAGACAGCAGCTTTGATCGACCCAGCAGCCTGGGGCGCCCCACGCGGACGCCTCAGCGCCGTGGTCGATGAAGCGACCAGTCAACTCCCTGGACACTAGCGGGATGCAGCAGAATGGATGTAGATGATGGGCCTTCAGCCCTTGGAGCGACCAGTAATGCAGCAGAGAGAGCCTTCAGCTCGAGACTCCAAGGCGCATCCAGCAACCTCAGAGGCGACGAGCCTTCAGCTCGAGATTCGGGGGCGGCACCGGCGGCCCTCTGGAGTGCTGCCGGGCGGGCGGGCACGAGTGGCGTCGGGAGTCGCCGCGCGCCTGCCGCCCTTCCTGGAGTTGACAGCGTCGCGCGCGCAGAGAATGGGCCTTCAGCCCGAGGAGCTCCCAGAGAGACAGCAGCCCTGACCGACCCCGCAGCCTGGGATGCCCCAAGCGGGCCGCTCGGAGCCGAGGGCGACGCATCGAGCAGTCAACTCCCTGGGCACTCCTGGAATTCCGAAGACTTTCGTCAGACACCCGCCCCCCAGTCGGACTGTCGCGGAAGCGACGGGCCTTCAGCTCGAGATACTTGCTCTGGACGAGCCTTCAGCACGAGAGCCCAAGGCGCATCGGGAGGCAGCAGAGCGGACATAGAAGGCGGGCCTTCAGCCCTCGTGGCGACTTGTGATGCAGCACAACGAGCCTTCAGCTCGAGGCTCCAAGGCGCAGCCAGCAAC
The DNA here is from genome assembly GCA_963575745.1 of Prorocentrum cordatum. Taxonomy (NCBI): domain Eukaryota; class Dinophyceae; order Prorocentrales; family Prorocentraceae; genus Prorocentrum; species Prorocentrum cordatum. The sequence continues at coordinate 6,865 of CAUYUJ010002708.1, forward strand.
CTTTGAGAAGAGAGCCTTCAGCTCGAGAGTCGGAGACAGCCCCTGTGGTCGTCGAGAGTGCCGCTGGGCAGGTGGCCACGAGCGGCGACGGGAGGCGCCGCTCCCCTGCCGCCGTTCCTGGAGTTGACAATGCTGAGCACGCAGAGGACGGGCCTTCAGCCCGAGGAGCTCCCAGCGAGACAGCAGCTTGGATCGACCCAGCAGCCTGGGGCGCCCCAAGCGGACGCCTCGGCGCCGGGGTCGATGCAACGACCAGTCAACTCCCTGGACACGCCCGTAATCCCGTAGACTTTCGTCAGCCACCCGCCCCCCAGTCGGACCGTCGCGGACGTGACGCGCCTTCCGCTCGAGACTCCCGCGCTGGACGTGCCTTCAGCTCGAGGGTCCAGGGCGTTCTGGGCGGCCGCAGAAGTGACGAGCCTTCAGCTCAGGATCCAGAAACAGTTCCAATGGACTTAGAGAGAGGCGCCGAGGCCGTGACCACGAGGGTGTGGCGGCTCGAGCTCAAGCTATCACTTTGCCAGTCGCCGGGGCCGTCAGCCACCACCTCATACCCCATTGCCCCCCTCATGGGAACAGTATTGTGGCGACAGGCGGGAGTGCTGCTACATCTAGCAACCTCTGGAATGACGAGCCTTCAGCTCGAGAATCTGAGACGGCACTAATGGTATTCGGGAGCACTGCTGGGCACGTGGCCACAGGCGGCGACAGGAGTCGCCACGCGCCCGCCCTCCCTGGAGTTGACTGCACCGTGCGCACTGAGAACGGGCCTTCAGCCCGAGGAGCTCCCCGCGAGACAGCAGCTTTGATCGACCCAGCAGCCGGGGGCGCCCCAAGCGGACGCCTCAGCGCTGTGGTCGATGAAGCGACCTGTCAACTCCCTGGACACTCCCGCAACCCCGAAGACTTTCGTCAGCCGCCCGCCCCCCAGTCGGACAGTCGCGGACGTGACGAGCCTTCAGCTCGAGATTCTCATACTGAACGAGCCTTCAGCTCGAGGGTCCAAGGCGCAGCGGGATGCAGCAGAATGGACATAGAAGATGGGCCTTCAGCCCATGGAGATGTGTCTCGCACCTTGGACCTCTCAAGGGGTTTCCCCTAGGAGTCTTTTGGGCCGCGCGTCTCCCCCGGGGCCGGGCCGCCATTGCAGACTCCCTGGGCTCCTCTCGTCGGCTACGTGCAGCGGCCCCCGTGCTTAGCATGGATTGGCGATCGATCGGCGGTGGTCCTGACATCCCTGGAGCGACGATGACCGCGCCGCCAGTCGACGACTTTGGGGCCAGCGGACTGGCTGACTCAAGGCATCCTCACCCTGGATCACAGGACACCATCCCGCCAGGGCAGCCGTCGCCCCTTGCCCCCTGGAACGGGAACGCTTCCGCCGACGCCACATGCACACGAGAACCGTTGGCCTTCAGCCAAACAGGAGGAGGGGGTGATGCGTTCTATCCCGCGATGCACACTGATATTGCGACCTTCAGTCGCTTCCCTGGATTTGTTACGGCAGGCATGTTGCCCTCCCGCTTTGTTTTCCCCCCTCTCTCCCCCCTTCCCTTCCCCTGCCCTTTGCTGGGCGCCCCTTCTCCTTCTCTCCTGTTCACCCGCTTGCGGCTTTCTGCCGCCCCCCCCCCCCTCCCCTGACACGCGCGCCTCCTGCCTTTGGATACAGGTGTGCGTGTCAGTTTACCGCCCACTCGGCAAGCACTGTTGCGGGTGGACCTGTGGCCCCAGGCCTTACTGTAGTTGTTTTCACCTGCTAGGCGCAGCCTGGCGCGCGGCTGTGGGCTCCGGCGGTTTCGCCTGTCCATAGGCCGCGTCACTCCCTGGATTCTTCAAGCTTTCTACGGCCTTCAGCCGTGCTCCTGGAACGAAGTGATTGTGAGGGACGCGCTTTGGGTATGCGACGGTCCCGCCCCTCGGGCGCTACCTTACGTGCGAGTGGGTGGCGCTGGTTATTTTGATTGGTGCACTTCCCAAGCGACCAACGAGTTTCTATCGTTTGGCTTCGTGCACTTTGCTGCGCTCTGACCAGATCGCTGGTCCTTCGGCGCAGGCGCATCTCAGTTGTGGAAGGTTTTCCCTCGGGTCTCGGCTTCTACTCCCTGGATGCGTGTTCTGACGTCGCGACGGTTCGCTGGCGCCGTCAGAGTATCTTTCTCTTTGGACTGCGTCATCAGTGTCAGTCTGTTTCTACCCGCCAGACTCCCTGGATTGACGTCCTGCTCGGAATCGTTCCCTACCCTTGTTCTTTTCGTTCACGGCGGGAACGCTCGCGCGCCATTTTGGCTGCGCTCGGCTTTCCTTGGTGGCTGTATTCAGACTCCCTGGATGCGCCGTTGCATGTGCCTTCAGGGGCTGCCCTGCTGACTCCCTGGACCTGCGCGCCCGTCGGTTTCTCTGTCGCCTTGGGTCGCGACTGCTTGCCGCCTGACCGCGGCCCCGCGCGCGCCCGCCCCCTTGTCGCGGCCGCAGCCCGACCGTGGCCGCCCGCTGCTGGCGCTTCCGCCTGCGGCTGTAAAAAAACATATCCCCACCAGCGATGGGCAGGTGCCGTCGGCTCCGCCGCCCCCAGCAGGTGGCAGGGCTGGCAGGAGTGGAATGCCTGGAGCCACCAGGGAGCACAATGGACGGAAACGGCCTGGAAAGGGAAAGGTAAGCGGTACTCCCCCAGAGGGGGCGATCCATACGCAAACAAGCGTGCCCGATGGTGGGGCGGAGACGACTCGCACGCCCAGGGCTAGGATGGTCAGGACAGCCACTCTGCGCACCCATCGCCCCCCCGAACCCACCACCCCCTACGCGCCCCTCCCCGCCGGGGACGGTTTCACCTTGCAGCGCCCAGCCTCGGCCGCAATACCTGGGGCAAACCCCGCTGGGGCGGGGTTCCTCCCATCTCGACAACCCACACTGGAGAAGTGGACCCTTGCCTGAGCTCTCACCCCCCTCTTAGGTAGGGGCTTGCCTGCAGGACCCACTGGTCCCGGGTTTACTTACTTTGCTGTCCCACTGCGGCAGCCACCCTCTCCGGTGTCAGGGGAAGTCGTCAGATGCCTCCCAACCTGCATGCCACTCGGCTGGGGGTCCCAGGCCATAGTTCTCGCAGCGCCGCCCGGTGTGACTGGCGGCGGCTCACGTACCCTCCCCGACGTTGCGCATTCCGCCGCGGGTCCTCCCCAGCCGGAACCGCAGCGGCGTGGCTCTTCCACCCCCCCCTGTTGTAAATGGTGTTTCGCGGCGGTCAACTGCGCTCCCCACAGCTCAGATGCTCTCGGCGTGTCACATCTCGCTCACCAATCGTATCTTGCGGCGGTCAGCTGCGCCCCACCTCTACACTCTACATTATATTCTTGCCGGCTGCGGAGGCGCCCCCCCCGGGCCACCCTCAGCACATCCCGGCCGGCGGCTTCGCTGTCCACGCCCGGACCCGCGTAGGACGCTTGGGCGTCGCCGACTCCGCTGACACAGGGAGCTGCGCCCGGAGGGCCTGGCGCTGATTGGGATTGTCCACAGCAGCGGTGCTTTGCGGCGGTCAGCTGCACCCCCCCCCTCACCGCGCAGGTGTACTCGGCGTGATTTGCTTGTGATGGAATAGTTCCTGTGGCGGGCAGCTGCCCCCCCTCTCCTTTCAGGCGCTCTCAGGTGGGTGTCTCCCACCTCAGTGGCAGCGCTGGAATGCGGGGCTGGGCTCATCAGTTCCACGTCTCAGCCCACCCAGTGACGCTTAGACGTCCCGGACTCCGCCGGCACGGGAGTTGCGCCTCGAAGAACCTGGAGTTGCTGGTGCAGTTCGCCCACAGCAGCGGTGCTCCGCTGCGGTCAGCGGCACCCCCTCACAGCGCAGGTGAACTCGGCGGGATGAGCGCGTGGTGTTAACTGTTTTCTGCGGCGGTCAGCTGCGCCCCTCACTCCCGGCAGGAGCTTCGCAGGACACCGGCGCACAGCGCTGGCCCCTCGAGGTTGGCAGTGGTGCCTGCCGTCGGAATGCGCAACTGGATCCCGCGACATCCGCGATCCGGGTCGTCGGTAGCAGCTTTCCGCACACTTCGTGATCTGAGCGGTTCTGAGTGGCCAGCTTCTCCGTTCTGGCTAGGGTACTCCCCGCGCCAGTTCTGCCGTAGACGGTCTGCCCCGTCAGGTCGCCAGGCTGGGTGTGCTCCGGGCCCTCGCGGGCTACTGCGGTTGGGTACGGAGCCCGAGGTCAGCGCCTCGAGCGGTTCAGCCGTCCGAGGGCCGCCTGCTTTGTTTTCCATGCTTTGCCCGCTTCCAGCCCGCCGGCAGGCGTGAGCTTGGCTCGGAGGCTGGCGCCGACCCGGCGACTCGCTCCGTAGCTTTGAATTAGTTCATTTTGTATTGTGCATGTTCATATGCAAACCTGCTTGCAGGCGCGTCTCGGCTTGGGCTGCTGCGTTCGCAAATTCGCACTGTGCCGCTGCCCCGGACACTGCTCTCGCCGCCCGACCATTGTCGTGCGGCCGCAATCAAAAACAATACCCCCACCAGCCCATCCAGAAACGATGTGCAGGCGAGTTGAGGTGATCAGTGAAGTGCGGCAGCAAAGAGGGGGACGGCCGAACCGTGCAAATGAGTGAGGAGGAGAAGGAGGAGGTGGATGGATGGGTGGATGAGGGAGTGGGAAGAAGGAGGATTAATAAGATGAGAAGGAGGACGAGGAGGAAGAGAAGGAGTATGAGGAGGAAGGATGAACAGGAGGAGGGGGGGAGGAGGCAAGCACAAGGGCCAGAGGTCTCTTGGCTGCCTCTCGGAGCCTCTTGGGTATCTCTTGGGCGATTCTTGGTGGCCTCTTGGGACGTCTCGGGGTTCTCTTCGCGATCCTGGGGGGCTCTTCGGGGTCTTGGGTGCCTCGGGGGGGCCTGTTGGGGCCGCTTGGGGTCTTCTTGGGGGCCTCCTGGGGGCTTCTTGGGCGCCTCTTGGGGCCATATCGGGGCCATCTTGGGACCTTTTTGGGGCCTCCTGGGCGAGCTCTTCGGGGTCTTGGGTGCCTCGGGGGAGCCTCTTGGGGCCGCTTGGGATCCTTGTAGGGGCCTCCTGGGGGCCTCTTGGGGGCCTCTTGGGGCCATCTTGTGGCCGTCTTGGGACCTCTTCGGGCCTCTGGGCGCTTCTTGGGGCCATCTAGGAGGAGATCGATCAAACAAGATGGGGGGTGTCACATTAGCGTCCCCCCTAAGAGGCCACAGTGGGGCCAAAACCCTGGTCAAACCAAATTTTGGCTTCCTCGCCGAGGCCGTTTTGGACGGACGCCCTGGCACCTCGCGACCCCCCCCCCCTTCCAGGTCCAGGGGAGGGGGTAGGGGGAGGGGTAAACCCCTCCCCGAACGGGAAAAAGGAGAAGTGGACGAGGGAACGCTCTAAACCACCGACGCCCAGAGGGCTGGTGGGACTTGGACCCATCATGGGGCTCTCTTGGGGTTCTCTTGGGGCCTTCTTCGGGCCCTCCCGGAACTCTTTCTTGGGGCTCTCTTGAGGTCCTTTTAGGGCCTTCTTGGGGCCCTGTTGGGGCTCTTTTATAGGGCGTCTTGGGGCCCTCCTTGGGCCCTCTTGGGGCTCTTTGGGGGGGCCTGGGGGCCTTCTTGGGGCTCTTTTTGGATGCCTGAGGGGCCTCGTGGGGCCGTCTCGGACCCTTTCGCTAAAAAAAAAGGGGGGGGCCTTAATTCTGACCTCCCCCATCCGAGGCTCAAACGTGCCGTCCTGGGGCCCTCTTGGCCCGTTCTTGGAGCGCTCTTGGGCGCTCGTGTGGCCGTCTTGGGGCCCTCTTGGACCCCTCTTGGGGCTATCTTGGGCCGTCTTGGGGCCGTCCTGAGGCCTCACGAGCCCATCGGAGGCGAAACAGCGAGAAGGCAACCAACATTGATTTTCCTTAGGTTTTTGAAGGATTTGGGCCTCTTGGGGGGGTCCTTGGATGCCTCGGAGGGCACTTGAAACCGTCTTGGGGCCGTCTTGAGGCCTCTTGGACGTGTGTCGGAGGCTATCTTGACCCATCTACCGTTATCTTCGACCATCTTGGAGGTCATCTTGCGCTCTCTGAAGCCCTCTTGGAGCCATCTTGGACCAACAAGGACCCTCTGCCATATCGCGGGGGAGCCCGTCCAGTCGCAGGGAGGGGGGGGAAGGTACACCTCTCGAGCAGGGAAAGGCAGGAGGTTGCAAAAGGAAACTCTCTAAACCACCTGCGCCCAGGGCTGGTGGGTTACGCTGCGTGGAGGCGCGCAGTGTGCGATGAACTCGATAGCAAACGTGCGGAGACTGGGCCACTGTCGGCCTTCATGAAGATAAAACGTGTGTGCACGGGAGGGCGCTATATATATACATCTGAAGTGCAACCTGCTAGCATACATCACAATATGTCACTGCTGCCAGCCGAAACTGGATTCACATCCAGGAGCGGAGAACGGGCCCCACCAAGTTCATTGTGAATTTTGGGGGCAGCCGCACCGACGTGTGGGGGGGGGACCAACCTGTAACTGCTCATAACCGAACGCTGTGACCTCAAGTGTGCACACGTGGGCGAGGGAAGGAGGAGCAAGGCAGGGGCGAGGGGACAAGAGGGCGAAGGAGGGGAAGCCACCGACAGCAAGCAGCAGCCTCAAACCTGGAACTCGCTGGATAGGTAGCCGTAACACTCGTTGGCACCAACGAAGTACAGGACGCCGTAGCAGCACCCGAAGTACACAATGCACAGCTGCATCCACTCAAATCCCACGTCAAGGAACTCACTGGACAGGTGGTGGTAGCACTCATTGTCATCAACGAAGTACAACACGCAAAGGCAGTACACGAAATCTCAAGACACAACACCACCATCCAACAACTGCAGTAACTCAATTCAGTGTAGAACCCACCACAAACTACACCAAACGTGTGCAAGTGAGCGGCAATATCAGGACTCCGGAAGAACGTTTTGCAGCATCTCCTCCATGGCTCCTGGTGGAGCGGCCCCGATCGCGCTCTTGGCCCCCACCTCGCCCAGCACTCTGTTGAACACCGTCCTCACATGCGTGCTGGAAGGAATCAGGGGCTCTCCTGATTCTGCTGCGAACTGGGACCGATCCGTCTCCATCAACGCCAAATGCACCTTCTTCTTGCCCTGGTCGTAGCACTTGGTGATTCGGAAGAGCCTCACCACCGTCCAGACCTCCTCGATGGGCTGGGTGCAGAGGTACTTCTCGTGCCAATTCTTGAGGGTCTCGTAGCTCGTCGCGCCGAGCGCTGTCGAACGCTCCAAGAGCTTTCTGACGACCCACCGAAGATATGAAGGTGAGGAGGACCTGGTGGCCTTTGCCGGCCGCCTTGACCGTCTCGCTGCAAGCTTTGCCCGCGGCCCCGCCAGCGCCTCTGGAAGTGTTGTGTCCACGAACCACGTGTCGATCCCAAGTGACCACATGGTCGCGCATTGCCTATGGCTGCACGCGAGAGTCGACTTGATCAAAACAGTCGGGCCGCTGAAGAAGGAACCCTTTTTCGTTGGGGAGGGGCTCAGCGTTCCTCATCATTTTACAGTCTGTCCCAGGTTGTCCTTACGGTTTTCCGCGGCATCGGAGCTCAACTCGTGGAAGACAAGCGGCCTCGTTCCTTATCTGTGGTTCCTTATGACAGCGCTTCGACTGTGCACTGATGATGGCCTTTTGCTTCTGGTTCCAGCCCGCGGCCGCCCGCGTGCCGAGGGACCTGCTGCGATCCTTGCGCTGCTTCTTGGGGCGCTCGGCCTGGCTTGGCATCTCTCGGACGCGTGCATGTTTCTCTCGGCGAGGACCATCGAGGAGCATCCTTGACCATCGAGCCGAAAAAAACACGCACGAAACCGAAACATGCCCAGGGAATGGACGTCCGAGCGATGGCAAGCTGGGGCTGTCCGCTGGCGGCCTGGGCAGGAGGTGGCCCTCTGGCTTCCTGCAGAGGCGGGGCGCCGGCTGCAGCCGAGGCTGCTGACCCTTCGGGAGCGGCGCGCTCGAGCGCCCACGCTGGTTGCATCCGTGCAAGCACGTGACGCTGGGAGTGGAGGGAGATGTTCGTCTCGAATCTGTTTCTGTAGCTGAGCCAGATTGGTACAGCAATCGAACCGACAGAGAGGGTACACGAGCGGCACTGCAACCACAGGGTGAACGGCATGAGCAGTACTCAGATTACACGTACCCGTGCGATAAGCAGTTTTAATATGAGACTTAGCGCTTCGACGGACGGCAAAACTTTGCATACAGCACGGGCACCGGTTCGTAACAACGCACTTGTACAGGTTAGAGGTCTTGCCGTGTGTACCTCCTTGAGTGAACGTATTGTGCATGGTGAGCCTTTTACGTGTAGCGAACGCTGCCCCACAGACGTGTCCCTCATCGTTAAGATGTCTACAGCGATAGCGGAGCTCAGCAGAAACCCATCCCTCGTCCACGTCAGGAAATACACCTAGATCCAAGAACCCACACGACCAAGTGTCCAAAGCTTGCGAATCGCACTGACGTCCGTGTTTAAGAACGTGTGGCGAATATCCTCATCCTCGAATGAAGCGATCACCGACTGCCCCCACCTCTCCTCCCAGTCCTCCATGTCCGTGAGAGCCCTAAGACAGTTCACATCACTGATGAATCTAGCGGCATACGGGTTGGCCTCGTTGGTAAGAACAGCATCCTTCAGCGTTTTAGAACTCTCGAACGCAAATACAGCTTCCTCAGGCCACCTAATCATACTTACGCAATCTCTGAATAAGTAGTTCATACCGACACGGGATTAGGTCTAGCCACAGCCACGTACGTCGAGACGACCACGATTTAGGATGAGGGCCCGTCCAGTCACACGCACCCCCTTGAGGAGGAGGAGGAGGAGGAGGAGGAGGAGGAGGAGGAGGAGGAGGAGGAGGAGGAGGAGGAGGAGGAGGAGGAGGAGGAGGAGGAGGGGGAGCGCCCTTCCCCGGTCAGGAGCTGTGCGACCAGCTGCGGAGGTACGAGCTCGCCGACCCCCGCATGGACCCCGACTCCATCGGCCTGCTGATGGAGAGCGCTGCCCCGCCGCTTTCCCCCCGTCCTCTGCTGCCGGAGGCGATGACTCCGGGCCTCCCAAGCGGTGCCGGAGCAGGTGGGGCCAGGGGACCGCGCCGGTTCGCCGATGCAGCCCGATCCTCGGCCCTTGCTCGAGGAAGGGGGGTTTTCGAAGTTTTTCGGGTGTCTGTGGAGGTCTTCGGGCCCAGCTTTGCAGCAGCTGCGCCTCGTCGAGAGTCGTCGGGGGGTGCCATGGTCGTCCCCAACGGCCGCCCGAGGCGCGAGCTATGGACCGAAAGCCGGGCCCTCTCGGCCCGCGGCTCGATCGAGGCCCGCCCCCCCGAGGCGGGGACTGGTCCTGGTCCGGGGGATCGATCTTCGGGGACCTCGGCAGGCGGCGTGTGTGTGTGTGTAGATGTACGGTCGGGAACTTTTGGTGGTCGGCGTGTCGCTCCGCTGGGTCTGGCCCACCACGCTTCGGAGCGACACGCTGCCCACTCCTGGGCCCCCCAGCGTCACAGCCCCGAGCTGTTCCCAGCCGCCCGTCCCGCGGAGCGGAGCGACACGCTGTCCGCTCGCAAGGCATAGCGTGTCGCCGAAGGGAAGTCGCCCTGACACGCTAAGCAACAGCTCCCAACCGTCCTCGGGCCCTGGAGGGCCAGACGTATCCATGTCCGCCGCCTGCCGAGGTCCCCGAAGGGCGACCCCCCCCGGGTGGTGGTGATGGACGAATCCCAGCCTTGCAGCTCTCCTTCAGCCCGCCGTCGCCGAAGCATCGCCGAGGCCTCGGCGCGGATCCCTGGACCCCGTCTGCTCTGAACCCCAGCCGGGATGCCGCCAGTGGTGGATCGGCGGCGAGCCTGCTCCGAAGGCTCTGAAGGCCTCGGGCCTGATGAGCAGTGCTCCGGGCCTGCCCCGCATGCACGGGCGGCCACTCGGAGCGCCAGAGGGCTGCCGAGAAGCCCCGCCGCCCCCTGAGAAGGCCTGCCCCCGGCAGCGCCGCGCCGGCGTGGACGGCGCCAGCGCCGGAGCGCCGCGCCGGCGTGGACTTCGGCGGCTCCCACGGCGCAGGCCGCGGCTCGGTCGCCGTCCGTCCGTCCGTCCGTCCGTCCGTCCGTCCGTCCGTCCGTCCGTCTTCCGCCGTCGGTCGTCGGTCGTCGGTCGTCGGTCGTCGTCGTCGTCGAGAGCGTCCCAGGCGCGCCGCCGAGTAGAATTAGGTCGGGCATGTCCTCCTACAGGCGGATTCTGGACGAAAAATAGATAATGCTCAAACATATTAAAAATATTCGAAAATAGCCCAAGCATCGTCTCCTGATTATTTGTGGACTATTTTTGAAGATTCCCCCTCAAGAGGGACTCGCCCGACTTAAGAGTAGAGCGTTCCGAGGCATCTGCGCGCGGCGCCTGTCGACGTGGGCTGCGCTCCTCTGCTCGGGCGGCCCTCTCGCTACAGTGTGTGGGGGGGTCCGTGCCAAAACTCACCCTGTTGCCACCAGGGTTCGGGTTAGGCCGAAAGGGGGTCCAGCGACAAGGGGGTGGTGCAATAGAGTTGGTGCAATAGATTTGTGGGATTGCAATACATTAGGGGCGTGCAATACATGTCGGGGCGCAACTGCACTGCTGTATTTTCGCGTGCAGTACATTACTTGCAGTAAAATTCTCCGGCGCAATACATTTGCAATACAATTGCCCCAAATCTATTGCACCACCCCCTTTCAGCTGGACCCCCGTTTGGGTCGCCCAAAAGGGTGCCCTCTGGGTTTCTTGGGCCTCGATTTTCGGAGTCCCGGGGTCTCAGGGTTGGGCTTCTCGTGGAAGGTCTCTGGTGGACTGGCCTCTACTGTACAGTCAGACCGCATGGTAAGGTTTCTTGGGCTCCGATGGGTTTCTTGGGCTCCGATGGCTCTGCGACGCGGAGGCACCGAGGGACACGGTGACGCCACTGGACCCGACAGGCTTCAACCCTGAACGATATCAAGGCCGCGCTCGACTCAGGGTTGAGCGATCGACGAGGTGTCAACAAAATCTTTGATCACGCTCGCCGACTTCGCACGAACCTACTGTATAGTCGGACCGCGATCGACGCGGGTCTCGATGGCTTTGCTATGGACGGCGTGTCGTTCCCACGCCGAATGTCGAGTGGCGTCCCGGGGTCTCAGGGTTGGGCTTCGCGTGGAAGGTCTCTGGTGGACTGGCCTCTATTGTACAGTCAGACCGCATGGTAAGGTTTCTTGGGCTCCGATGGGTTTCTTGGGCTCCGATGGCTCTGCGACGCGGAGGCACCGAGGGACACGGTGACGCCACTGGACCCGACAGGCTTCAACTCTGAACGATATCAAGGCCGCGCTCGACTCAGGGTTGAGCGATCGACGAGGTGTCAACAAAATCTTTGATCACGCTCGCCGACTTCGCACGAACCTACCGTACAGTCGGACCGCGATCGACGCGGGTCTCGATGGCTTTGCTATGGACGGCGTGTCGTTCCCACGCCGAATGTCGAGGGGCGTCCTGGGGTCTCAGGGTTGGGCTTCTCGCGGAAGGTCTCTGGTGGACTGGCCTCTACTGGACTCAGACCGCATGGTAAGGTTTCTTGGGTTCCGATGGGTTTCTTGGGCTCCGATGGCTCTGCGACGCGGAGGCACCGAGGGACACGGTGACGCCACTGGACCCGACAGGCTTCAACTCTGAACGATATCAAGGCCGCGCTCGACTCAGGGTTGAGCGATCGACGAGGTGTCAACAAAATCTTTGATCACGCTCGCCGACTTCGCACGAACCTACCGTACAGTCGGACCGCGATCGACGCGGGTCTCGATGGCTTTGCTATGGACGGCGTGTCGTTCCCACGCCGAATGTCGAGGGGCGTCCTGGGGTCTCAGGGTTGGGCTTCTCGCGGAAGGTCTCTGGTGGACTGGCCTCTACTGGACTCAGACCGCATGGTAAGGTTTCTTGGGTTCCGATGGGTTTCTTGGGCTCCGATGGCTCTGCGACGCGGAGGCACCGGGGGACGCGGTGACGCCACTGGACCCGACAGGCTTCAACCCTGAACAACATCGGGGCCGTGATCAACTCAGGGTTGAGCGGTCGACGAGGTGTCAACAAAATCTTTGATCACGCTCGCCGACTTCGCACGAACCTACCGTACAGTCGGACAGCGATCGACGCGGGTCTCGATGGCTTTGCTATGGACGGCGTGTCGTTCCCACGCCGAATGTCGAGTTGCGTCCCGGGGTCTCAGGGTTGGGCTTCTCGTGGAAGGTCTCTGGTGGACTGGCCTCTACTGTACAGTCAGACCGCATGGTAAGGTTTCTTGGGCTCCGATGGGTTTCTTGGGCTCCGATGGCTCTGCGACGCGGAGGCACCGAGGGACACGGTGACGCCACTGGACCCGACAGGCTTCAACTCTGAACGATATCAAGGCCGCGCTCGACTCAGGGTTGAGCGATCGACGAGGTGTCAACAAAATCTTTGATCACGCTCGCCGACTTCGCACGAACCTACCGTACAGTCGGACCGCGATCGACGCGTGTCTCGATGGCTTTGCTATGGACGGCGTGTCGTTCCCACGCCGAATGTCGAGTGGCGTCCCGGGGTCTCAGGGTTGGGCTTCGCGTGGAAGGTCTCTGGTGGACTGGCCTCTACTGTACAGTCAGACCGCATGGTAAGGTTTCTTGGGCTCCGATGGGTTTCTTGGGCTCCGATGGCTCTGCGACGCGGAGGCACCGAGGGACACGGTGACGCCACTGGACCCGACTGGCTTCAACCCTGAACGATCTCAAGGCCCCGCTCGACTCAGCGTTGAGCGATCGACGAGGTGTCAAAAACCTTTATGCGCGCCGACTTCGCACGAACCTACCGTACAGTCGGACTGAGGTGTAAGATCGAGGTTGTTTTTTGGGGAGGGTACCCTAGTGTTTGCTGTGTTTGTTGGATGTTCTTGTGCATCATTGGGAGAGCACCCTTGGATGTTCTGTGTGTTTTGGTCCACGGGGAGTCTCATGTTCTTGAAGGACGTTCTTCTGACCTCCACCCGCATAGTAAGCATGGGCAACCTTCTCAAGGGTAGTTACCCTTGCATCCTTGCATCCTCGGCCTATCCTTGGCCACTTTCGTTGGCCGCGCCCCGCCCGCGGAGCTTCGAAGTGGGCGTCCAAGGCACGTGCATCCGTATCGCACATCCTTACTATATACGGGCTGACTGTAGGTCCCACTGTACCTGGCGCACCTCCTACAGAACACAGCAGTCGGTCCCACCGTTGGCCAATTTCCCCGCGGCCGCGGTGAGTCGACGGCAGCGCGGGGTGGGGGGGGGCCCTCGGCGGCGGGAGGTGGGGCGGCTCGGCCCCGTTCGATTCCCCCGCGTTGTCGGGGGTTCGGGTGAGCGTTTGTTGTTTCTCCTAAGGATACAGGGGAGGCCCGTGCCAAGACACACCCTGCTTGCCTCCAGGGTGCGCTGGGTTTCTTGGGTTCCGATTGTTTTGCTCTGGAAAGCGAGACGTCCCCACGCCAAAAATCAAGGCACGCCCTGGGGTCTCAGGGTTGGGTTTCTTATGGAAGGTTTCTTTCGGACTGGCCTTACAGTCAGACCGCATGGTAAGGATGAGCAACTTGTCAAGTTTGCCCTTGCATCCTTTCCCTTCGGCCCATCCTTGGCCGCTTTCGCTGGCCGCGCCCCGCTCGCAAAGTGTCGACATGGCTTGCCGAGCTCCGCGCTTCGGTCAAGAACGAACTCACGCACGTCAGCCCGTGGAATTGTCCGCCAATAATTCCAAACATATTGAACATTAACAAAACCCAAAACATAAAATCATGTTTTTGGGAGTACTATCAACTACCACGAATTAGAACCATACGCCAGAACGTGCCAACGATTGGTTAATCGTAGCAGTGAGTCCCCGTGCTTGGGATGGATACGCGCAACAGACGGCAACAACACCACGTGTGCGGAAAACACCTCGCACACGCGCCAACGATCGAACAACCTTTGTACACCACCCACTATACACCAATCACGAATGCGCGCGCGCCACCCCATCGCCGAGTCCCTACCGTCACCCGATCACCGCCATCACCACAGCCACCTACCCCGCCTACACCGCTGAGCCTGCACCTCTTCCTCCTCCTTCTCCGCCTTCCCCTCCTCCTCCCCTCGCTCCCCCCCCTCTCCCTCCTCCCTCCTCCTCCCTCCTCCTCCCTCCTCCTCCCTTCTCCTCCTCCTCCTCCCTCATCCCTCCTCCTTCTCCTCCCCGTTCGTTTAGTCGCATAGTCGTTTTCGCGCATTGCATGGCACAGCATGTGCCATATATTCTAACATTTGCGCATCGAGCGAATTCGTTGTGAGCGCTGCAAGTGCGAACGCGAAGTATGTCGTACAGGAATTTGGCGTGAGAGAATATGGTTCGAGCGTGTGGCCGAGTTCTAGGCGCTTTCAAAAGCAGGGGGCGCTGGTGATTCGCCGTAAACGTCTTTGACGACGTTGCCCTTCAGTCACCTCCGTCGCGGGACGGAAATCGTCTTCGAAGTTGACAGAGCCTAAGATCTTTGGTTTGTCTTGGGTCCAGCCTGGGGCCGTCCTGGGTTACCTTCTCGAAGCCATTTGAGGAATGATGAGGTCACTTCGAGGCTTTCCCCGTGCTTCCCCCCTCTTCTCCTCCCCCTACTCCTCACTCCCTCCTCCTCCTCCTCCACATCCTCCTCCTCCTTCGCCGACCGGAGCGTCGCAGTCCATGCTGGCGGCCTCGGCTACGTCCTCGGCGGGGTCAGCGGCGGGGGGCTTGGTCGAATCGGGCTTCGGCACGTTAGTTTTGGGTTCATTGGTTTTCTTACCGGAATAATTGCGTGTTGGGGAGGGTCCGTCCGAGGACGTTCTCGGACGGAGGGCCGCCAGAAAATATTTTACGGTAAATTATCCGTCTTCGGACGGACGCACCCCTCACGAGGATCGTAATTGTTAGAGTTTTTGGAGAGGGGTCTTCGGTAATTGTTGGGAGGCATCCCGTCCGATGACGGGCTCGGACGGGAGTTTTTGGGAGGCGCCCCAAAAACTACCGAAAGCCGCAGTCCGAGAACCCCCTTTGTGCGGGGCGGGCCTTCGTCTGAACTCTCCGACTCGGCGTCTGGCAGCGAAGAGAACAACCCGACAAGCAGCGTGCCCACGGCCTGGGCGTCCAGGGATGCCTTGCGACGGAGGCAGCGAGGACGGAGGGCGGGGCGAGGCGGGGCGAGGCGGAGGTGGCGGAGAGGGAGGAGGAGGCGGCGGAGAGCGGGGGAGGGGGGGGGAGGAGGGGGGAAGGGGAGGAGGCGAGTGGCAGGGGCAGGGGCAGGAGGAGGAGGAGAAGGAGGAGGAGGACGAGGAGGAGGAGGAGGAGGCGGAAGGGGCGGGGAGGAGGGGAAGGGGCAATGCGGAACCTTGAGGGGCGTGTCTGCGAAACGATGAAGGTTACATGTTGCTTGCGAGTGGTTTGCTAAGACCACGCGCAAGACCAAAACGTGACAGTCCGTTGAGATTGCACTCATGAGTGTCGCAACGTTGCGGCAACCGCAGGAGTAGGATGAGGGGGGCGAGGAGACGGTGGGGGACGAGGAGGCGGAGGAGGCGGAAGAGGAGGGAGGGAGGGAGGGAGGGGGAGGGTTTGGGGGGAGAAAAGGAGGAGGATAATGAGGAGGAGGCCGAGGCTGCCATTCCCTTCCATATCCGCTCAGTCCTTTCCATCGTCCGACTGGTGCGCCTGCTCCACGTGCTGTTGTCTGTGCCACACCTGGCGGTCGTCCTTGTGTCACGCTCTCGCACCGAACAAGCGCCTTGGCCACGAATGATGCTGTTCTTCTGAATTGGATTTCTGTAGTTGTTGTATATGCCCACGTTTGATTCGTATTGGGGCAATGTCAGGTTTCTCGTGATGGCTTCGTGGTACCAAGCATGTGCAACTTTCATGTTTTTTTGGTGGGTGGTTAAGATGGATGGGTGTCAAGGTACATTGACTTATTGATTTTTTGGAACGCCGAGGGGTTATTTGTTGGAGCGTCTGTGGATCAATTTTGGGAAGCGTTACACTACCGAAGGGTGGAGCCGCTCAAGACATGGCCTTCCAAGGCCCGTGGCCCGGTAAGGGCCCCCAAAAGTCCAAAAGTAGCGAGAAGCTTCCCGTCGCGACTTTTTCACGACCCGTGAAACTCGTTCGTATCGTGGGCTTCCCCCTCTCTTGTAGCAGGCGGTTGGTCTCCCCCGGTATCCGAGTTCCGCCCAAAACGTTAAGCCGCTCAGAAAGAGGGGGAAACCCTGGGATGCACCCCGAGGGGGCTATTCGGGCGCACCCCTGTCGAGGATGGACGCCCCCCCCCCCATCGTACATCCCACGGTTGGGTCCCGAACTTCTCGTCCATTCGAAAACCCCTCGAAGCCTGGGGTAGGGGTCGACATGCGGTTGGCCCGCTGACGAAGGAACTCTGCTCGCAGGGGAGGGGCTCGGTGCTCCTTCGTTGTTCTACAGTTTGTCTCATGCTTTCCTCGTTTTGTCCCATGCTTTCCTCGAAGCTTAACCGATTGGGAAAAGGGGCCTCGTTCCTTATTCAGGGTTCCCTACGACAGCGTCTCGACTGTAGCGTCAGGTCGGGCGTGTCCCCCATACAGGCGGATTTTGGACGAAACATCCCAAATACCATGCCTCCTCTGGAGGGCGCGTGGGCGCTCGGGAGGCGGTCCTCCGCCGCGTCCTGGCCCGGCGCCGCACGCCCGAATCGAGGGCTCGACCCACACGGTGTTGGTTTTCGATTTGGTGTTGTTCGATCTTGCTTAGACTTCTTAAGTACGTTGATTGTTTGATGTTGTTGTATGTTTGTCCAATTTGGTGGCTCGTGGGCCGTTCTCGTTTTGATTTTGTTTTGCAGCAGCGGCGGAACGAAAACAGAACGAGGGAAGAAGCGGCAAACACCGTTTCAGCTCGAGCCCTGCCTGAATCCGAGGAGCAGCTCCCGACCAAGGAGGAGATCGAGAAGATGATGAAGCACGAGCACGAGGCGGGGGTCAGGAGGATGATGAGGTAATGATACCGATGTCCTTCGCCCGTTCTCTTTTTTTTGAACCTCCTGCGAGGCCTTTGCTGCGACCGCCAGGTTCGCCTCGAAACCATGGGCAGAACGCACCGTGGGAGAGGTCCACGGAGTAGCTGTATCGGTACCTTTTGGTTTCCCCAGATGGGGTCCGAGTAGTCGGAGAATCGCGTCGCATCGCCGATACATCGGCGATGCGGCTCGCCGTGGGGCCTAATGTTCTCCACGATCGACCGTGCGGGCATCGAGCAGCAGACGTACGATGTGCGTGCTCGCGGCTCTTCCGACGCCAGGTGGGGAGGAGCGCTGCTTTCGGGGGCAACCGCTTTGGCGGTCGTGCCCCGCACGCGTGTTGTTGAGTCCAGATGTCCGCTCCCGTCTTCCCCCTGACAAAACGACGTGCACGTCCTCGTCGTGGGCGCACGGTGAGCGGAACATTTGGTGGTTTACGAGCACGTCCTCACGGAGGTTTTGCTGGTTTTAGCGGGGCCATCGTAATGAGGCCTCATGATCCTCATCGAGGCCTTGTGTGCGACTTGCTCAGGGCCTTTGAAGTGGCCTTCTGAAGGAGCTGTTCCGGAGCTTGTTGTTGCCTGTCATTGAAGCGGGGGGGCATCAGCGGCCAGCAAGTACGAGTCGCTTGCGATGGTGGTAACTATGCTGCTGACGATACCGATGATGCTGGCGGCGACGGCAAGTATGCCAAGTGCGAGGGTGATTGTGATGATGGTAGTGGCGACCATGCAGGTGGCGGGCGACCACGTCGTTGGTGACGTAACAGCGATGGCTATGTGATGCTGAGGATGGCTACGACGACGCTGGTACCGATGACGATGCTGGCGGATGTGATGGCTATGGCCTGCTCGCCCCGTGCCCATCCTCCCTTGTCCTCTCCCTCCCCCTCCTGCTCTACCTTTCTGTTCCCTCCTCCCCTCCCTCTCCTCCTGCCCTTACCCCGGCTCCTCCCCCTCCTTCCCCCCCTTTTCCGCTTGGTACCCTCTCCAACCCCTTCCATTCTTTGCCCCTCTCTCTGCCGTGCTGGCCTCCATTCTCACCGTCCATCCTCCTATTCCCCCTGCTCCACCCCCCCTCGCCTTCCCGTCCACCTCGCCATCATCCTCTCCCCTCCCCCTCCCTCTCCTTACCCCTCCCAGCGCCTTCCCCTCCCTCTCCCTCTTACCCCCCCATCCCCCATCTCCCTGCAAACAATAGAACTACATGTGTTCTCAGACTGGAGTGCTTCCCGACGAGCTTACTAGTATTATTTTTATTAGTAGGAGTAGTAGTAGTAGTAGTAGTAGTAGTAGTAGTAGTAGTAGTAGTAGCAGTATAGTAGTAGTAGTAGTAGTAGTAGTAGTAGTAGTAGTAGTAGTAGTAGTAGTAGTAGTAGTAGTAGTAGTAGTAGTAGTAGTAGTAGTAGTAGTAGTAGTAGTAGTAGTAGTAGTAGTAGTAGTAGTAGTAGTAGTAGAAGTAATAGTAGTAGTAGTAGTAGTAGTAGTAGTAGTAGTAGTAGTAGTAGTAGTAGTAGTAGTAGTAGTAGTAGTAGTAGTAGTAGTAGTAGTAGTAGTAGTCGTAGTAGTAGTAGTAGTAGTAGTAGTAGTAGTAGTAGTAGTAGTAGTAGTAGTAGTAGTAGTAGTAGTAGTAGTAGTAGTAGTAGTAGTAGTAGTAGTAGTAGTAGTAGTAGTAGTTAGTAGTAGTAGTAGTAGTAGTAGTAGTAGTAGTAGTAGTAGTAGTAGTAGTAGTAGTAGTAGTAGTAGTAGTAGTAGTAGTAGTAGTAGTAGTAGTAGTAGTAGTAGTAGTAGTAGTAGTAGTAGTAGTAGTAGTAGTAGTAGTAGTAGTAGTAGTAGTATAGTAGTAGTAGTAGTAGTAGTAGTAGTAGTAGAAGTAGTAGTAGTAGTAGTAGTAGTAGTAGTAGTAGTAGTATAGTAGGAGTAGTAGTAGTAGTAGTAGTAGTAGTAGTAGTAGTAGTAGTAGTAGTAGTAGCCGTCTTTGTAGTAGTAGTCGTCGTCGTCTTCGTCGTCGTCTTCGTCGTAGTAGCAGTAGTAGTAGTAGTCGTAGTAGTCAAAGTCGTAGTAGTAGTAGTCGTCGTCATCGTCGTCGTCGTCGTAGTAGTAGTAGTAGTAGCAGTCGTAGTCGTAGTCGTAGTAGTAGTCGTAGTCGTAGTCGTAGTAGTAGTAGTAGCAGTAGTAGTAGTAGTAATAATAGTAGTAGTAGTAGTAGTCATAGTAGTAGTGGTGTAGTAGTAGTGGTGTACTAGTAGTGGTGTACTAGTAGTAGTAGTAGTAGTAGTAGTAGTAGTAGTAGTAGTTGTTGTTGTAGTAGTCGTAGTCGTAGTAGTAGTAGTAGTAGTAGTAGTAGTAGTAGTAGTAGTAGTAGTAGTAGTAGTAATAGTAGTAGTAGTGGTTGAAGTAGTAGTAGTCGTAGTCGTCGTAGTCGTATTAGTAGTAGTCGTAGTAGTCGTAGTAGTAGTAGTAGTAGTAGTAGTAGTAGTAGTGGTAGTAGTAGTAGTAGTAGTGGTAGTAGTAGTGGTAGTAGTAGTAGTAGTAGTAGTAGTAGTAGTGGTAGTAGGACAAGGAGGAACCAGCCCGTCATTTGACCCATGCGTTTTTCGGTAGACGTGCGTTTTAGTCATTGCGGCCCGCTTCCCGCTCTCCTCCTCCGATCGACTACGCCTGTGCCTTTTGGAGATGCCCATGCGCCATGCGGCCAATTGTTCGGCCAAAGTCTGGCCAAGCTATTGGACAACGGATCCCCCCAGCCGCTGTGGACCCTCTTTGGGGAACATCTCGGAGAGAAAGAGAAAGGAGGATGAGAGGGAGGAGAAAGAGGACGAGGAGGAAGCGGAGAAGAAGGAGGAGGAGGAGGAGGATGAGGAGGACCAGTTTAAACCCAAGACTCATCGCCGACGTTGGAAGAACCCCTCCCTCCAAGCTTCCTCTTCAGAGGCCCCTAAAATGATTATTTCCACTGAGGGAAGTACACCGTTGGGAGACAACCGTTTGAAGATCCTGAAGCGTGATGAAACACCATTCTCGGGACTTGAACGCCACGAATCAACCTGACTGCTGCGTCTTGACGATCCGGAATCATGCACGAACACTGCGAATCAACTTGATTGTTGTGCCCTGACAGTCCTGAATCGTTCCAAAACAAACTTTCAGGTACGTTGACCATGGGAATGCGCGAAACCCTTGCAATTTTTCAAGACGAATGTGCGCGGCGCTATGGCGATAGCCACATTTTGAAACGGAGTTACCCTGTACCCGTGAAACTATTGCAAATTTCAAGACGAATGTGCGCGGTGCTAATGCGAGAGCCAGCCACATTTTGAAAACCACCCGCCCTCAATCCGTGAAGCTCTGGCAACTGGTTAAATCGGATGTGCGTGGCGCTAAAGCGAGAGCCACATTTTGAAAACCACCCGCCCTCAATCTGTGAAGCTGTTGCCACTTTTTGTAATCGAATCTGCGCGGCGCTAAGGCGAGAGCCATATTTTGAAAACCACCCGCCCTTAATCCGTGAAGCTGTTGCCAGTTTTCTTCATC
Source organism: Prorocentrum cordatum (assembly GCA_963575745.1). Taxonomy (NCBI): domain Eukaryota; class Dinophyceae; order Prorocentrales; family Prorocentraceae; genus Prorocentrum; species Prorocentrum cordatum. The sequence continues at coordinate 27,443 of CAUYUJ010002708.1, forward strand.
GAATCTGCGCGGCGCTGAGGCGAGAGCCACATTTAAAAAACCACCCGCCCTCAATCCGTGGTGAGGAATTCTCAGGCGAAGCGCCCAGTCCGCCCTCTCGACCGGTCTCAGGGGGCAACAGGGATGAGTTCTTCTTCTTCTTCTTCAGAGGAGGAGGAGGAGGAGGAGGAGGAGGAGGAGGAGGAGGAGGAGGAGGAGGAGGAGGAGGAGGAGGAGGAGGAGGAGTGGAGGAGGAGGAGGAAAAGCAGGCCGTCTTGTGGCTTCCTGGGGGCTTCCTGGGATCCTCTTGGGGCGTCTGAGGAGCCTCTTGGGGGCCTCCTGGGGATTCTGTTGGGGGACTCTTGGGGGCCTCTTGGGGGCTTCTGGGGGCTTCTAGGGGCCTTTGAGGAACCTCTTGGCCTCCGGAGGCAGTCTTGGGGCGCTCTTTGGGCAGTCGTGGTTTCGTCTTTCGGCGCTTTAGGACTGTCTTGGAGGTCTACGGGGCCGTCTTGGGCCCGTCTTCTTGGCCTCTTGGGCCGTCTTGGGGCCTTCTTGGGCCGTCTCGTGGGCCTCTTGGGGGCCTCTTGGCCGCTCTTGGAGCGATCTCGGGGCTCCAGACGAGGAATCCGATTTCTGGGTGGCTGGCGGGATCGGCCAGGATCCCCTGTGGGAGCCTTTTTGAAGGCTCGGCGCCGTTCAGACATGTGGCACGCCAGGCACCCCCGTGGCAAGCCCACAGGGAGCGGCAGAGCGAACCGCCCCCTGCCTTGAGAGGCAGCGCCCCAAGGTGGCCGACCGCTGCGGCCAACAGCTCGGACAAGCTATCGGACCGTATGCATTCCCCCGCCCGTTGTGGAGACCTGTCTTACAGTCGGCCGAGATTAGTAGGTCGACCCTGCCAAGTCAAGGGTATCTACCTTTGTGTCCTGTGTCTCGCGACTCATGCTTCCTACATTCCTGTGGCAACGTGGACCGCGGAAGGGTCTTGTGTCCTCTCGCGTGTCCTGCCCAATCGAGTCCGACTGGAAGGGGCCTCTTGGGCCGTCTTGGACGCTCTGAAGGCCCCCCCAAGCGGTAATGTTAAAGCCAATGTGGAGCCCAACAACGGTTTTGACGAGTTTGGCATCTTGGCCCACCCTCTGGGGCCTCCAAGGCGTCCCAGGAGGCGCCCAAGAGGGCTCCAGGACTGTCCTCGGGGCCATCCTTGGCCATGTTGGACATGCATGTCCCGAATAGCGCGCTCGTGGCCTCTGGGAGAGTCACGCCAGTCACTCCCACTAGCGCCCAGGAGCGTCCAGGAGCGCCCGAAATTCCAGGCAGTGGCCTGTTGAAGTAAGATTTGTAGCACCTCATACGGAGAACTCGAAGGAACCTCAGGACGCGATGGTGGATATGTACAGAGAGAGAGAGAGACTGAGGGAGAGAGAGAGAGAGAGACAGGAATATTTGAGGTAAAGAGAGGGAGAGATAGAGAGAGAGAGAGAGAGGTAGAGAGGTATATATACAGAGAGAGAGAGAGACAGAGAGAGAGTGATATATATATATATATATATATACACACACACATATATAGAGAACAAACAAGTGCGAGAAAGAGAGAACAAGAGACAGGGAGAGAGGTCTTCGGCCCACTCAGCCACCGTGCCTGGGTTGTGGATAAGGGGCCTGGCCTCTTGGATGTTTCTTGGTGGCCTGCGAAGCTCTAGGGGACCTCTTGGAGGTCTCTGGGGTGCCTCATGGGGATCTGTTGGTGGACCGTTGGCGCTGGGAAGAAAGCTCGACGTGTTAGGTTGGCCACCTCCCTGCAGGAGGAGGAGGAATAGGATGATGATGATGCTGCTGCTGCTGATGATAAGGATGTTGCTGCTGATGATGATGCTGCTGATGATGATGATGCTGATGATGATGGTGGTGATGATGATGATGACGATGGTGGTGGTGGTGATGATGATGATGGTGATGATGATGATGATGCTGCTGATGATGATGATGCTGCTTATGGTGATGATGATGCTGATGATGATGATGATGCTGATGCTGATGCTGATGATGATGATGATGATGCTGCTGCTGATGATGATGATGATGATAATGATGATGATGATATGATGAAGGAGGAGAGGAGGAGGAGGAGGAGGAAGAGGAGGAGGAGGGGGGAGGAGAGGAGGAGGAGGGAGGAGGAGGACCTCTTGGGGCTGTCTGGGGAGGCCTTGGGCCAGCCCCCAGTGCCTCCAAACGACGGTCCGAGAGGCTCCCCACCGGGGCTCCAGGACGGCTCCTTGGAGCTTTCTTTCGACTACACGTAAGAGTGATCTTTCGCTGGCGTGGCTTTTGTACGGACCCCATGGACCCCATGGGATCCCCCGATCGCTGAACGCGATGCCGTAGCAGGCGCGCTTGTGCTTGGTCCCCCTGCGGCCCCCCAAAAGCCTCGCACCAGAGGTCACTCTTACCCAGGGTCACTCTTGAGTGCTGCCGAAGGGGCCAGGTCACAGAGCTGAAGGAGCTGAGGAGGCTCCTCCTCCTCCTGCTCCTCCTCCGCCTCCAACTCCTCCTCCTCCTCCTCCTCCTCCTCCTCCTCCTCCTCCTCCTCTCCTCCCCCTCCCCCTCCTCCTCCTCCTCCTCCTCCTCCTCCTCCTCCTCCTCCTCCTCCTCCTCCTCCTCCCCCCGCCCTCCTCCCTCAGCCCTCCTCCCTCCTCCCTCCTCCCTCCTCCGCCCAGCACCTCGAGGCGCTCGCCCGTGTGCAGCCACCAGAGGTGCACCCAGACGCCGCCCTCAACCAGGCCCAGGCGCGGCTCCGCAGGGCTGAAGCAGCGCTCAAGAGGACCATCGAGAGCATCGCCGCGGGGGAGCAGTGGCTGCAGGACCAGAAGGAGCAGCGGGAGACCTGGGTCATCGAGGTCGCCGACGCGGAGGCGGCGGTCCAGGCGGCCTACGCTCGAGCGGCGCCCAAGGTCGCGGCGCCTGTGGAGGAGCCCACGCCAGCCCTGGACCTCTCGCAGCTGCTCGAAGGTGACCTGGACATCCTCAGCGTGCGGCCAGGCAAGGCGTTCGACCTGGAGGGACTCGACATCCCGCCCGAAGAGCACCGCCAGTTCGAGGAGCAGATGGGCCAGTTCGTCAAGCAGGTCCAGTCGGAGGTCAAGAGGCACTTCGGCCCAGCGGCGGAGGGGCTCGCCGCGATGCGTGCGGACCTCAAGGCCTTCAGCGACAGGCTCAAGAGCAAGAGGGCTAGGTCGGAGCCTCCCCCACCAGAGGCCGCTGCGGCTCCCGCCTCAGGGGGATCACCAGGCAAGGCGGCAGGCAAAGGCGGCGCAGACGGCAAGCAGCCAGTGGCGGCCGCGGCCAAGGCGGCCCCCACAGCGGGGCCACCAGCCCCTCCCCATCCTGGCGTTGACGGTGCTCGCGACGCTGCTGCAGCCAGCGGAGGCGGCGCTGCAGGCGCCACTGCTCCTGCGGGGGCCGCAGGCAGGACTAAGCGCGAGCTGGCACAGGACGTCCGAGCCAGGATCCTGGAGCGGGCAGCAGCCAACCCCCCAGCGGCCGACGGAGACTCCAGCACAGCCTGAAGGGTCAGCCCCGCGAGGCTGGCGAAGGTGGCGTCAGCGCCCACGCCGTGGCCGAGGCAAGACTGCCGCGCGGAGGCGAAGTGCGCCAGCCGTACCACCTGACATCGACGGGGTCGTGGCGACCCCCACCACATCTACGCGCACTACCACTACATGGGGGGCGACTCCTCCGCCCGTCTCGGAGGAGCTGCCCCGATGGGCAAGCAGGCGGAGGCAGCCTGGGCCTAAGCGGGTCGCCTTCATCGTGGGGACGAGCGCCCACGTCCCAGCCATAGAAGAGGGCATCAACATCCTGGGCGGGGACGGCGGCAGCTCCTTCTCAAGCACCTGGGCGCGGCGGGCGCTCAGGGGCGCGGACACGCTCCGCCGCCAGCTGCTCGCGCCGTGGCTCCGACGGCGGGACAGCAGCAGCTCAGCCTCGAGCACAGCCGCGGACGCCACGGAAGAGGCCCCAGAGACGCATGCGTGGAGAGCCGCGGATGCGCGGGTGGCCGATGCCTCTCCCCGTGCGTCCCTCTCGCTGATGCCGCCGACAGGCGGGTGGTCGAAGCCATCAGCGATGTGCTCGTGGGGCGGAGAGCCGCAGACGTGCGGGTGGTCGACGCCTCTCCACACGAGCGCCCCCAGCTCGGCTCCCCTGACGAGGGGGTGGCCGGTGCAGCCAAGCTGGGGAGAGGATTACTGGAGGCCTCGGTCGAGGGGCAGAGGGCGACGCGCCAAGATTGGCATGGGGGTCAGCTCAGCCTCGACTACGGCCACGGACGCCTCGGAGGAGGACCCAGTGACGCATGAGTGGAGAGCCGCGGATGCGCGGGTGGCCGTGGCCTCCCCCCATGCGCCCCTCTCGCTGATGCTGCCGACAGGCGGGTGGTCGACGCCGTCAGCGATGAGCTCGTGGGACGGAGAGCCGCAGACGTGCGGGTGGTCGAAGCTTCTCGACACGAGCGCCCCCAGCTTGGCTCCCCCGACGGGGGGGGGTGGCCGACGCAGCCAAGCTGGGGAGAGGAATACTGGGACCCCCCACCGCGAGGCATGGGCCGCCACGCCAAGCCCGACATGGATGTCAGCTCAGGCTTGAGCACGGCCACAAACGCCTCGGAAGAGGCCCCAGTGGCGCATGAGTGGGGAGCCGCGGATGCGCGGGTGGCCGACGCCTCCCCCCATGCGCCCCTCTCGCTGGTGCCGCCGACAGGCGGGTGGTCGATGCCATCAGCGATGGGCTCGTGGGGCCGAGAGCCGCAGACGTGCGGGTGGTCGACGCCTCTCGGCACGAGCGCCCCCAGCTCGGCTCCCCCGACGGGGGGGTGGCCGATGCAGCCCAGCTGGGGAGAGGGATACTGGCGGCCCAGAACTAGAGGCAAGGGGCGCCACGCAAAGCCTGGCATGGTGCTCAGAGGCCTCAACTGCAGCGCCTGGGGCACCCTCGTCGACCATCTGGATGAGATGCCGCTGGTCCAGGAGCACCGCCTCACCAGCGACTACGTCGGCGAGATCAGCGCCAGCTGTTTCCAGAGGCACCTCACCGTCGCCCTTGCTCCCGCGGCAGTGGGGCCAGGTGGCGGCAGAGTGGCAGGGGTGGGGATCGTCGCCCCACGTTGCGTGGGCCTCACTTACCTGGAGGGCGTTGACACCTTCGACTTCTCGCCGCCAGGATCGCCAGGAAGGCTGGTGGCGGCCTGGGCCCCTGGGTTTCTTCGTGGTGGCCTCATGGTCCTCAGCGCCTACTTCTGGGTTTCAGAGGGCTGGACAGTTCGCAACCTGTCCATCTTGGACGCCATGGGAGAAATAGTGAGGGCCTACGACACCCCGTGGGTCCTCCAGGCGGACTTCAACAACACCCCCGACACGCTCAGGGCCACGGGCTGGGTGGACGACGTCGGGGGCATCATCTTCTCCTCGGCCGCCCCCACCTGCCAAGGCAAGGGGGGCGGGAGGGTCATCGACTACTTTGTGGTGGACACGCGCATCGCGTCAGCCTTCGGTGCAGCGGAGGTGCTCGACGCGCCCACCGCCCCGCGCAGCCCCGTCGCCATCACGACGGAGAGGCCACTGCGGGAGCGGCTAGGCTGGAGGCTGGTCAAGCCTCGTGCTTTCCCGACTCGCCTCCCCGTGGGCTGTCGTAGGGAGCCACCAGCCTGGCCGATCCTCGACAGCGGAGCAAGCTACAGCGACGCCGAGCTGGAGAAGTTGTGGGCTGAGTTCTCGGCGGCGGCCGAGCACGACCTGCAGGGCATCCACGACCTCGTTGGCGAGACCGACTACACTGGCAGGGGGGGCCACCCTCGATGGGCCAGAGCCCCGATCGCAGGCCCAGAGGCGCATGCGAGGCCCAGGGGCACCACGCGCTCCAGGGCATGGCGCTGGGTGGCCAGCCGCGTCGGGGACATCGTCTGGCTGGCGCAGGCGGCCCGCCAGCGGCGCGACTGGCAGCCGTTTGCCGACCAGTGGCGGCGCCTGCGCAGACGCCTCCACCATGGTGCTGCCCGCTGGTGCGACGCGCTGGGCGACGACGCCAGGGCCGTGCACGTCGAGCTCCTATCGCTGGGCGACCTCACCTGGGACGGGGACGCGCTCTGGGAGGACGCTCCCAGGGCGATGGAGCTGCAGCGTCGGGCCACGCAGCAGGCCCACGTCATCGAGCAGGGCCTCCGAGACCAGAGGGCCAAGGCGTGGCGGCAGAGGCTCAAGGACGGCTCACAAGGAGGATCAGGTTTAGTCCATCGCATGTCGAAGTGGCGCCAGGGGGTCGACCCCACGCTCGGGGCCAGAGGGCACACCAATCTGGACATGACCTGCCCACAGGCCGCGGTGGACCTGGAGGCGCTGAAGTGGATCGACCTCTGGACCTCCCACGGCGCCCAGAGCCGAGGCGAGCTCCCTCGGCCCTGGGAGGCGGCCACTTTCGAGTATAGCATGGTCGAGCCCACAGCGGACGACATCAGGGCCATATGCAGAGCCTTCCCAGAGCACACGGGGGTTGGAGTGGACAACTGGCACCCCGGGTGGTTTGCGAGCTTGGGGGACGAAGGGCTCGTGTTCCTGGCCGCCTTCGTCGCCTACGTGTCGCGCACGGCCAGGTGGCCCCCCCAGCTGCGCTACGTGATGTATTTTCTATTGGCCAAGCAGGGTGGGGGGACTAGGCCCATCGGCCTCCTCACCACTGCAGCGCGGCTGGTGGAGCGCGCGCACTCGCACCAGCTCCACGACTGGGAGCGGGAGATTCGACGGGACTACGACTTCGCGGCGCCAGGCGGGGGATCAGAGGAAGCGATATGGCAGCAGATGTTGTTCGACGAAGGAGCCCAACCTGGGGAGGTGACGGGCGCGGCGGTCTTAGACCTCGAGAAGGCGTTTGAGCATGTCACGATGTACTTGCTGTGGGCCGAGGCGCCCAAGCATCAGTTTCGTTTGCTGCCTTTGAAGCTCCTGGTCTCAATATGCACAGCCACGCGCTTTGTCTCGTTCCGCGGAGTGGTGTCGGTGCACTCGGTCACCACCTTCTCTGCAGTCGCTGCTGGCAGCAGCGGGGGCACGAGATGCCTCAAGCTAGCTATTTTGTCAGTTGTAGACGGGTTGGCGCAAGAGCACCCTGCCATGCAGCTGAAGCTATTTGTCGATGGTTTAAGCATTCAGGCGCGAGGTGCGGAGGCGGATGTCTCGGCCTCGTTGCATGCGGCCACGACCCAGTATATTGATGAAATGGAGGCCCGTGGGATCCCCGTCTCCAGGGCCCGACCAGACAAGCCGAAGGGCAAGGGGTTCATCATGACAGCGCAGCGCTCCCTGCGGGCCCGCATCAAAGGCTGGGCCCACAGCCTGGGACTGGAGGTCCAGGCCACCAGCACGCAGCTTGGAGTTGATTCGGCGGGAGGAGGAGTTGTGTCGCTGCGCGCCAGGGCCGATGCCAGGATGGGGAGCGCTCGGCGACGCAGAAGTAAGTTGTCGAGTCTCGGCAAGCAGGGTGCGCGCACTTTTCAAGTTGCGCGTATGGGATTTCTCCCCTCTGTGCTGTATGGGGCGGTCTGCCTCGGAATGGACCCGACTCGGCTCACCCGAGCGAGGGCTCTCATGGCTTCAGCGCTGGGCGGGAACGCAATCGGTAAGGACCGACTGCTGCGCCTGTGGACGTTTCGTTGCGACCCCCTGGTCGACGCTTGCACGAAGCCACTGCTCAAATGGGCGGAGGCTATCTTTGCTGGCAGCCACGAGGAGATCATGGCTGCGGGGTGGCGTAGAGCTGTTGCGGCGGCTGCTGCCGCTAAGCCTGGGAGCAACCCCTGAAGACAGATAAAAGGACCTGCTTCAGCCGTCTGGGCCACACTCCATCTCCTCTCGTGGACGTGGCCTGCCCCTCACGTTTTCTCCGACCATCTCGGGCAGCACTGGGAGTTGCGTAGGACGGCACCGCAGTGTCTCAAGAAGCTGATCTGGACCCGTTTGGAATTTGCGGTTATGACCTCCTGGGCGGCCTCCAGGGACCTCGGAATCACCCGTCCTTTCCTCGAGCCGATTCGGGCTCTCCTTCGGCGAAAGGCTAACCGATCGCCGCAGAGGCGATCGGCTATCCTGGCCTACATAGGCCGAGACTTCTGGACCCAGGAAAAGGTCTGGCGCGCGGGCTTCGGGGACGACAGGTCCTGCCAAGCCTGTGGCGCAGAAGTCGGATGTCAGCACCATCGTTTCTGTTGCTGCCCAGGCCGAGGAGCGGCGAGAGCCACCGTCGCAGAGGCTGAGGGCCTCCAAGGGATCGTGCATCGTGCTGAATCCTCCTCCTCGGATTCCCTCCTCTTCTCCCGTGGGCTTCACGAGCACCCCCTGGAGGACCCGCAGTCTGATTGGATTATTGCCCTGGATGATGAAAACCCCGATTTTGTGAATCCCCCGCTGGTCTCAGGGCGGGCCTACTCTGACGGATCGGCCAGAGGCCCACCAGGGCTCAAGAGCTTCGGTTGGGGCTTCGTTTTCCTGGACCAGGACGGGGGGGGCTGTCAAGGCCATGCGGGGTACCCTCCCAGGGCTGCGTATCCTCGCCTCCGTCCTCCGTGCTGAATTGCATGGATTGCTCAAGTTGCTGTATAGCGCCCACCCTCCGCTGAGGGTAGGGATCGACAACAATTCAGTCATTCGAGGCCTCCGTAGAGGCCCCCGTTGGTGCTGCAGCCCTCGGAGGCCTCACGCCGACCTCTGGGGCAGGATTTGGGCCCAGCTCCAGGATAGTTTCAGCCAAGAAGGCGACTTCCAGGCCGTCAAGGTAAAGGCCCATGCGCGCGGACCGAAGGATGACTCGCACGAAAGTTTTTTCGATTTTCAAGGGAACCAATTGGCAGATAATGCGGCCCGCCTAGGGGCCGACATGCAGGAGGTCCCCCCGTGGAAGGCCCAGACCTGGACCACCCGCTCGGCGGAGGTCCAGGCGGTGTTGACTCTGGTGGCGGGGGTGACGGGGTTGACTGCGGATTTCGGGGATTCCACGGGGAGGCCTGCCGCGGGCTCCAGCGGGGCCCGCCGAAGGCGGCAAGGACCGCCCGAGGGGGCCCGAGCTCGCATCCTCCTCTGGAGGAGGGGGGCGTGGCGTTGCTCGACGTGTGGCCGCAAAGCTTTCTCCGGCAAGACGAAGCGCTCGTTGGCGCGCAAACCCTGCCTGGGTAAGATGAGGGTGGATCGTCGTTGGGGAGTCGGGCTGGGGCGGGGGGATGGGGAAGGAGACATTTCTCCCGCCCTCCGTGGAGCGGCCCTAGGGCACGAGCTGCACCGAGTGGGCCAGTATACATTCTGCGATCGGTGCTGTGTCTTTTCGAGCGAGAGGGGGTGCAAGCTCCTGGGCGCCTGCGTCGGGGCCCCGGCGAACCCCACCGCAGGGTACCGCCTCTCGCTCCTGCGCCGAGGCAGGAATCCTTACGCAGTGAAGGTCTCCCTCGAAGCGGTACCGCGCTCCCTGGTACAGGAGGAGTGTGACGCTTTCTGGGAGTGCCTCATGGACTGAGGCAGGACGGGGCGGGAGGCACCCCGTGGCGGAGTGCCCGCCCATCCTCTTTCTCTTGTGGCGAGCTGGGGCGGGAACCGCCAGGCATCGTTCTTGCAGCAAACCTCCCTCCTCCCTCCTCGCTCCTCGCTCCTCGTTCCTCGCTTCTCGCTCCCTCCTCCTCTTTCTCCTCCTCCTCGCTTCCTCCTGCTCCTCCTCCTCCTCCTCCTCGCTTCCTCCTGCTCCTCCTGCTCCTCCTGCTCCTCCTCCTCCTCCTCCTCCTCTTCGCTTCCTCCTCCTCGCTTCCTCCTGCTCCTCCTCCTCCTCCTCCTCCTCCTCCTCCTCCTCCTCCTCTTCGCTTCCTCCTCCTCGCTTCCTCCTGCTGCTCCTCCTCCTCCTCCTCCTCCTCCTCCTCCTCATCCTCCTCTTCGCTTCCTTCCCTCCTCCTCCTCCTCCTCGCTTCCTCCTCCTCCTGCTCCTCCTCCTCCTCCTCCTCCTCCTCCCTCCTCCTTCCTCCTTCTCCTCCTCCTCCTCGCTTCCTCCTGCTCCTCCTCCTCTCCTCCTCCTCCTCCTCCTCCTCCTCCTCCTCCTCCTCCTCTCCCTCCTCCTCCTCCTCCTCCTCCTCCTCCTCCCCCTCCCTCCTCCTCCTGCTCCTCTCCCTCCTGCTCATCCTCCTCCTCCTCCTCCTCCTCCTCCTCCTCCTCCTCCCTCCTCCCTCCGCCCCCCCCTCCGCCCTCCTCCCTCCGCCCTCCTCCCTCCTCGCTCCTCGCTCCTCGCTTCTCGCTCCCTTTCTCCTCTTTCTCCTCCTCCTCCTCCTCCTCCTCCTCGCTTTCTCCTCCTCCTCCTCCTCCCCTCCTCCTCCTCGCTTCCTCCTGCTCCTCCTGCTCCTCCTCTCCTCCTCCTCCTCCTCCCTCCTCCTCCTCCTCTTCGCTTCCTCCTCCTCCTCGCTTCCTCCTGCTCCTCCTCCTCCTCCTCCTCGTCCTGCCCTGCTGCTCTCCTCCTCCTCCTCCTCCTCCTCCTCCTCCTCCTCCTCCTCCTCCTCCTCCTCTTCGCTTCCTCCTCCTCCTCTTCTTCCTCCTCGCTTCCTCCTGCTGCTCCTCCTCCTCCTCCTCCTCCTCCCACGCGGGAAGCGCGCGCGGGAGCACCCGGAGGAGTGCTGGGCCTCGGGGGCCTGCCGGGGCCCGTAAAAGCGAGCACGATGACGAGGGATCGACGGGACCTGCGGAGGCCGGCCACGCGCGGAAGGGGGCTAGGTGGAGGGGGGAGGGCTTCTTAGAAGCACCCCTGCTTCTCAGAAGGCGCGGGCCTTCTAAGAGGCAACCTCCTTCTGAGAAGCCTTCCCCCCTCCCCCCACTCCTCTCTGCGCGCCGCCAAGGAGACGCCATTTCGCGCCTCGCGGTGCGGTGGAATGTACATGGTGCGTTCCAGACAAGGGCCTCGCCTCGTCGATTCGAGGTCCATTTGTCCTGGTCGATTCGAGGTGCATATGTCCTCGTCGATTCGAGGTCCATACAAGGCACTCCAGGACACGTCGTCGTCGTCCTCCTCCTTCTCCTTCTCCTTCTCCTCCTCCTTGTCCCCCTCCTCGATTCGAGGGACGAGGGAGTTGTCACGTCTTCATCGGCGGGCAGGCGACGGAAGCCAAAACACGAGGGCGCCTTCCCCCCTGGCGGAGGGCGGCGGAAGAGGCTGGCGGAGGCCAGCGGAAGCAGAAGCCGACCTCCTCGGGAGCCTCTCAAGCAGTGGCGAAGCGCCCTGTCGGGCCAGACGGAAGGGGGGATAGGGAAAGGGGGGGCTATGACATCTGCTGCGTGCAGATGGTTGCAGCCCCACAGAGGGGCCCATTCCTCGATACATGGCCGCCTCCGACGCCGGGAGGCGGATCTTACAGGATCTTTCGCATTGGCCCAGGTTTGGGTGCAGGATCTCGCAGGATCTTGCAGGAGTCTGCAAGGCCTGACTGACCTGGGTCTGGATTGACTCCGGTCAGAAGATCCCCGACCTCCCAACAGACGACAACCTTTTTGGGTTCAGGGTTTCTTCGGACTCCGCCATCTTACTCAGAGTTTTTCAATAAGCGTCGGGTGGGCGTCACCCCCGCCGACAGCCCCACATCGACCCCCGTCGCGGGCCGCCACCACGCGCCCAAAGGTGCTCCGACCCCCATCGCGGCGCGACGACGAGGCGAGGTTGACCCCCGTCGGAGGGGTACCCCCCACGCTTATTACGAAACCCAGAGTATTCGATCTAGCAAATGGTATTCGTCCAATCTAGCGCCGCCGTGCTCGGGTCGTGGGCCAGGCGCGTCTGGGAAGCTCTCGGCGTCTCTGGGGGATGCCTCTCTCGGGTGCCGGGGACTCTGGGGCTCATGTGGGCCTCTCGAGAGTCCTCTGGGGCCACGTGGGGGCGTCTTGGGGTCTCATGGCTGTCTCGGGGGCTGTCTTGTCACACGAGGGCTCCTTTGGCGGGGGGGGTCAGAGAGCATCGAACAAAACACATATGAAGCCCGTACCCCCCCCACCCGAAATTCGAGTTTTCGGGTTTGGTTGGAGTGGTCTGGTAGGTAGTCAGCACTGGTCAACGCGGCCCTCCTTCTGCCTTCCCCCGTGAGGTGGAGGAGCTGCGCGACGTGGAGCAGAAGGCCGCATATGCCACTCCCCCTCTTGGATGTTGTCATTATATTCTTGATGTGGGGTGGGTCTTGGGCACGAGTAATAATCCCGGTCGCAGGTACGGCAGGCAAGCAAGGCGGACGGAACCAGCCTGAGTATTCATTGCCTGCCCATAACCTCATGAGCCGATCGGAACCCACCCCCTCGTAGAGGATCGTTGGGATGCCAATGTGGCGCGCATCAGTGCAGTTTCTACGGGTGCAGTACTTTTCTGTGTGGCATTTGATACTACAGCGAATGTGTTTCAGGCGCCAACCCATCTTCACCAACGCGACCGGCTCTCCTCCCTTCGTTTCCTTCTTTTCTTGTGTTCTTCGTTTTCCTGCCCGTTCCTTCCCCCTCATCTAGCATCATCTAGCCTTCCTTTCCCCATCTTCCCCTCTTTGTCGCAGCTTCTGCCTCCCGCGGTCCAGCTTCCGCTGCACTCACTACCAGTCTGGGAATTCTCATCTCCTTTTTCTCTCTCTGTCTCTCTCCTCATGAGAACGGGAGAGGATGGGCACGTGGAAGGAGGAGGATGAGCGAGGAGGGAGACGGGAGGAGGGAGGATGGAGGAGACACGCATGCGGAGGAAAGGATCAACTATGATGATGTTGCTGCAGAGAGTGAGGAGGAGGAGGATGGAGCAGGAAGCAGTGAAGCGGGAGGAGGGAGGAGGGCTTGTGAGACCAAGAGGACAAGGAGGAGATGGAGGAGAAGGAGCAGGGGGAGGCGTCCCAGAGCAGTGGCGTCGCAGATGCAATTCCAGCCCCTGGGGCAGCACTGACGTGCGGGGAAGGTTGCCGCTTTTGCGTGAAGTCGTGGCTGCCTCGGTGGGTGGCGGTGCATGCAACACTCTGGTGCGAGAGGGAGCCGGGGTCCGGGGTCCTTTATATGTCGTTTCAGCGTGCCAGGGGGCACGTGTGCGGATGACAGTGTGGGGAGATCCGTATGCGTATGTATGAACATGTACGTATCTAAATGCATACTCCTTGCACATGTGTGCGCGTGTGTACATGTATATGTGTATATCGAAGACGCCTACGGCGAATCACCGCTGCCTCCTGCCTTTTGGAATCGCCCATGTGGCCGAGCGTTGTGGAAAGAGTTTTGCCAAGCTATCGGACCATTTGCTCCCCCAGCCGTTGCGGAAACCCTTCGGGAACACTGGTGGGAGGATGGCGTGGAAGATCAGGAGGAGGGGGAGGAGGAGGAGGAGGAGGAGGAGGAGGAGGAGGAGGAGGAGGAGGAGGAGGAAGAGGAGGAGGAGGGGGGCATCTTGGGAGCCTCTGGGGGCACTCTTGGGGCCTCCTGGGAGCTTCCCGGGAGCCTCTTGGAGGCATCTTGTGGGCCTTCTTGGGCCTTTTGGGGGCCTTTGGAGGCTTCTCGGGGGCCTCTTTGCCCGTCTGAGGGCGTTCCTGGTATGTCTGACGCCGGCGGAAGCTATCCTGGGGGCCTCTGGTCCTCCGGGGCCGTTCTGAGGCGTTTTCGAGGCCTCTTGGGCGATCTTGGGGCTACCTTTGGGGGCGATCTTGGGCCGATCTTGGGAGCCGTCTCGCGCCGTCGGAAGGCCGAGAATAATCAGATGTTGAAATCCTTCGAGAACCTCAGGATAATCAGTGATGTTGGCCTCTTCGGGCCTTCCTGGAGGACCTCTTGGAGGTCTCTTGGGCCGTCTTCGAGGCCTCTTAGGGGGCTCTTGGGCCGTCGTGCCATCTTGGGCTGTCTTGGAGGCTATGTGGGCATACTTGGAGACATCTTGGACGCTATTGGGCCGTCATGGAGACCAATGTGGACTCTCTTGGGCGAACTTGCTGGCCATCTTGGCAGTCTTGGAGGCCATCTTGGGCCATCTTGGAGCCATCGGGAGCAGGAAAAACGTTTACAGCCACCTCTGGGCAGGCCTTCCGGGTGGCCGGCGCGCTGGGCCGAAGCCCCAGGGGGAGTTCTTGTGGAACACGAGCCAACACTAAACCGAATAGGGTCTAGCACGCCAGGCAGCCTTGTGATGAGTCAACAGGGGGCGGCGGATAACGGAAGGAGCTAGGCACGAGCGATGACGTTCTGGTGGAGCGAAGCCCCCTAGGGAGGCGTTCCAGGGGAGGGGCGAGGCGCGGGCGAAAAGTCTACTGGCGAAGTTCCCTTGAAGTTTTTCGAGCGAAGCGGCTCCAGGGCGGCACCAATGGCCCGATTTCTTAAAACTTTTTCAGCGGAGCGGCTCAAGGGCCCCAAGACAGCCCAAGAAGGCCCCAGAACGGCCCCAGAGGGCACCAAAACGGCCCCAAGAGAGCCCCAAGAGGGCTCAAAGAGGCTCCCAGGCCCTGCCCCAAGGAAAGCTCCCAGACGGCCGAAGGCCTCCAAGACGGCCTAAGATGGCCCCGAAACGTTGGAAGAGGCTTCCAGGAAGCTTCCCCAGAGGGCCCACAGAGGCACAATCATTGGTTTTTCGATAGTTTTTGAAAGTTTTTGGAGTCTCGCCTTTCCGTCCCAGAGCGGCCCAGAACGGCCCAAGAGGCTCGAAAGGTCGTCCCCAGGCAGCCCACCAGGCTCCCCGAATGGCCCCAAAACGATCCAAAAGGGTTCCCAGTCGGCCCCAGAGGGCCCCAAGAGAGCCCCAGGAGGGCACCAAGACGGCCCCCAGAGAGCCCCAGGAGGGCCCCAAGAGGCTTCCAAGAGGGCAGCCCGAGGCCCCCAGGAGAGCCCCAAGACTGCCAAAGGCATCCAAGACGGCCCAAAAGGGCCCCAGGACGGCCCAACGGGGCTCCCAAAGGGCTTCACAAATACCCCCGAGAAGCCCCAGAGACGCCAAGTAACACTATGCCTCCCAACTGTGACAGGTGACGGAACAAGCTTTGAACACAAAGGCTTCCCAGAGCGCGGCGACGTAAAAAGCTTTCAACAGCGCGGGACGTAAAAGTCTCTAAACACCAGGGCTCCCAACAGGACTTGTTGGGAAACCCAGCGTTACGCCCGTGTGTCCGTGTAAGTCGCTCCAACAGATGTAAAATTGCATGCGTACGCATCGGTGGCCGCACCGCCGAAACAAGCCTCCCAGGACGGCGCCTTCAGGAACATGTAAAAAACATGGTGTTGCACACCATCTCGAGGGACAAAGGGGAAGACTCATTGAGTTTCCAGCACTTTGTGTCCTGGGCCGCGCAGGCTCCCAGGAGCGAAGGGTGCCATGAGCCATCTCGGGCCAGTTCGTGAAGCGCTCTTTCTGTTTCCGTGCCGGCCCAAGTGACGGAAAGAGCGAGGTACGAGCGATGTACGTTGAGTTGGGGCGAAGCCCTCTAGGGATGGGGTCCAGGGGAGGGGCGAGGCGCGGGGGGATGGTTGTAATGGCCGCCCGGGGGCCGCTTCCCTCGTGTTTCTTCGAGTGAAGCGGCTCCTGGGCGCCTTCCATGGCACGTTTCCTAGTATTTGTTCAAGTGAAACGGCAAGAGGGCCCCAAGACGGCCAAAAGCGCCCCCAAACGGCCCCAACACGGCCCCAATAGAGCTTCAGATGGCTTCCAGACGGCCCAAGAGAGCCTCGAGACGGCTCCAGAGGCCCTCGAGAGGGCCTCAGGAGGACGGTTTTTCGGGTTCTCATTTTTTGGGGCCCAGACGGGCCAAACACGGTCCACGAGGCCCCAAAGCTCGTCCAAAGACGGCCCCAGAGGCCCCCCAAAGAGACGGCCCAAGAGGGCCCCCGAACAGCCCAAGAGGGCACCAAGACGGCCCAACGAGAGCTCCAAGAAGGCCCCAACATGCTCCCTAGTGACTCCCAACGGGGCCCGAAGAGGCGGTGTGGGGACTGGGCTATTGGGTGTGGGGACTGGGCTGGCCCCAAGACGGCGAAGAGTCCCCAAAAAGGCCCTCAAGAGGGCCCTCGAGAGGCCTCAGGAGGCCAAACACATTGTTTGTTTTTTGTAGGGTTTTTGAAGGTTTTTCAGGTTCTCGCCTTTTCGGGCCCAGAAGGGCCCAACACGGCCCACGAGGCCCCACAGTTCGTCCCAATACGGCCCCAGAGGGGCACAAAACTATCCAAAATGGCCCCCAGACGGCCCAAGAGAGCGCCCAAGACGGCCCCACGAGAGCCGCCCCAAGAGGCTCCCAAGAGGGCCCGAAAAGGCGGTGTGGGGACTCGTCTGCTTGGGTGTGGAGACTGGGCTTTCCTAAGACGGCCCAAGAGTCCCCAAACGGTCCCCAAGGGCCCCCAAATGACTCACAAGAAGCCCCATAGGCGCCGACGTTGGGCCCTCTGGGGGGGCGCCTTGGGCTGTCTTGGGGCTACCTCCTTGGATGCCTCTTGGACGCCCCTTGGGTCGTCTTGGGTGTCTGGAATCTCCGAACTGGCGGTAACCTTAACATCCTTTAACCACTTGCGGGCAATCACTGGTTTTGCCCCCGCCCCCCCCCCCTATTCGAGCTCTCCGAGAAGGCGGTCTTGGGGACCTCGTGGGCCGTCCTGAGGCCCTCTTGGGCTATTTTGAGCAGTCTTGAGGCTCTCTTTCAAAGTTCCTGAGCTGTCTTGGGCCATCTTGGACAGTTGGTTCTCGCCTTGGCTGTCTTGGAGGCCATCTCGGCCGTGTGAAGGCCGAACAGAGCACGAGGACGCATTTTGAGAAGAGGCGCGTCTTTCATGCACGCGCGCGTCGGGGGGGTCCCCTAAACGCTACACAACCTGCCAGAGACCAGGCGAACACTCTAACACGCCCACTCCGTGCAGGCACGGCGGAGGATGTTGATGCTGCTGTTGATGATGATGCTGCTTATGATGGTGATGGTGATGCTGATGATGATGCTGATGATAATTATGATGATGATGATGATGATGATGATGATGATGATGATGATGATGATGATGATGATGATGATGGTGATGGTGATGGTGATGATGATGATGATGATGATGAGGGTGCTGCTGCTGCTGATGATGATGGTGATGCTGATGATGGTGACGATGCTGGTGCTGGATGATGCTGCTGATGATGATGATGCTGATGATGGTGATGATGAGGATGATGAGGATGATGATGAGGATATGGATGAGGATGCTGATGATCATGATGTTTATTACTGCTGCTGATGCTGCTTCCGAGAAGGACGGTGATGAGGAGGATGGTGCTGCTGGTCATGATGAAGACGATGCTGATGCCGTTGCTGATGATCATGCTGCTGATGCTGATGATTGTGATGATGATGACGATGTTGATGATGATGATGATGCTGCTGCTGATGATGATGATGATGATGATGATGATGATGATGATGGCGGTGATGCTGATGATGACGACGCCAATGATGCTGCTGCTGATGCTGCTGATGATGATGATGATGAAGATGGCTACGCTGATGATAATGCTGTGGATGCAGCTGAGGATTCTCATGGGGATGCTGGTGATGCTGATGCTGATGGTGATGCTGGTGATGATGCTGATGGTGATGACGCTGCTGCTGCTGATGCTGATGCTGATGCTGATGATGATGGGGAGCTGGAGGAGCCCGAGGACGACGATGATGAGGATTCTGCTGATCATGTGTTTGATGATGCTGATGCTGCTGCTTCTGATGATGATGGTGATACCGATGCTGCTTCTGATAATGATGATGCTGATGATGATTATTTATCATCATGGTGATGATGCTGATGACGGTAATGCTGGTTTTGATGATGTTGATTAGGATGATGATGTTGATGCTGATACTGGAGATGATGCTGATGATGCTGATGCTGATGATGATGCTGACGCGACTTATGATGATGTCGCTGTTGATGAGAACGTTGATGACGATGATGGTGACGACGATGATTCTGATGGTGATGATGACGATAATGTGGATGATTGATGATGGTGGCGAGCTTGAAGATGATGATGATGATGCGGATGATTGATGATGGTGGCGATCTTGATGATAATGATGAGGCTGCTGCTGATGATGATGATACGGATGCTGAGGATGATGCGGATGATGATGATGATGATGATGAGACTGATGTTGTTGATGCGGCTGATGTTGCTGATGATGATGATGATGATGATGACGACAGAGAAGATGACGATGATGACGGTGGTGGTGATGACGACGTGGTGATGTTGATGCTGCTTATGATGGCGACGCTGTTGACGGTGATGATGGTGATGGTGGTGACGATGGCACCATTGTGTTCAATGATCATGTCGGCATCGACGACGGCAGCGGCGGCCTCGACGGCGATGACATTGACGTTGTTGATGGCAACGTCGACGACGCTGTCGCTGCCGCTTCTGCTGCTGCTGATGATGATGTCGGTGGTGGTGGTGATGATGGAAATGATGGTCATGGCGCCGATGGTGCCTGAGTAGTATGCGGTGACGGTGATGGTGGTAGTAGTGACGTTGCAGAGTCCGATGAAGATGAATCGGATGATGCAGACGATGATGAGACCGCTGATGATGATGATGGTGATGACGATGATGATGATGATGATGATGATGATGTTGATGTTGATGTTGATGTTGTTGATGCTGATGCTGATGGTGAGGATGGTGAGAATGGTGATGATGATGTTGATGATGAGGCGGACGCGGATGATGAGGATCTTGATGATAATGGAGATGCTGATGTTGGTTATGATGATGACGATGATGATGATGCTGCTGCTGATGATGCTATGCTGATGGTGCCAGTTACCATGCTGTGATGGTGATTGTGGTAGTAATGGCGATGCAGGGGATGACGTAGCTGAATATGATGATGACCGCTGATGGTGATTCCGCTGATGGTGATTATGCTGATGACGATGCTGATGCTGATGATGATGCTACTGATGCTGATGCTGACGATGATGCTGAGGATACTGATGCTGATGCTGCTGCTGACGATGCTTATGATGCTGATGACGGTAAGGTGTTCTGTTGTGTGTTTTTGTTTGTATCGTGATGAGGGTGGTTTTGATGGCGATGCAAATGGTGATGATGATGTTGATGATGCTCATGTTGATACTGATGCTGATGCTGCTGATGATAATGCTGCTGATAGTGATGATGATGTTGTTGATGGTGATTTTGATGCTGGTGCGGGTTCTGATGATGATGATGCTGATGCTGATGATGATGATTCTGATGACGATCATGATAATGGTAATGCTGGTGATGGTGAAGCTGATGATGATGATGCTGATGATGATTATGATGGTAATACTGGTGATAATGATGATGGTATAAACTTGTTAGGTTGATGGTGATCATGGTTTCGTGTCACTTTGACGGTGAGGGCGAGGAGGACGAGGATGTCGGTTGTCGTGGCAGTTGTGGTGTCGATGGGCATGATGTGGACGGTCATGATCAGGATGCTGCCAGATTTGGCGTTGATGAGGGCTTGGGGAGATGGTAGGATGAACTGGGGTGGCGGAGGATGACGAGGGGGACCATCATGGCTGCCGTGCCAGGAGACGGGCAGGGCCTCCCCCAGGTGTTTCCTTTCGTGCTTCTGCCCAAGTGCGTGGCCCTGCTGCGGCTCATGAAGCTGGGAAAGGCGCGACTCTGGCATCATATGGGGGAGGGGGGGGGGGGGAGGAGGGGGCGTACGAGGAGGAGGTGGAGACGGAGGAGGGTGATGCGGAGGATGATGATGATGACGAGGGTCTTGGGCCGTGTCATGCGACATATTTGGTGGGTGTCGGGGGGAAAGGGTGATGCTGCAAGTGTCGGCACACAAGTGTATGCATGTGTATAAAACACACATATATGTATGTGTGTGTTGTCTGGGTGAGTGCGCGCGCGCGTGCGCGCATGTGTGTGAGGGTGTATGTGTGTGTGTGCGCGTGTGTGTGTGGGTGTGTGTGTGTATCTGTGTGTGTGTGCGTGTGCGTGTGCGTGTGCGTGTGCGAGTGCGTGCGTGGTGTGTGTGTGGGTGGGTGTGTGCGTGTGTTTGCGTGCGTGCGTGCGTGCGCGCGCGCGCGTGTGTGTGTGTGTGTGTGTGTGTGTTTGTGCGTGTGCGCGCGTGTGTGTGCGCGCGCGTGTGTGTGTATGTGTGTGTGGCGCGCGCGCGCGCGTGTGTGTGTGTGTGTGTGTGTGTGTGTGTGTGTGTGTGTGTGTGTGTGTGTGTGTGTGTGTGCGCGTGAACCTAGCTTATACATAAGTATGTGTGGGCGATAGTGGTATATCTATATGCGTTTGTGTGTGTCTGTTGTGCGTGTGCGTGCGCGTGTGTGTGTGTGTGTGTGTGTGTGTGTGTGTGTGTGTGTGTGTGTGTGCGTGCGTGCGTGTGTGTGTGTGTGTGTGTGTTTGTGTGTTCGTGTGCGTGCGTGTGTTTGCGTGCGCGTGGGGAGCGAGAAGGGTGTGGCGTCGGAGGCTGCGTGGAGAGCGCGGGGGGGTTTGGTGGTGGGGGGGGGGGTGGAGGAGCGGGGCGGGGGGAGAGCCCAAGTCCTGGCCTCACAGTCGCTTTACGCAAAGTTCTAGAGCCAAACCCTCTCTCATTCCCCTCCTTTTCCGCCCGATGCCAGGACGCCGAATGAAACATGTTCCCCTGAACGCTCCACGCCGTGTCAGGGACCAGCGCCGCGGTTGTCACGGCACGAGCTTGCCTTAGGTGCCTTGAGGTTGGCGAGGGCGGAGCAGTCCGAAAAGAGGGGGGTGGGTAGCCGCGCGCCCGCCGCGCGCCCAGACTCATTCGGGTGCGTCGTCGAAGCTCTACCAGCGGTGCGACGTGCTGAGGGCGGCGAGCGAGGAGGCGGGCTCTGCCCTGCGCGCCAGCACGTCATCCCGCGAGGAGGGCGACGAGGGGCATAGGCGTGATGAGCGGTGGAGGGGGTGCTTACGATGGTAATGGCGACGGTGAGGGTGACGACGAGGATGATGACGACGACGATTCCGACGATGACGATGATGTTGACGATGATGATGATGATGATGCTGATGACGCTGATGATGATGCTGATGAGGATGACGACGATGATGATGATGACGATGATGACGCTTACGCTGACGATGACGGCGATGATGATGCTGATGATGCTGATGATGGTGATGCTGATGATGAGGATGAGCATGTCGATTAATATGTTGTTGATGATGGTGGCGACGGGGATGATGATGATGAAGATGATGATGAGGCTGCTGATGCTGACGCTGATGCTGATGCTGATGCTGCTGATGATGCTGATGGTGGGGGTGATGCTGCTGCTGATGATGATGATGCTGCTGCTGATGCTGATGATGCTGATGGTGGTGGCGGAAATGATGATGATGTGGACGATGCTGATGCTGCTGCTGCTGGTGATGATGAGGCTGATGATGGTGACTAGGATGGTGATGATGCTGCTGAGGATGATGATGATGATGATGAGGAGGAGGAGGAGGCTGGCGATGATGATGCTGATGCTGATGCTGATGCTGATGTTGCTGCTATTGAGCTGCTTCGCTGATGATGATGAGGAAGTGGAGGACGAGGAGGAGTATGAGGAGGAACATGAGAAGGAGGAGGGAGGCTGTTGTGGTGGCGGTGATGATGACGATGACGATGGTGTTTACGAGACAGGGAAGGAGGATCAGGGCTACGCGGATCACGCGGAGGATATAGAAGGCGAAGGATGTGGACGGATGGCGAGGGGTGGTACAGAGAGGGCGAGGAGTGGGACAGATGGATCGGGCGGGTGATGATGCTGCTGAAAGTACGGATGAGGATGCTGACGATGACACTGACGATGATGATGTTACTGATGCTGCTGATGCTGCTGATGATGCTGATACGGATGATGACAATGTTGATGCTGATGCTGAGGCTGCTGCTGATGATGACGCTGGCGATGATAATGGTGGTGATGATGGTGATGATGATGAGGAGGATGAGGAGGCGGAGGAGGAGGAGGGTGGTGGTGGCGGCGGTGGTGGCGGTGATGATGCTGTTGTGGTTGATGATGATGATGCTGATGATGCTGCTGATGCTGATGCTGATGATGCTGCAGATGATGCTGATGATAAGCATGATGATGTTGCTGATGATAAGCATGATGATGTTGCTCTTGATGTGGATGATGCTGATGCTGGTGCTGATGCCGTCGGCAGCAGCTGGTGGGTGGCAGCACCTTGCCCTAGACCGTATGGAAGAGGCGGAGGGGGGGGGAGGAGGAGGAGGAGGAGGAGGAGGAGGAGGAGGAGGAGGAGGAGGAGGAGGAGGAGGAGGAGGAGGAGGAGGAGGAGGAGGTTGAGGCTGAGGCGGAGGATGCGGGAGAGGAGGAAGAAGAGGAACGAGCGAGCGGACGGACGCTAGAGTCGTGCGCGCTCCTCTAAGGAGCTCGCCGATGCTCATTAGGGCTGTGCGTGGAGGCCGTAGCATCGACGTGGAAGATGAGGAGAACGAGGAGGAGGCGAAGGAGGAAGAGGAGGAGGAAGAGGAGAAGGAGGAGGAGGACGAGGAGTGGGACAGGGAGGGGGAGGAGGGGGAGGGGGAAGAGGGAGAGGAGGAGGAGGAGGAGGAGGAGGAGAAGGAGCAGGAGAAGGAGGAGGAGAAGGAGAAGGAGGAGGAGGAAGAAGAAGAAACCGAGCAATACAAGGACGCCGAATATGAGTAATTAGTAGGGATTGTGAGAAAACAGAGGAAGACGAATCCAACTGCCAAGAAGAACGCTACTAAGAGGAATACCAAATCTATTAATTTCCAACAGAAGGCGACTGCGAGTAATACTTCGAATGCTAATCGTAGTCGTACCAATCACATTCAGTAGAATACGACGAGTAAGCCAAACGAAGCGCACTATTAATACGGTTAATACTAATACGACGAAACATACACACTACTAGTGACCGTACTACTAAAGTTATACTACCCATAGGTAAATCGAACATAATAGGAACAATGCTGATATCACTAAATAGTAATAACGTTGCACATGTCAGCCATGATGACATTAGTGAAACGCAGAACATGAAGAAGTCGGACAACCCTACTATTACGAATAAGCGTACTAATACGAATAAGACGGATATGAGCAATATTAAGAATAATGAAAGACAAACATACTAATACTAAGAGTGCGAAGAGGCATCATATTAGTACGAGTCAAAAATAATAGAATCATACGACACACAAGCTAGAATACACATACACATAACACGAACAAAAACAGTATATTATGACTAAGGAATGATGAACATGAGGATATCAGTATTATTAATCGCAAGGATAATACGACGAACAGGAGGGCCAGGATCATGAGTATCAGGAGGAGGAGAAGGAGGAGGAGGAAGAGGAGCAGGAGGAGGAGGAGGAGGAAGACGAGGGGGTGGAGGAGCAGCGCGAACGCGCCCGAGACACCACGGAGACGCAGGCCAGGGCCCCCCAGAAGAGCGCGATTCGCCCGCCCCGCGGCGCAGGTCCGCGGCAGCAGGCAGCTCCGAGTGGCGCGCCGCCGCCGCCCCCGCCGCCCCCGCCCCCCCCGCCCCCGCAGGCTTCCGGAGGCCTTCGGAGGCCTTCGGAGGCCCCTTCCGGAGGCCTTCGGAGGCCCTCGGAGGCGTTCGGAGGTCGACGGAGGCCCCTCTGAAGGCCGTCGGAGGAGCTCAGGAGACCTCCTGAGGCCCCTCGGAGACCGTCGGCCTTCTGAGGGCCCTCTGAGGCCATCGGAGGCCCTAGGCCGCCGCGCGCCCGCGCGGCCGCCGTAGCCGTCGTCGTGGCGAGAGGGATGAGAGGGGCACGCATCACCAACTCATGGAAAGTCTTCATGTGGAGGCGATGGGGTGGGGGAGGGGGAGGAGGAGCAAGAGGAGAAGGAGGAGGAGGAGGCTGCTGCTGCTGCTGCTGCTTCTGCTGCTGCTGCTGCTGCTGCTGCTGCTGCTGCTGATGATGATGATGATGATGATGATGATGATGATGATGATGATGATGATAATGCTGGTGCTGATGCTGCTGCTGCTGGTGATGATGATGACGCTACTGGGGCTACTGCTGCTGCTGCTGATGATGATGATGATTATGATGATGATGATGATGATGATGATGCTGATGATGATGATGAGGATGATGATTATGGAACTGACTCTGACGATTCTATAGGCTTACGCCACATCCGCCGACCCCTCATCTTGGCGGTCTTGCCGGCTCGCTTGAATCGGGTTGGGGAGTCGTGTAGGGGTCCATAATGACCTCTCTTGGGGCCATGTGGAATCCGCTTGGGGTCATCTCGAGGCCCTTGGGGGCCCATCGGAAAAGAAAGGACGCGAATGCAATCTTGGCATCGTTTTGGAGATGCCCAAAGGGTGGAAGCGTTGGAGTGGGGCCCGTATATTTCTTGCTGGGTTTGACTTCTTTGGTGATGCGGGGTTGTTTTTTTGGGGCATCCCTGAGCCCGCACGGGGAACCTCGGGGCTGTGGAGGGGACGAGTCTCACACGCTTGGGAACCGAGAAGGTGTTCGCGGTTTGTTTCGCATTGCTAGGTCCAGGCACGTTACGAGCCCGAGGCCATCGCCACCATCATCATCATTACCGCCACCATCATCATCATCAGCATCATCATCACCATCATCATTATCATCACCACCATCATCATCATGCTAAGCATCATGATCATCATCGGTATCATCCTCGTCATAATCATTGTCGTCGTTGTCGCCATCACTGTCTCAAGGGATACTATTGTTTACCTGACTGCGGGCCTCCGCGGTGGCATGTACATGCCACCATGGCAGCGCCATGGTGGCATGTACTGCGCGAAGTGCAGCGGTATCAAAGCCAAGCAAAACTCGCTGAAAGACAGCGCGAAGTGGAATCAGAGCGTCGGAACAGTGCGATGTACGAACGGTAAGTGCCTGTCGCTATATGACGAAAAGGCGGATGTGTCGGAAGCTCAGAAGAAGCACAATGCTGCGGGGGAAAGGCTCTGTCGGAAATGCGCGGAAGAACGAGAGAAAGAGGTGCGACGGGGGAATGCGGAAGCAGCGAATCGCAAGCGGAAGGCCGAGGCATACGCGAAGCCACTGACGTGCGCGGCGCGCGGAGAAGCGTTCTCGGACACGAGACATTTGAAGCGTAAGCAAGTGGAATATCATCGAGCGGCGAAAGGAACGAAAGTGGTGCGCGGAGGCTGCAAGAACCTCGGGTTCACAGCCCGCAGTTGCCAGGCGTATCAGTGCGGCGGCGCGTGCAAGAGGACTACCGAAGTCGGCGTTCTCCGGGGGCCCTTCCAACGTCGCGCGCGATGCAAAAAAAGGCACCCTGATATGCAAGACCTGCAAATGATGCCCAATCGGGGGCTCGCGTGCGGGGGATGACAGGGGGGAGGGGGAGAGATGGATGGGGGGTGAGGCGGAGGATGGGGGGGAGAAGAATCGGGGATGAAGAGGATGAGGCGGGGGAGGAAGAGGAGGAGTGGGCGAGGAGGAGGTGGAAGAGGAGGAGGAGAGGGGGAGGAGGACGGGGACACAGAGACGAAACTCTGGGATATGTGCTATGGGTTAGAGGCTTGTTGTATGTGTATAGGGATCTCGCGGCACGCTTCTCGGGGACCTCTGGAAAGCAGTTTTGAACCCACCTGGCGGCCGAGGAGGAGGAGGAGGAGGAGGAGGAGGAGGAGGAGGAGAAGGAGGAAGGGGACACAGAAACAAGGCTCTGGGTTATGGGTTTTGGGTCAGAGGCGTCTTGCACCAGCTTGGGACCAATTTGGAAGCAGGTTTTGCCGTCTTGGGGTCGTCTTAGGCCGAATTGGGAGGCGTCCAGGGCCGTGTTAGGATTCTCTGGGGCCGTCTTGAGGCCCTCTTGGGGCGCCGTGGGGCGATCTTGGAGGCTCTTGGGGCTACGTGGGCCGACGGAAGCCGGGAAAGGCAACAAGTGCAAACATGTTCAACAACGCAATGGAAATGTAATGAAATGCGTAATGTGCGCCTCTTTCAGATGTCTTGGGGGTCTTCTTGGAGACTTCGTGGGCGATAGTGAAAGCCTTTTAGGCCATCTTGAGGCCATCTTGGGCCGTCTTGGAGCCATCTTGGGCCGTCTTGGAGCCATCTTGGGCCGTTTTGGAACCATCTTGGGCCGTTTTGGAGCAATTTTGGCCTCGAGAACGCGAATCCTTTTGTGTGCGCAAACGCAACCCCGCCACCGTGCCTGGGTTGTTGATATGAGACTTGTGCGGTGATCGTTGGGATCTCTTGGGGGGCTTCTCGCGGGACTCTTGGAGGCAGTTTCGAAGCCTCTTGGGGGCCGTTTTGGAGCCTCTTGGGGGCCTCTTGGGGCGTCTTGGGGGCCTCTTGGGGCGTCTTGGGGCGGCTTGGGGCCTTTTGGGGCCGTCTTGGGGCGGAAGGCTCGGATTGTCGGTTCGGGCTCCCCCTCTTGGGCACCTCTTGGGGCCGTCTTGGGGCCCTCTTGGGCTGTCTTGGGGGCCTCTTGGGCCGTCTTGGCGCCCTCTTGGGCCGACTTGGGCGCCTCTCGGGGGCCTCTCGGGGCGGTCTTGGGGTGCTCTGGGACCGTCGTCAACGCCGTGAAGGCCGACAAGTAGTATATGATCAAAGTGTACGTTTTCCCATAGGAATTTGACGATTTTCGGCGCTTCGGCCCTTCTGAGGACTGCTCTTGGAGGCCTGTTGGGCCGTCTTGGAGGCCTCTAGGCTCGTCTTGGGGGCATCTTGGGCGTCTGGGAGCGCTCGTTTGGCGCCTCGGAGCCCTCGTGAGCCGTCTTGGAGGAGTCTTGGAGCCTTCTTGGCCCGTTTTGATCCCCTTTTGGGCCCAAAAGAGCCCCGTGACGCGCTCGTCGTGGGCCCGGGGGGGGGGTCGAATCTCCGGTTTGGGGTCCCAGGGGGGGGTATGGGGGGGGAACTATCTCACACGCCTAGAGACCCACAAGGGGTCGGCGGATTATGATTATGTTGTTGATGGTGGTGATGAAGAGGAGGACAATGACGATGATGATGATGCTGATGCTGATGCTGATGGTGGCGGTGGTGATGATGATGTTGATGATGACGACGATGATGATGATGACGACGATGACGATGACGATGACGACGATGATGATGCTGATGGTGATGATGACGATTATGCTGATCCGATGAGGATGATGATGATGATGATGGCACAGGTGATTATAATGAGGCTGCTGCTGCTGATGATGATAATGTTGTTGATGATTATGATGATGATCATCATGACGATGGTGGTGATGATGATGTTGCTTCTGCTGGTGGTGATGATGGTGGTGATGATGGTGGTGATGATACTGCTGCTGATGATGATGATCCTGGTGGTGACGACGATGATGATGATGATGATGATGACGATTGTGATTACGATTACGATGCTGCTTATAATGATGAGGAGGATGAGGATGAGGATGAGGATGAAGATTCTGATGATGATGACGATGATGATGATGCTGATGATGATGCTGATGATCAGGATGATGATGCTGATGATGATGGTGATGATGATGATGCTGACGATGATGACGACGATGATGATCACGAGGAGGAGGAGGAAGGAAGAGGAGGAGGAGGAGAAGGAGGAGGAGGAGAAGGAGGAAGAGGTTCGGAGGGACACGCTTTATTTTCCAAAGAGGGGACATTCGAATGTTGTCGGAGCCGTTGGGCCTTTTCCAGGCAGACGTTCGGCTCTATCAGGGTCCATTCGGAGTCTCCGCGGGGGGCTCGAAAGGTTGCCCGCGTGGCAGGTTTAACGCGCTTTTGGCCCGCTGGGTCGGCGTGTTTTCGGAGGCGTTCATGTCAGAGTTCGTCACGTCCTGTGTCCTCTCACTCCTTCGTTGTGGACTTGCCTTGCACGTGATACGTGGGTCAGGGCTTCGGGTGCGTGAGACGTGGGCCAGGAGCGAACGCGAAGACCCGTGAACAAACTGAGGATAACCATTTGTTTCGGCTTCCTGGGGCCTTCTAGGGAGTCGTGTTGGGGTTCTCTTGGGCCGCCCCTTGAGCCGTCTTGATGCCACCCTGGGCGGTCTTGGAGGTTTTTTTCTGCCGTCTGGAGACTTCGCGGGCCGCCCTGGAGCTCTCTTGGGCCCGCCTGGAGGCTGTCTTGTGGCCCTCTTTGGCCGTCTTGGGAGCGTCTCGGACTGTCTTGGGGCCCGTTTTGATTGTCCTGGGGTCCTCTTGGAGGTCCCTGGGGCCGCTTTCGGGCAATATTGGGGGTCTATTGGGGCGTCTGAGGCTGTTGGAAGGAAGACAGATGCTGCAACAATAGTGACTATTAATTGGACAAGCGGACGGGACAGCGATGAGTTTTGCTTCTTGGGGCTCTTTAAGGGAGTCCTTTTGGGGTGCTCTTAGGCTACTGACACTTGGCGGCTGTCTTGAGCAGGGTGAAGAACACCAGCGGTCAGGCTTCGTCCCTTCCCCTCGACTTTGAGGGTATGTCCCAATGGGGGGCGCCAGTTTACCTGATGCCGCTGCCGTCTTGGTTCCAGACAGCGCCGCCCTATCTGCTAGTGTAGGCGGCGTTGCCTGCACTTGATGTGCGGCGTTGGCAGTATAAGCGGCCATTTTCTGTTGCCCCTCGTGGCGAACATGAAAGAACAACGACAGCTTTGAACAACCGCCAGGCAAAACAACATCAATACATTGTACGTCTTGAGGCCTTTGAAAGGGGGTTCCGTTGGCGCTCTTGTGGGGTTCCTTGGGTGCCTATTTTGCCGCTCGTAGCCATCTAGGATTTCTTGGAGCGTTCTCCTGTTTCGAGAGTTTCAGGGTCGCCGTGTAGCTTCCCTGGAACACCCCTGGAGCTTCACTGAAGCCCGCGCCACGGAGTTCCAGCATGTCTGCCCTGGACTTGTCGGGGCCGTGCCCGGGCCTGCCCGTTTTTTCTTGTGTTGTATTCTCTCGTTTAGTTTTCTTCTTCCGGGTACGCACGTGGGCCGCACCGCGCGTGTGAATCTGGAATCTGCACATATTCTGAGCCTTTACCAGGGTTCTAGCACGCCTGTGGCCCGTTGGGTCAGCTTGTCTTGTGCCGCTTGCCACCAGAAGGCAGCAACATAGATGGTGGACGCGCAAATGTGTGTTTCCGCCGTCTCAAGTTCTCTTTCGTTTGTGAACTGCGTGCATGGTTCGCGTTAAGTCTTCAGCGCAGCATTGTTTAAGGGAACAGGGTAAGACACCGCAGCGTTCCTCTCCCCTCCCCGCCTCCTTCCTCCCCTTTCCCCGCACCTCCGTTTTCTCCTCCTCCCCATCTCCGTGCCGCCTGTCCATTATCGTCCCCCTTTTCCCCTCCTAGTTGCAAGGGCCTGGGGTGCCCCTCCCAGACCAATCCACTTGTTACCGTTTTCAAATACTTCTCCTTCTGAAGAGGAGGAACACGAGGAGGAGGAGGAGGGGGATGAGTAGGATGAGGACAAGGACGGGGAGGGGGAGGAGGAGGACGAGGAGGAGGAGGAGGAAGAGGTGGACTAGTGGGACAAGGAGGGGGTCAGGAAAAGGGGGAGCAGGAAAAGGAAAAGGAGGACGATGAACACGGGGCGGGGGAAGAGGTGATGCAGGAAGAGTTTATCCATACTGGTCCTGCTCCGTTCGTCGCCCTGTCAAACTGGTCCTGGTCCCTTCCTGCTGTGGGGGAGCTTTGGGCTGGGCGCAGCCCCGGCAGATCCTGCGCGCAGTGCTGAAGCTCGTGAACTACATCAACCACGGCACCAAGGCGTGGAGGGGGATGGAGTGGAAGGGGGGGGGCGAAGGGGTGAGTGAGGGTGACCGACCAAAGAGGATCACCGCAGCACGGCGCCCTCACAGCAGCAAGGCTGGAGGTGGGACGAGGAGCTGGATGTCGCCCAGTGAAATCGTGCATTCCTGGGCATTCCTGGGGATTCCCAGGCGTGACATGGGTGAAGGCAATGCCATGTGCACCGCAGTGCTTTCATGTCGAGGCATCTTGGCCGTGTGACAGAGGTAAGGAACCGTGGCCGTGCGACAGGGGTCAGAGCACGGCCATGTGCACTGCATTTTGTTTGATGGATGTATGACAACCAAGAAATCGTGGCCGTGTGACAGGGGTGAGAGCACGGCCATGCGCATCGATAGTTTATCGAAGACGCCTACGGCGAACCACCCCCACCCCCTGCCTTGGAAGTGCCAGTGTGGCGAGAAGTTGGGCTGGAGCTCACATGTTCCCCCTTCTGTCGTTTAAACTTTTCGTGGAACACGCGAGGAGGAGGAGGAGAATGAGGAAAAGAACGAAACGGAGGAGGAGAAGGAGGAGGAGGAGCAGGAGGAGAATCAGGAGGAGGATGCCTCTTGGAAGCCTCTTGCGGCACTGTTGGTATCTCCTGGGAGCTTCGCGGGGGCCTGTTGAGGCATCTTGGAGGCCTGCTTGGGCCTCATCGGAGCCTTTGGGGGCTTGTTCGGGGCTGCTTTGACCGTCTTAGGGCGTTCTTGGCCCGTCTGACACCGTTGGATACCGCCTTAGCTGGCTCTCTGAACCGGCTTGGGAATTTCTTGGGGCGCTTCAGGGCGGCCTTCGAGACCATCTTGGGCATCTTGGAGGCCATCTTGGGCGTCTTGGACTCAAAATCGTGAGTTTCACATGTTGAGTCCTCGCTCGCGCGCCACTGCACGAGCACTCTCATCCCAGCCTGCCGGACGAATGCCATGGTGCAAGATGCCCCCGGCCAGCACGCACGCCGAGCAGCAGCAGCAACCCACGAGTGTGCCTTCGGCGAACACGACGAGAAGGACGGCTCTGATCCCGCCCAGCTGCTCCGCTGCGGCCGCCAGCTAGACTGCCGAGTCGCCGCGCCCAGCCCAACGCTATCTCGCTTGTTGCGGAGAGACTGGACTGGGCCAAAAACTGCTGAAGTATGGGGCCCGCCACTCTCGAAAAGGCTTGAGCAGGGCACGGCTGCGGAGGCGCGACCGTATCCATGCGCTGTCATTCCAACATGCACAGTCAGCCAAGCGCACATCTCGGCCAAACGATGGGAATCCATGTTCCCCCCAGTCGGTGTGGAAACTTTTCGGGGAACACGTGGGGGAAGAATGGGGAGGGTGAGGAAGAGGACTCCTTCTTGGTGCATCTTCGCCAAATTATCGGACCGATGATGCTGAAGCTGATGTCGATGCTGGTGATGCTGGTGATGCTGATGATGCTGAGGATGGTCATGGCGATGGAGATGGCGATTACGATGGAGACGATGATGGCGACGCCGACGATGAAGAGGTTGATGATGATGGTGAGGGGATGGGCAAGAGGAGGAGAGGGAAGAGGAAACTGGTCGGGAGCAGCTGGAGCAGGGCGATTGGCTGGTGGAGCCGCTTCCTCGATTCCGCCTGGGCGGGATACGTAGGACATCGGCAAGGGCACCATGCGGAGTTTCCCCATCGAGTCCCTCAACGCCTTGGCAACGTTCAAGGCGTGTGACCCCTTCTCTTCTTCCTCCTTCCTTCTTCTATTTATTCCCCCCTCCTTTCTCCCCTCTCCTCCTGCCTCTCCTGCTCCTCCAGTTCCGTTCCTTCTCGTCTTCCTCCCTCCCCCCCTTCTCCTCTATGATCGTCCTCTTCCTTCCCCCTCCCCCCCATCCCCCTTCCGTCCTCCCCCCCTCCATTCTCCTCTCTCCCTTCCTCCCTGTCTGCCTTCCTCCTCATCCTCCTCCTCATCCATTCATCCATTCATGCATTGAGGGCACGACGGTTGAAGCCCGAACCAGGACAAGGAAACGACATGAAAATGACTAGGGCCCTCCTCCTCTTCTCCTCACTCGTCCCTTAGTCCCATCTTCTCCCAGTTTCTCGAGTGCTGGATCTGCAGCACGTGCGGGTCCTTCGGCAGCGAAAAGCTTCGCAAGCCGTTGGCTGACTCTTGTTCGTTGCCGCCGACGGCTACCCACGGCAGAGACCGTGCTGCTTTCAGGGCTGGGCATTGGCCCAGGGATCAGGTTTTGCCGAACCGAGCTAGGCCCTCGTAGTTCGCCTCGTTTCTTATCGTTCGGATGCAGTTCCTGGGAGGTCAATTTCTGACTTTGCCCTGATCCGATATCCGGCTTACTCTCCGGCTCAATTCCGCTTATTCCGGCGTTTTCCCGCTCAATCCGGCTTAGTCCCGCCTAGTCCGCGGCCCAATCCGGCGTAGCAGCCCCCCAATGGGGCTTAATCCTCCTTACGCTTTTCGACGACAGTAGTTGCCTCCTAACATGCCATTCCCTGTCCCCCCATCTCCTTAAAGAACCCGGTGGGAAGACCTTCCCTTCGGCCTACCCCAGGCCTGCCCCTGGGCCCTTCCCCCAGGCCTGCCCTAGGCCTACCCCTGGGCCCTTCCCCTGGGCCTACCCCTGGACCCCCTTGCCTCCGAACATTCCATTCCCTGCCCCCCCATCTCTGCTCCGCTGCCCACTGCAGCGGGCGCCCCCTTCCGAAGAGGTGGGCCAGGCCTCCGGGCTGCAGATCCTGGCGTTCACGACGCGAAGGCGGGGCGGTGACGACGACGACGACGACGTCGGCGGCGACGACGACGAAGACGACGACGACGACGACGACGACCACGATTTGGCGGCGGCGACGAGGCGAGGGCGACCACGATTTGGCAGCGACAACGACGACGGCGAGGACGACGACGATGCCGTCTGCGACGGCGACAAGCGTCGGAGGAGGGCAAGTCGAGACATCAGTAATTAGCTGGCCTTCGGGGGGGGGCCCGCGTCGCCACGGCTGGGAGCAGCTCGGGAAGCCAGTGCGTTTGGACCCCGGGAGGGGTCTGGGGACCGATTGTGAGCTGCCGTTGTCTGAACTCGTCCTGCTCCAAGACGACGCCGCTGGCGACTACGACGACGGGGGCGACGACTGGGTGGCGGCGGCGACGAAAACGAGGGGCGCAGGCGTGGAGAGTGACGAGAGGGGACGAGTGAGAGGAGGGGAGGGGAGGGGGGAGGGAGGAAGAAGAGCAGAGGATGAAGCAGGAGAGGGAGCGGTGTGTCTGCATGTATGTCTTCATGCCTGAATGTATACATGTATGCATGTATGCAAGTCTGCATGCATGCCTGTATGCATGTATACATGCCCTCATGTACGCATGCCTGTTCTGCCGTTATGCCTATATGTCTCTATGTATGCATGGACGTGCGTTATGTATGCATAAATATGTGTATGTATGTATGCACGTTTGTATTCATCCATGCATGTATGCATGCATGCCTGCATGCATGTACGAATGCATGCATGTATGTATGCATGCATACAGGTATGCATGTATGTATGCATGTGCACAGATGCGTGTATGTGTGTATAGATGAGCGTATGCATGCATGCCCGCACGCATGTAGGTATGTACGTATGCATGCATTTATGAGTACACACTGTATATAGTAATGGTCTGTGCCACCTATCCGGGGCGTTCTGGAGAAGGACGATGGCGTCGATCATGGACGGCCAACGATGAACGACAAATGTTCGATGATTGACGACGGCTTTCGAGAGCGAACGACGGCCGAGGACGATGACGACGACGATGACATCGACGATGACGTCGATGACGTCGATGACGACGAGGACAAGGAGGAGGATGCTGACGGTGACGACGATGGACGATAGGACCAACGCGGACACGGGTCGTCTCCGAAAGCGCTGCACGGCCCCCCCCGTCCCTCCCAGAGCGCAGGCACCCCCCTCCTCTCGGAGCGGACGGGGCCCTCCCCGGAAAGCGCTCCACACTTCCCCCGCCCCCTCCCAGAGCGCCCCTCCTGCCCCCCCCCCCAGAGCGGGCAGGGCCTCCCCGGGAGAGCGCTGTGCGGCCCCGCCCCTCGCCCCCTTCCCAGAGCGGCCTCCCCCCCCCCTCCCAGAGCGAACAGGGGCCCGCCCTGGAAAGCGCCGCACGCTCCTCCCCCTTCCCCTCCCAGCTTGGTCTCGCTCGGACGTGTGCACTGTTTCTCGGCGGGGACCATTAAGAAGCATCCTGGATTATCCTGCGAAACAGCCACGCACGAAACCGAACAAAGCACAAGGAATGGACGTCCGAGCGATGGTCAGCCAGAGCACCCCCCCTCCCCCGTCCCAGAGTAAGCGCTGCACGCTCCTCCTCCCCCCGTCCCAGAAGCGCGCCCCCTTCCCCTCCCCGAGCGGACCAGGTCTCCGCAGAGAGCGCTGCACGGCCCCCCCGCCATTCCCAGAGCGGAGTTTCTCTGTTCCGCTCCCAGGGCGGACAGGGCCCCTCCCGAGAAGCGCTGCACGCCCCCTCCCCTCTCCATCCAGAGCGCTCCCCCCGCCCTCCAGAGAATTCCCCTGCACCGCTGCCAGAGTAGAGACAGCCCCCCCCTGAAAGTGCTGCACAAGCGCTGCACGGCCCCCCCACCCTCCAGAGAACTCCCCCCCGCCCCCCCGCCCGGAGCGGACAAGGGTCCCCTCGGAAAGCGTTGCACATACGCTGCTCCCAGAGCGGACAGGGTTCCTCCAGAAAGCGCTGCAGAAGGGCTGCACGCCCCACCCCTTCCAGAGGGGAGCTTAACCGAAGCTCAGACCCACGCTCTCTTAAACTCACACGCCAGATCGGCGGATATCGGAGGTTGGGGGGTGAGATCGAAGTGGAACGAAGAGCCCCCCCCACCGGGACATCGGTTTCGGTTTCGG
This sequence comes from Prorocentrum cordatum, assembly GCA_963575745.1. Taxonomy (NCBI): domain Eukaryota; class Dinophyceae; order Prorocentrales; family Prorocentraceae; genus Prorocentrum; species Prorocentrum cordatum. Next base: position 62,103 of record CAUYUJ010002708.1, read on the forward strand.
GTTCGCGTCGTGCGTGCGGGCGAGGCGAAGCTGCGTGGGCGGGCGAGAGGTATGACTCCGCTGTGGCTAGGGCGGTTCAAGAGCCGCTGACGGCCTCTCCTCCCTCCCCGGTGGGCGGGCGGTAACTGATTGTCCCGCCGTGGTGTCCTGTCGCTGTCCGCCTTTCCCCCGCGGTGAGCGGGCGGTGGCGTTGTCCCGCCGTGTCCTGTCGGTGTCCCGTCGGTGTCCCGTCCGTGTCCCGTCGCTGTCCCGTCGGTGTTCCGACGGTGTCCCGTCAGTGTCCCGTCGGTGTCCCGTCGGTGCCCCGTTGGTGTCCCGTCGGTGTCCCGTCGGTGTCCCGTCAGTGTCCCGAGTGGTGCCCCCACTGGTGTCCTGTTGGTGTCCTGGTTGTGTTTCGA
>CAUYUJ010002708.1:67500-82500 GCA_963575745.1 Prorocentrum cordatum
CGTCTGGGTCAAGCCATCCCGTGACTCGACTGCGAAGACCTCGGCCCCGGCGGAGGCCGTGATCCTGGACACCGCGTCCGCCAGCGGGGCACCCGCGACGTCGTCGTCCCACTGGTGGCCTGGCCGGATCATCGCGCACAGGTCGTGTGTCAGCGCGCGCGAGCCGACGTAGGCCGCATCCATCTCGACAGAGATTTTGCGCAGGCCGAGGCCGCCAGCCGAGGCCTTGAAGGAAGCCTGCTCGCGCTGCCTGTCAGACCAGCGCTGGTTCACAGCAGCAGCTGCCGCCTCGAGCACGCACTCGTCGTAGCGCCGCGCCTCGTCGCCCAGATGCCTGGCCGGCGTGGTGCGCGCCAGATAGTTCATCCGGCCCGCGTTCACGCTGTGTGCCAACAAGTAGTGCGTCACCTGCGGGTCCTGGAGGTCTGCCAGGAACTGGATGATGCCCTGCTGCTTCTGCACCTGCTTCGCGCAGAAGGCCCGGCAGTGCGCGTCGTCGCCCACTGGGGACTTGAGCACCTCGCAGTTCCCATCTGCAAAGACGTCGCACCCTAAGGACACGAACTCTGCGAAGTCAACCGTGCTCCGTGTCCCGGCGGCCGGGATCACCTGCAAGGCGGAGAAGCGAAGGCCTGTCCCTGGCATCACAGCTTTGAGGTGTTTGAGAGCTCGGAGCACCTCTACAGAAGGCCCGGCGATGAGTGCGTCGTCGGCGAAGCCAGGGGCCATGTCGAGAGCGACTGGGGGGTCCAGTACAGGTAGCTGCACTGCCGTGCCGACCGGCACGGGGACCAACCCGAGCGACTCGTTCAACATCCTCTGGACCAGTGCGTGGCATGCCCCGATGAGCGGGCATCCTTGCTGCCCCCCCGACGTGCTGTGAATGGTCCTCCCTCTGTAGAACACCAGAGTGGGTGTCTCTGTGGGGTAGATGTACTCGAGCCACCGCACGAGTCCAGGGGCCACTTCGCGCATCCTGGTCAGAAAGGTGTGTCTGTCCACCTCGTTGTGGGCGTTGGCCTGGTCGCTGTTCAACATGCTGCGGTCTACGTCCCCCTTGTACTCGTCACGCCACTGCCGCGCCATGTGCGGCATCGCCTCCGCCCCGGCACGGACGCCCACGGCCAGCTGGAGAGGCTGCAGATGAGCCCGGAGCGCGTTGAGCTCCGTGGCCAGCAGCGCCTTGCCTACCACTTTGCGGATGGTCTCCCCAGAGCACATTGGCCTGGCATCATCGCTGCCGTCCTTCGCCGTCTTCCGCAAAGCCGTGCCCCGGGCGCCTCCGAGGTAAGCCCGCAGCTGTTTCGGGGCCCGTCCGTCTGCAAGTAAATTGCAAATGCCCGACAGGATGGCGCAACCCGGTTTGTCGCCCTTCTCCCCCACTACCTGCTTGTAGAAGTCGGGTCTGTGGCCGGATGGGCCTGGCGCCGCACCTCTGCTGAAGCTCCGGATTGCTGCCGTTCGTTGGCCGGCGGCGCCGGCGGGCGTTGAGAGCCGCGCTGAGAGGCTGGCGCGGCCGGGAACTTGGAGCGCATAGTATCTTCCGTCTGCTGCGAGTCTGGTGCCAGTCCTCTGCTCGAAGCGTGTGTCACAGCTTTGCCAGGCAGCCCCCGGCGGGCGAGGGCTATAACCTCTTGTTGCTTCCGCTCTTTTTGCTCTTCCTCGCTTGCTGGCTGGCCGCTCTGCTTTTTGTCCCGGCGCTGCGTGAGCTTTAGGACTTCGTCCCACACTGCCCGACGCTCCCCGTTGGCCCATCGATCAACCATGTTAGCCACAAGGTTCCGGTTCCGCTTCTCTTTCGCTTTCCCTCCTGGGAGCGCTGGCGTGACCGTTTTCGGGAACATAAGCCACTCGGTCCACGCCTGTCGAGCTCGAGCATGTTCTGGCGTGTCATCGCTGGTGCCTGCAACGTCCCACGCGTCCACCCGGGAGTGCATGAGGACGTTGGCGCCGCATTTGTTGAACTCCCGCTCCACGCTGGGCAAAAGGCCGTCCCCGATGAGCTCCCTCGTGGAGACCGGGGCCAGCATGATCTCTTCTAGAGTTGGCAGGTCGTCTGAGGCGTCCTCTTGCACCCCTGGTTGCTGCACAGCTGGCGCTGCCATCAGCTCCCGGCCCAAGCAGTTCCGATGCATGCCTTGGTTGCATCGCGTGCTGCACGATCTGCCACACAGGCGGCACGCCACCATGTTGTAGGAATCCATCCACGGTTGCGGGGGTAGCCCGGGGAGCTGGCCGAGGAGGTGGGCGTCAACGTGCGCCTTCAACCCTTGGAAGAGCCGCCATGGAGGTCGCCGGCCGCCCCTCGACGCCACGCATCCCGGCACTGGGCAGAAGTGCTGGGCGGGAGTTGGCTGCGGCGGCGGTGGCACGGGAGCTGCTGCGGCTGCCGGCGCGCCCTGGGCTGCGTCTTCGGCTGCTGGGCCGCCGGCGACCCCTCCTCCTCCTCCTCCTCCTCCTCCTCCTCCTCCTCCTCCTCCTCCTCCTCCTCCTCTTCCTCCTCCTCCTCCTCCTCCTCCTCCTCCTCCTCCTCCTGCGCCTCCTCCTCCGCCTGCGTGTGCGGCAGCAGGGGCTCGCGAGCGGCTGCGAGCGGAACCCTCCTGGATGGGAGCTGCAGGGCCTGCCGCTGCTGGGCCTGCCGCGGTGGCGGAGCCTGCACCGTCTCTTCCGGTGCCGCCACGTGCTCGGGCACGGCGCAGTTCGTCCAGCGGAGTACCCATGTCTTGCTCCATCCGCGTGTCTTCGGCGAGCTCGAGCCCCTCGAGGTCCTCGATGAGAGCAGCGTCCCCAGCGTTGCGAATAGCCCTCGCGCTCGAAGGGAGGTCGGCGCCATCCCCGGCCGCGAGAGGCGGCACAGACTCCTGCGCGTCCTGCTCGCGTGGCGCGTCCCCGTCCGTGAGGTTGCGCCTAAGCTGTCTTCGGCCAGGGCGCTCGCTCGCGATGTCGATGAAAGTGTTTCTCACGTCGAGTTGAGCGCTCCCCCCGTACGGGTCGTCCCTTGGCGCCCTCTGCTCCCGACTGGGCCCGAACTGACCGGGGAGTCCCGACGGCACGTCCCCAGGGACGCCTTGTAGCGCGCCGCGTCCGCCACCGAGGCTGCGCTGGTCGCCTGGCGCTGGCTGCATCGGCCCTGGGTTGGAAGCTTCCCCGATGACAACACCTCTGAGCCCGTATCGGGCGGATGTGCGGCCCGTACGTGCAGGGCGCACGGCTGTCCGCTCGATGTGGGTCACGCAGCAGCGGCCATCTCCCGGGTTACTTCCGCAGGGACGTGCGATCGCCTGGGAGGCCGAGGTCTGCTGGCCGCACTTCCCCCGTCTCCCCCGGGTCCTCTGGCGGCCGGCGCGTCGGCCACTGCTGCAGCATGTGGGGCTGTTGCTGCCGGGGATGAGGCCGTTGGGAGTTCGGCCCGCGTCTCCTCTGGCGGCTTCTGCACCTCCAAACTTGCCTCCTCGCAACTGCTGCCGATCCTCCTCGTCGACGCTGCCACCGGCCAGGTGCTGCATGGCCGAATCATCCGCCCCCTCCGGCGCCTCCTCTGCCTCCTCTGCCTCCTCGATCTTCGCGGATGCAGCGTCCCACCTCTGCCTCCTCTACCTCTTCTGCCACCTCTGCCTCCTCTTCCACCTCTGCCTCCTCTTCCTACTCTGCCTCCTCTGCGGCATGGACAGGTCTTCGGCCGCCTCCTCTGCCTCGTCCTCCTCTGCCTCCGTGAGCGCAGCGTGACACTGCGCCGAGAGCGGTCTGGCTGCTGCGACGGCGCGCAGGGTGGATGTCGTAGCGCGTGTCGTCGTCGTTCGTCTTCTCCTGGCACTCCGCTCGGCTGCACGCCAGTGGCCAGCCGCTCCAAAATCGCGCCGTGCTCTTCTAAGGCGTCCTCCCACGCGCCATCCACGCTCCGCTGCGCCGCGCGACGGGCGTACCGCCGCAGGCCCCTGCGGGCGTTGCGGGCCCGCGCGCGGCGCTCCACTGCCGTGAGCAGGCTCAGGTGGAGCGTCCCCGCCTGGTCGGCAGCCCGGAAAGGCACCAGGTGGTCTGGAGTGCCTGGGTCGAGCGGCAGCGTCGTGGCCTCCTCGTCCAAGCAGCCGCTCTCGCCCGGACAGAGCGCAGCATCACGGGGCCCTCGGTGTCCCTGCTGCATAAGAGGCGGCTTTCGCTGCGGCCGCCGCCTCCGCCCCAATACAGTGCGCCAAAGGCCTGGAGGAGGGCCAGGGTCGGGAGGATACAGGACGCCCCCGTCGATGTTCAGTGCTGGGCATTGGTCATCGTCGCGTCCGTGCTGCATGCCTTCCCTTGTGGCCTCCGCCCCCTCGCGCGTCGGCACCCCCTTCTCCTCCTCCTCGCCCTCTCCGCTGAGGCCCCGCGGCGGACCTGGGTCAGGCGGCGGCGGGGGCCTGGGTGTGGGGCCTGCAGGCGGGTGCGCGGCAGCCCCGTCCCACCTCCCGCCCCCTATCCGCTCCGGGCCCCTTGCCCCACGGCGCCTGCTCCTCTCGTCCTCTCCCGCCGCTCTGCTCGCCTCCTCGCCCTTCTTGGTGTCTCCCTCCTGCCCGCCCTCCTCCTCGACCTCCTCCTCTACCTCCTCCTCCTCGGGCTCCTCCTCCTCCTCCTCCTCGCGCTCTCGCTTGGCGTCCTCCTGCGGCGCCGTTGCTGCCTCCTGCGACTGCTCCTCCTGTGGGCGCCCCCCGTCGCCCAGGGCGCCCCCCGCGCCCCAGGCGTCGGCGCCCGGTGAAGGGGCCATGGCGGCGCCGCCGCTCGCGGCCCGCGGCCCCGCCCCGCTCGCGGCCCGCGGCCCCGCGCCGCGCACGTCGCGCCCCCGCGACCCGCGCCCCGCGCCCTGTCGCGAGTTCTTGAGCCAGCTTGAGCCACGGAGTAAGAGGAGGGGTAGGCGGAGTGGACGGAGAACGCGGAGGAGGATTGCCAGGAATATTAAGGTCAACCGACGTAAGAATGTGGACGAGGCGGAGGAGGAGGAGGAGCAAGAGGAGGCGGAGAAGGAGGAGGAGGACGAGGAGGAGGAGGAGGGGGAGGATGGGCACGAATAAAAAGAAGCAGAGTTTCTAACACGGAGAATCATCACGACACTAATGCTCATCATAGTAGTACCACGCATAGAAGTATTATTCTAAGTTTAAGATCATACTAATGGGAGTATCATTCCGAATAGTGATACTCGTACTCATACTACTACCGCACATCATAGTAACATAACTTATGTTACTTAGGGATATTTGAGAATGGTACTTACTATAAGTATTATGATTCCAGCCAAAATTCTGCAACTACAACTGATGAGACGAAGAAGAAGGAGAGTAGGCGGAGGAGGAGGATCAACTTTACCCAACCCCAAAGGAGGAGGGGGCGGAGGAGGAGGAGGAGGAGGAGGAGGAGGAAGAGGGAGGAGGAGGAGGAGGAGGAGGAAGAGGACCCGAGTGACGCTGCGGCCGCTGGGGTGGCCCTGAAAGCTTGGCTAAGAAAAAGGGAGGACTCGAGATCTGGACGAGGTCCGGCGAGGCTATCGACCTCCGATTTCTGTTTTTTTCAGTCCCGGCGTTTTTTTCTCGTTTTTGGTCTCCAGGTGCTAGTCTCTCTTTCCAGGCCCTGGAGCGGGTCAACTTTGCCCAACCCCAAAGGAGGAGGCGGAGGAGGAGAACAAAATGAGACAGAAAGGAAGATGGAGGAGGAGGAAGAGGAGGAGGAGGGGGAGGAGGAGGAGGAGATCCTGAACTTGTTCTTCTTATGTCGCACGACTCCTCGCCCTCTACACCTCGCTCCTCCTCCTCGGCCTTCCGCACTTACGTCCTCCTTTTCCTCCTCGTGCTCATCATCCGACTCAGGTTCTTCCTCCCCGTCCCTTTCCCCACCCCTCGCTCGCCCTCGCTCCCTCCTGCTCCTCGCTCTTCGCCAGCGGCGCTCCCTGCACCTCGCTCTCCTCCTTGCCCCTCCCCCTGCCGCTTCCTCGCTGGAGCTCAGGCTGCCAAGGAGAAGACCGCAGACATCAAGCAGGGAGTCCACGCCTTCTCGCAGGAAGCCCCCCCCCCTCTCGCACGCGGCTCTGCCCCCGAGGCCCTGCCTCTCTCCGCCGCCCGCTTGGCCGCGCCCCTGGCCGCCGACGCTGCCCAGGGAGCTCTCCGCAGCCCCAGGCCTCCCGCTCGAGATGCGGACCTCCTCCTCCTCCTCCTCCGCTGCATCCTCCTCCTCCTCCTCCGCCTCCTCCTCTTCCTCTTGAGGATGAGGGATGGGGGATGGGGATGAGGATTGGGATGAGGATGATGATGCTGATGATGCTGATGTTGATGATGATACTGATGCTGATGATGAGGATGATGATGATGCTGATGCTGATGATCATGAGGATGCTTATGATGCTGATGATACTGATGATGCTGATGATGATGCTGAACCTGCTGATGATGCTGCTGAGGATGCTGATGATGTTGCCGATGATACTGATAATGTTGATGATGATGCTGATGATCATGACGCTGCTGATGATGATACCGATGATGATGCTGATTCTGCTGATGATGAGGCTGATGATGCTGACGATGCTGATCATGATGACGATGATGCTGATGCTGCTGATGATGCTGCTTATGGTAATGATGATGCTGATGCTGATTATGTTTATGATGCTGTTGCTGCTGATGATGATTCTGAGGAGGAGGAGGGAGCGGAGGAGGAGTCGGAGTGGGAGGAGGAGGAGGAGGAGGAAGAGGAGGAGGAGGAGGACCATTGTATTTCAAAGCACTTCAACAATTTTGGAATACACCCTCATAGGCACCTACAAGGGTTTATTTCCACGGAGGGCATTGCCCCGTTTGGGGGCAACCGTATGCAAAGTCTAAAGCGTGCCAAGACTCCATTCTGAGGACGAGTCAACCGCACTGTTGCGTCTTGACGATCCTGAACCGTGCCAGAACACCATTCCTGGGACTTCAACACCGCGAATCAACGTAACTGCTGCGCCATGACAACCCTGAGTCGCTCCAACATATTAATTCTGGTATGTCAGCCTTGAGAGCCGGTGCAATTCTTGATGCATTTGTCAAACGAATGTGCGCGGCGCTAAGGCGCGAGCCCCATGTTGAAAACCACCCGCCCTCAATTCGTAAACCTCTTAGGCAATTTGTAAAACGAAGGTGCGCGGCTCTAAGGCGAGAGCCACATTTTGAAAACGACCCGCCCTCAATCCGTGAAACTCGTGCACATTTTTTACGACGAATGTGCGCGGCGCCAGGGCGCGAGCCACATTTTGAAGAGCACTTGTCCTCCATCTGTGAACCTGTTGTCAGTTTCTAAGCTGCAGGATCAGAATGGTCCAGGAAGTCTCAGGCGAAACGCCCAGCCCGCTCTTCCGACAAGCCTTTGGGTGCGACAGGGAGGAGTTATTCATAAGGAAGAGGACCCTGCAGGAGGAAGAGGAGGAAGAGGAGGAGATGGAGGAGGAGGAGGAGGAGGAGGAGGAGGAGGAGCAGTGCCAGTTGCTCCGGCCTGACGCGCCAGCATGCGGCTCGTGCGCGTCCGGCCCGTGATGTTGAGCTGCACTTAGCACCCTCCAGTTTTGCCCTGTCCTCAGCTCTCTGTCCATTCCGGGCCAAACCACCAAGAGGAGTAAGGGCGCGCTACTTACCCGAGTCCAAGTCAAATGAGCAGGAGGAGGAGGAGGAGGACGAGGAGGACCCGAGTGACGCTGCGGCCGCTGGATTGGGCCTGGAAAGCTTTTGGCTGGGAAACAAGGAGGACTCGAGATCTTGACAAGGTCTGGCGATGTCGTTTTTTTTTGTTAGTCCCGGCATTTTTTTTTTTTTTTTTTTTTTTTTTTTTTTTTCTTTTTTATCGTTTTTGGTCTCCAGGGGCCAGTCTCTCTTTCCAGGCCCTGGAGCGGAGCAGCGGGTCCCAGTTAGGGGGTCGAGATCTCTAAGTGCCCCCGAGGATGAAAACACGTTCGACGTTGGAGTTTTGGGCAATTGGGAGAAGACCGGGGGCGGAGCGGAGCTGGGGACGTGGTTCTGGTCGCAGTCCGCATCCGAAATCTTACCAGCTTCGTCTTGTCCAGCATTCCGAGCGTGCGGATGGTCCTCGTTCGGCTTCCGCTCACCCGAGGTACTCGTCCACTCGTCATCACTTGGTGTCAGCCCTGTGCGTTGTGCCCAGTCGGGTCCGTGTTGGGTCAGCCTGGCACCCTCTCTCGCACAGGTACGTGGTGACCCGCGTCATTTTGGCTTGCGTCGCGGCTATGCCGCTTCCCCGCGCTCGTGCGTACTGCTGCCTAGGGGTCTCTCGGCTTCCGCCACCCTGGGAGTTGCAGCCTGCCAACGCTCTCGCCTCCTGGCGACAATTCCTTGGCCGACGGTCCTTCGGACCACCCTGGTTCTCGCGCTTCGCCGACGTCCGGGGCATCGCCTTTGCATTTCTCGTTCCTACCTCGGCCGACGTTTCGTTGGCCTCGGCCACCCTGGTGCCCACGCAGTCGTCCGAGGTACAGTATCGCGTTTTCTCTGTCGGAGTTGTCCCTGGCCGCCGTTGACTTTCCGACGTTTGGTGCCGCCGACGGACTTGCAGTTTTGCGCGCTGGCAGTTCCCCTCAGTCTCAGTCCCCTCAGCCGCCCACCTGAGGCCTCGGCCGCGCTTAGCCGTCGCTTCGCGCGCTGCTCTGTTTTATTTTTCCCGCGTTTCCTCTGCCGAATTTGTCTCTGCGTAGCCCGCTTTGACCTGAGTCGCCGCCGGCGCGCTCGCCCGCGGCCGCTGATTAAAAAGTACCCCCACCAGCTTCTCGGTCGTGCTCTACCTAGTCTCAGGTCTGCACCCGCACGAGTTCTCCCTCGCCGACGCTCCGAGAGAGCCCGGGAGATTCGACCGCAAAGCCTGGTCGCACCTGGGCTTCTTCTACGACGTGTCCCTGGGTCTGGACGCTAGCAACCTGGTCTACAACATGCTCTGGACGTGCCTGGTCTGGGTCTTGGGACTTGGCGCCCCCTGGATGGACCAAGACCGGGCCGTCCCTACGGAGACCCTACCGCCCCCACCTCAGACCCGCGGGCGCGGCTACCGTTCCAGGGCGAACCGACTGCGCGCCGAATTACCTGCCCAGACAGGTTCCGGAAATTTGGGGCCGGAAAGCCCGTGAGTGCTGCAAACATCGTCAACGCCCTGGCATGGATACCTTGACGCACCTCTTTCAGCCAACCCATCCTGACCAGCCTTTCAGACGTGGCAAGGTGGACGCGGACGAAGATCCCATGGGCTCCCCCAAGGCCCGCGCCGTCTTCATAATCAGGATGCTCATGATTAGGGAACCCAGGGTTCTCTTGTGGCCCTTTTTCCCACGCTGAGGGCACTGGGGACGTCATCGACGCGGTGCTCGGCATCTGTGTCCCCTGGCAAGACGCCCGCATGGAGTTCCGCCAGAAGTTTGCCGAGACTTGGGGGCTCCATGGGCGACCTAAATGCCCTGCACGGCCGCGTCGACGACGCTCTGCTCCACGTATCCAGGCTGGTGACTGTCGCGCACCATCACGAGGCAGCCCAGCAAGCCAAATGCCAGCAGACCTGGAAGGATCTGGAAAAAGCATGATTTCATGCTGGAGGCCCCCAGGATCGCCTTGGAGCAGATCGTACCCGCAGCAAACGTTGCAACCCTGGCCAACGCCACGTGCTCCATCGGCAACTGGGTTAGGCGAATCAGGCGACGACCTGGCCTTGGACTACATAGGAGGAGCCACCGCTCTGTCGAGACCGGACACCTGGGGGCCCCCGAGCCCGTCTTCCCTGCCCCTTGCGCGCGGCTGACCCTCCGTTCATGGCAGATGGCTGGCTCAGAAGGGCGCTAAGTTCACGTGCGACGTCTGCGGCAGAGCCGCCCTCAAGTCGACATTTGGGACCTGGGAGAACGACGAGACCCGAGAGCTCCTGGCGCAAAACCGTCCGCAGGCGTTCTTCTTTGGCAACAGCTGCTGATGGCTCTGTGAGGTATGCTGGGTCTCCAGCGTCGAGGCGCGCGGCCCCCCCGCGCCCGCGGGCGACGTCGCGATGCAGAAGGTTCAGGGCTACAGCAACAACCTGGCAGGCGGCAGGGGGCAGAAGCAGGTGGCGGCTCTCCCCTCTCTAGCGCACCTCCCTCTCGGGTACGGGGTGCGCCCCTGCGCGGCTGGCCCCGTCCCTCTGAAGGACCTCCTGATGGTCGCAGCTGATCAGCGCTGCCCTCCCCTGGCGAACTCGACCCTGCCGGCGCGCAGGTTCAGCGACGGGAGATTCGGGGGAGATGCCCAGAGCGCCCGCTGCTCCTCTGCGAAGTACGACGCGTGTCCACCGGGTGCGCCCCTCCTTCCGTGGAGGGTCACGGACCCCGTCCTCGGCTGCTTCCTGTGGCGTCCCGAGCCAGGGCCAGTCACCGACGACGGCTCTGGTCCCCCTCCCTGGGGCCAGCGGCAGTCTTCCCGGCAGGAGCTGAAATTGAACGCCGCGTGGTGCTGCGGGAGGTGCCCTGTCTACATCTGGGATGTTGCACCAGGCACCCTGGGCATTCTTGACCGCGGCCCCCAGCAGGTCTACCCGATAAATCCTGCCAAGAGGCCGCGCCAGGGCATCGTGGAGCAAGCCCCCCTGGACGTCGCAGACCAGCTGCCTGCCAAGCGCACCAGTGCAACCTCCAGGGGCAGGCGCTCCAGAGACCCTGCAGCTCGGGGCTCACGGGATTCCAGAGGAGCTGCAGGGAGCCGTGGCGATCGCTGCTCTCCAGCAGGTCGGCACCATGCACGCTCGCCCTCTGGCCAGATCTTATCCCGCCCAGTTGCCCCTTGCTCAGCTCGAGGAAAGTCGCGGGGCTACGCGCGGCAACAGACGACGGGCAGAAGCGCTGCCGGTCCAACAAGGTACGAGACGTGCAGCGTGCCCTCTTGAACTACCTCCGCGATAACCATCCCGACGCCGACGCGCGCTAGCAGAATTCGTGCAGGACCAAGGCAGTGACATCCCCGGCCCGAAGGATCAGGAAACATCCTGGCCGGCCAAGAGCTTAGTACCTTTCCTGGCGTTGCTGTACGGCTGAGAGGTGCCCCACTTTGACTGGGGCGGCAAGCGCTGGGCAGCCGCCAGGGTGGTAAAGCATCTCACCAGCAATCCACTCCACGTGGATGCTTGGCAGGAGCACAACTCCTCCCTGGCGCGGGATAAGGGTCCCAGCCCTTTCTTGCGCGTGCGCGACGTGCTCGTCGGCTTCCTGAGGGGCCTCGACGCAAGCGCCTTTGCCACGGCCACCCTCGCCAAACTCGCGCTCCAGGATCCGGTGGGGACCGCTGACAGCGAGATCGCCCTGGAGACTGCAGCCGGGGCGGGGGGGGGGGCGGGGGCCTGTCCCTCATGCCTGGGGCCGGCGAGTCTCCGCGAGCGCGGCGCGCGGGGCGCCGCGCGGGCCGGGGCGCCCCTGCCGGGCCCTCTGGCCCAGGGGGGGGCTCAGTTGCAGGACCGGGGCCACCTCGGGGCAGGCGCGAGGGACAAGCCCCCAGCGGTGAGGCTGTTCGAGACGACGAGCCGCCTGGCCCCTCCGCCCCGCCAGAGGATGACATCGGCTCTCCCGCCGAAAGAGATTCCGTTGATTTCGACGCGGAGACGCCAGCGTCCGCAGCACCGTCGCCGAGCGAGCGAGTAGACGCAGACGAGGACACCCGGCGGCGTGGCGACGCCCCGCCGCCGGCGCGCGAAAACCCCCGCGAGGGAAACAGGGAGGTGGCTCCAGAGGATAGTTCGCCAGACGGCCTCTTCGGTGCCTTCGGGGAGCAAGCGCCCACGACGCCCCTAGCGGCGGGCGCCCCCGCGCCCGCTAGCTCCAGACGAGAGACGCTGCCGCCGTAGAGGCTCCGCGCCCCCAGCGACAGGTCTGCGCGCGGCCCCCGTGCCGCTGACGGGCGCACGGCGCCCCCTGGCTGCGGCGACCGCAGGCGCTCCGCGACCCCCCCTCGCGGTGGCAGTGCCCGTGCATTCGACAATCTCCGCGACCCCAGCTTGGGAGGGCCCGGGCATCGCGGGCACTTGGGCTAGGTCGACCTGGAACGGCCGGGGGGCATCCCGCAGACGTGATTGCCCGCGGCCCGCGTCCAGAAAGTGGTGGGAGGTGCCGTCAACGGGATCTGGCACGGCTGCGCACGAACGCTCCCGCGCGCCAAAGGGAATCCCAAAAGCGACCCCCGCTTGAATAATGTGCAGACCTGTCAGGACTTCCTGGGCGCCTGCCGCAGGGCGGGCTACGATGCCCACGCAATGGATCGGAAGCTGGAACTCAACTGACTGAGGTGCCATCCGCCAGAGGCGCATCAGGATCGCCACTGGCAACGGGGCTCCCGCCAATCAATGGGCGGGAGCTCCAGCTCCCACCAGCAACATGGGATCAGCAGGAAGAGTGGCCCCGGCAGACTGGATGGCAATCTTGGCAAGACCGCGACTGGCGCGACGGTGGCAAGGGCGGCAGGAAGAACAGAGACAACGCCGACCATGACGACAATAGGTCCAGGTGGATGCAATCTCCCACCATCGGGAACCGCCCGCTCAAGGCCGACGTGCAAGTAATGGTGGCCGTCAGTCGATTCAGCTCTGCTCCTGTCCCTGGCCACTCGTTCGGCGTTTCTCCCTTCGCCCCCCCTCTTCGCAGACAGTGCGACCGCTAGTCGTCCCTGGCAGTTCTCCCTGCGCATGTGCGCTCGCGGCTGGGGGGGCCCTCTCTCTCCCTCGGACTGCGTGTCCGTCTGTCGCCCCTGGCCGGGGCCCCCCTCCCTTGCCGCCCCCCCCCCCCCCCCTCTTCGCAAACCGTGCGACCGTTGGTCGTCCCAGTTCACTCGGCTCCACGGAACAGAAAGAGAGCCACAGGCGCGAGGGGCGGACGCATCCACCAGGGGCCGAGGGGATCGGAGCCCGGCGCCAGCGGCGAGGTGGGGGCCAGACACGGCCAGGCAAGGCGGCGACTGGGGACCAGGGTCAGGGAAGTGCAAGCACTCGCGCCGGCACTGGTCAAGACGCGCGAGGCGAGGGCGTCGCGAAAGGGCCAGAGCCAGGGAAACCGAGCCAGGCCGTGGCTAAGTCCGGGCCTTGGCCAAGGTGGAAACAGCTCTGCAACGGCCAGGGCAGCAAAGCACGTCCCGCCCCGCCCCAGCGGGGGCGGCGCACCCGGCATTGACGGCGACCGGGGGCCAACTCCCCAAGGCGGGGAGGCCGAGCCAGATACCGCGCCGAGGCCAACGCAGGGCGACACTGGACCAGCGGCGGGGGCCTGAACCGCGCAGCTGCCAGGCGCGGCGAAGGCCAAGGGGGGCAGGTGCAAGGGGGACCGAGCAGGGCCATGGCCAGGTCCAAGCAAAGGCCTGAATGAAAACAACTACAACAATGGCCAGGGCCGCGAGGCGCGCCGTCCCCGCCCCGGCGGGCCCCGCGCACCCAGTGTTCAGGTGTCGTGCGTTCTGACCAGGTCCAGCGCGAGTGCACTTCCCTGGTTTCTGGTTGTCAGCTGGCCACATGGGGCACAGGCCCGCCGGTTCATTCAGGAGCTGTTCAGCCTTCTTGAGCGGCCGGGCGCGCCACCTGTCGGACTGCTGCCCTGTCCTCTGGCGCCCGGTCGCGGCAAGGACCAATTCATGTGCCTGGTGATTCGGCTCCCATGGCACTCGCGCGTCTCTGCATCCTGGCAGCCTCCGCAGCAAGCAGTCCTCACCCTCGGCGCAGCTTAGCCCCGGCGCGGCCGCTTCCCCTGGCGGTGGGTCGTGCCTGCCCGGCACGCGCGCCGGCAATCAGGTTGCTCGTGGCCCGAGCCAACTCTGCTGACGCTGCCGGCGCCTTCGCCTGCGGCCGCGACGAAAAAGTATCCCCGCCAGCTGTGGGACTTTGCTCTCGGCGAGGCGCGCTGGGTCGCCCTCCTGGCTGGCGGCGTCTTATCAGCTGCTGCAGCTGCTGCCAAGTCTGGGTTGCGGATGGCTGTCGCGCTGCGGCCTGCATATTTGGCGGTGGCGCCCTTGCTCCTCGTCGGCGCGATGGCCGCGAGAATTCATGGCGATGGTGTTCGGCAAGGGCGCGCTGCTGGATAGTTAGGGACCCCCCCGCTCGCTGAAGGCGCTGTTCGGTGTAAGGTTTCCTTGGGGAAGCTCGGATTCGGCGGTGGTCTCGGCTGGACCTCGGCACGGGCTTGTCATTGCGGGCAGCTGGCTGCTGGGCCCCCAGCCGTCCGCCGCGCCCCCGCGCGGGTTGCCCGCTGCTGCGGCGCCGCGCTCGTCTTCCTGGCGCCGCGGGATCGCGGTCGCTTTGGGGCGCCTCATTTCACGGCGTCGCCGCGACGGCCACAGCAGCTGCCTCCAGGTCTCGGCGCGCGGGGCGCCCTGATGGCTAGTCGCGCTGCTCGTGGCTTTTCCCCCAGCTCTGTGCCTGCCCCTGCCTGGGGGGCCTCCGACTTGCTCGCTGGGTGGCGCGAAGCGGCCGCAGCCCGACCGACTGCCGCTTCCTCCTGGCATGGCAGCTCTTCACCGCGCCGTCGCTGCCCGACTACGCGTCCTACCACCTGGGGACCTGGATGCCGTTTGTCTCCTCGGCGTTCGCTCGATGCGTCTCTTTGCGTCATTTTTTTTATTTTTCGAGTTCGACGATCTTACCTGGATAGCATGTTCACGGGCGCCAGATCCTCGCGTTTTTTTTGGCTGCCGCATGTTTGCTGGCCATGTTTGGCTGCCGGTTTTTCTTGGGCACCTTCTTCGGCAATTGCGTCCAGGGGAGGCCGAGCTGCTGACCTTCCATGTGTGTGGTCGCTCTCCCATGCTGCACCTCCGTCCTAATCGGCACCTTGGTGGGCGAGTTGTTGATGCTGATGTTCGACGCCTCCTGCGCCATTTTGGCTGCGTCGTGTCCAGCTCCGCTGTGTGACGGGCGCCGTTTGTTTCGCTGTTTTTCCTTTGCTTCGGCGCGGCCCGCCCTAGTTTGCTCGGCGTTCGACTCGTCTTCGCGCGCCCGCGTGCGAAAAAAAATTAACCC
>CAUYUJ010002709.1:0-35000 GCA_963575745.1 Prorocentrum cordatum
TTTAATTGCGAATTCCATTAAAATCTTTTCGAATTTGCGAAATCGAGCCGTCAGGCGCTTGAATGCCGCACTGCGTTCGAGATTTAGGCGAAAGCGTGTGCGACGCAATTTTCTCATGACACGCATTTTTTTGAAAAACCTTATTTTGACAAAATACTATATTTGGTTGCGAATTCCATTGAAATCCTTTCGAAATTGCGAATTCGAACCCGCACGCGCCTGAATGTCACACTGCGTTCGATATTCGGGCAAAAGCGCGTGCGACGCAAATTTCTCATAAATGCGTCGCGTGCTTAAATCTCGAACGCAATGTGGCATTCAAGCGCCTGACGGCTCGATTTCGCAATTTTGAAAGGATTACAATGGAATTCGCAATTAAAAAAAGCTTTTTTTCCCGGAAAGGGCATGGGCCCAGGGTTCTCTTTTAGTAGGTAAACCTGTCCCCCGGTGCCTGCTTGAGGGAGGCCGGCGAATTTTTTCCCTGATAAATAACGAGGTCGAAGGAGGCCGGCGAATTAAAATTTGAGGATGTCTCGAGCGAAACGCTTGTTTTTGAAATCCAGATCGATAAATCACAGGGTGCGGGCCACTTTTTCGTGCGTTGAGGATGTCTCGAGCGAAACGCTTGCTCCGCAGAGTTTGCCGAGGATGTCTCGAGCGAAACGCTTGTTTTGCAGAGCCGACCGCGACGCGGAAAAGCGCCCCGCGCGAAGGAATTTCGATGATGTCTCGACTAATTCCTTTGTTTTTGTACGATTTCCTGGAATTTTGGCAGGATGTCTCGAGCGAAATGCACGACCCCACCCTAGCACGACATACCCCAGCACGACCACACCCCAGCACGACCAGACCCCAGCACGACCCCACCCCAGCACGACCCCACCCCAGCACGACCATACCCCAGCACGACCACACCCCAGCACGACCCGACCCCAGCACGACCCTACCCCAGCAAGACCACACCCCAGCACGACCACACCCCAGCACGACCTCACCACAGCACGTCCACGCCCCAGCACGACCACGCCCCAGCACGACCACGCCCCAGCACGACCACGCCCCAGCACGACCACCCCCCAGCACGACCACACCCCCAGCACGACCACCCCCCAGCACGACCACGCCCCAGCACGACCACACCCCAGCACGACCACTCCCCAGCACGACCACACCCCAGCACGACCACACCCCAGCACGACCACACCCCAGCACGACCACACCCCAGCACGACCACACCCCAGCACGACCCGATCGATAAATCACAGGGTGCGGAGCACCCCAGCACGAACCCACCCCAGCACGACCCCACCCCAGCACGACCCCACCCCAGCACGACCACGCCCCAGCACGACCACACCCCAGCACGACCACACCCCAGCACGACCACTCCCCAGCACGACCCCACCCCAGCACGACCCCACCCTAGCACGACCACACCCCAGCACGACCACACCCCAGCACGACCCCACCCCAGCAAGACCACACCCCAGCACGACCACACCCCAGCACGACCTTACCACAGCACGACCACACCCCAGCACGACCAGCACGACCACGCCCCAGCACGACCACGCCCCAGCACGACCACGCCCCAGCACGACCACGCCCCAGCACGACCACCCCCCAGCACGACCACCCCCCCAGCACGACCACCCCCCAGCACGACCACCCCCCAGCACGACCACACCCCAGCACGACCACTCCCCAGCACGACCACACCGCCTTGGTTGAGTGGTTGCCTGTCGTCGTGGAATGTTTCGTGGGGTGTCTCGTGGAATGTTTCGCGGGGTGTCTCGTGAAATGTTTCGTGAGGTGTCTCGTGGAATGTTTCGTGAGGTGTCTCGTGGGCTGTTTCGTGAGGTGTCTCGTGGGATGTTTCGTGAGGTGTTGCCCAGTTGGGTATCATGAAAACGTGTCCATGCTCCACATGTCTATATCCCTTTCCGGGTTCGTGGGTCCATCATGTTCAAAATGAAGTTTTTCAAAAAATGCGTATCATTTGCGTGCCGCCGTCTTCCGGGAGAGCTCAGGAGTTGCGATTGACCATTGCCGATGATAAAAAACTGCCGACGATAATAAACCTCAGCCGATGATAAAAAACTGCCGACGATAATAAACTTCAGAGGAGCGCACGGCGGGAGAGAGAGAGAGAGAGAGAGAGTCTCACCTCTCTCTCTCTCTCTCTCTCTCTCCCTCCCTCTCTCCTCTTTCTCTCACTATCTCTCTCTGCTCAAGGTGAGCTGCTGAAGCAGAGCTGCTCAAGCAGATGGCTGCTCAGAGAGCAGAACCAGACAATGAGACCTTCGAGAATAAAAAACACAATTATTTCGAGGATGTCTCAAGCGAAATAAGCAATAGTTTGACGGTGTCTCAAGCGAAATAAGCAATAGTTTCAGGATGTCTCAAGCGAAATACGCAATAGTTTCAGGATGTTCAGGCGAAATCAGCAATAGTTTGATGATGTTTCAAGCGAAAAACACAATTATTTCGAGGATGTCTCAAGCGAAATAAGCAATAGTTTGACGGTGTCTCAAGCGAAATAAGCAATAGTTTGTGGATGTCTCAAGCGAAACAAAGGATTTGTCGAGGATGTCTCCAGCGAGATAAGCCATTGTTGAGGATATTTCAATGAAGACTAAACGCCAAGGATGTCTCAAAACGTGCTCGGTTTGGTCTCCTCTTGATCATCTCTTACTTCGAGATTATGCTGAGGTCTGGTGGGCTATTTTGATTATCTCCCCCTGAACCCCGAACTTTATTATCCCCTAATGTTTATTATCGTGAGCATGGGGTTAAAAGAGAACCCTGGGCCCGCGCCCTTTCCGGGAACAAGCGTTTCGCTCGAGACGTCCTCAAAATTCTAATTCGCCGGCCCTGCGCGACCTCGTTATGATTTATCGCCAAATATTTTCGCCGGCCCTACAGCCGTCAGAACCGGGGGTAGACACACTAAAAGAGAACCCTGGGCCTAAGCCCTTTCTGCGAATAGTTCCACCAGCCCTCTTCCCGCCTGGTTATTTACCGCAAAAAAATCCGCCGGCCCTCTTCCCGTCGGGTCGGGGGGGAAACAGCTAAAAGAGAGCCCTGGGCCGGCGCTCTTTCTAGGAACATGATCGACCCACAACCCGGAAAGAAATATAGAAATGTAACGCATGGCAACGTTTTCAAAGACACCTGATTGGGTGACGGGCAAGTGCAATGCTGATTGTATCGATCTTGATGTACCGTGCCGAGGGCTGTGCTGTGCTGCACCGTGCTGAATTGCGATGTGCCATGCCGCGGTTGTGCTCTATAGCGTCGTGGATCGAGTCTTCCTTTGCATCCGAGTCCTGACCGAACTGATCTGGATCTGAAGCTCGAGCTGCCTGAACACATAGTAGCTGCCCCAGAGCTAATTGACAGGGGGACATGCCAGGAGGACGCGCCGCGAAACGTCCCAAGGGACGCGCCAGGCGACGTGCCAAGGGACGTGCCATGGGGTCGCACCGTAGGACGTGCCAAGGGGACGCGCTACGGGACATCCTCAAAATTCCTGCGCGTGAGGCGTGGCACGCGCGAGACATCCCCCGGAATTCCTGCGAGCGGGACGTGAAAACAAACATTTCGCCTGAGACATCCTCTGAATTCTGGCCCCCCAACAGACCCCCGCTCGAGACATCCCCCAAGTTTGCAAAACCAGCGTTTCGCTCGAGACTTCCTCAACAAATTATGAAAAACGACGGTTTCGCTCGAGACATCCTGCCAAAATCCAAGGATATCCTGGCAAAACCAACGAATTAGTCGAGACATCCTCAAAATTCCTGCGCGCGGGACGCGGCACGCGCGAGACATCCTTGGAATTCCTTCGAGCGGGACACGAAAACAAGCATTTCGCCTGAGACATCCTCTGAATTCTGGCCTCCCACGAAGCCTCCGCTCGAGACATCCCCAAATTTTGCAAAACCAGCGTTTCCCTCGAGACATCCTCAACAAACTATTTAAAAAAAGTGTTTCGCTCGAGACATCCTGCCAAAATTCTAAGAAATCCTGACAAAACAAGCGAATTAGTCGAGACATCACGCGCGAGACATCCTCGGAATTCCTGCGCGCGGGGCGCTTTTCCGCGTCGCGGTCGGGGCTCCAGACCCCGTTATTTGTCGAGGATTCTGCGAAAAACGCTCCGCACCTTTTTGTTCCCGGAAAGGGCGTGGGCCCAGGGTTCTCTTTTAGTTTTGTTTCCCCCCGGTTTCGACGGCTGTAGGGCCGGCGAATTTCTTTTGCGATAAATAACGAGGTCGCGTAGGGCCGGCGAATTAAAATTTGAGGATGTCTCAGGCGAAAGGCTTGTTCCCGGAAAGGGCATGGGCCCAGGGTTCTCTTTTAGTGGGTAAACCTGTCCCCCGGTGCCAACTTGAAGGAGGCCGGCGAATTTTTTCCCTGATAAATATCGAGGTCGAAGGAGGCCGGCGAATTAAAATTTGAGGATGTCTCGAGCGAAACGCTTGTTTTTGAAATCCCGATCGATAAATCACAGGGTGCGGGCCACTTTTTTCGTGTGTTTTGAGGATGTCTCGAGCGAAAACGCTTGCTCCGCAGAGTTTGGCCGAGGATGCTCGAAAAAAAAAAAACGAATAAAACAAAAAGAAAAAAAAAAAAAAAAAAAAAAAAGTAAAAGAAACAAACCAAAAAGAACGCGAAACGCTCTGTTTTTGCAGACGCCTACCGTGGTTAGGAAAAGCGCCCCGCGCGAAGGAATTTCTGATATGTCTCTGACTAATTCGTTGTTTTGAGGAGGAGGAGGGGGCACGTATTTCCTGGCATTTTGGCAGGATGTCTCGAGCGAAATGCACGACCCCACCCTAGCACGACCATACCCCAGCACGACCACACCCCAGCACGACCAGACCCCAGCACGACCCCACCCCAGCACGACCCCACCCCAGCACGACCATACCCCAGCACGACCACACCCCAGCACGACCCGACCCCAGCACGACCCTATCCCAGCAAGACCACACCCCAGCACGACCACACCCCAGCACGACCTCACCACAGCACGACCACACCCCAGCACGACCGCGCCCCAGCACGACCACGCCCCAGCACGACCACGCCCCAGCACGACCACCCCCCAGCACGACCACCCCCCCAGCACGACCACCCCCCAGCACGACCACCCCCCAGCACGACCACACCCCAGCACGACCACTCCCCAGCACGACCACAACCCAGCACGACCACACCCCAGCACGACCACACCCAGTCGCACCCCCGTGGAATGTTTCGTGGCGTGTCTGGTTGAGTGGTTGCCTGTTCGTGGGGTGTCTCGTGGAATGTTTCACGCGGTGTCTCGTGGAATGTTTCGTGAGGTGTCTTGTGGAATGTTTCGTGAGTTCTCGTGGGATGTTTCGCGGGGTGTCTCGGTGGGATGTTTCGTGAGATGTCGCCCAGTTGGGCATCGTGAAAACGTGACCATTCTGCACGATGTCTATATCCCTTTCGGGTTCGTGGGTCATCATGTTTTTTTTCCCGGAAAGGGCTTAAGCCCAGGGTTCTCTTTTAGTTTGTAAACAAGTCCCCCGGTGCCTGCTTGAAGGAGGACGGCGAATTTTTTCCCTGATAAATAACGAGGTCGAAGGAGGCCGGCGAATTTTTCCCTGATAAATAACGAGCCCGAGAATTAAAATAAGAGGATGTCTCGAGCGAAACGCTTGTTTTTGAGGCCGGCGAATTAACATTTGAGGATGTCTCGAGCGAAACGCTTGTTTTTCAGAAATGGTGAGGATGTCTCGAGCGAAACGCTTGTTTTGGTTTTATATATTGTCCTCTCGCTGGGGACCTGAATTCTGAGAACCACCTCCCAGCACGGACACCCCCCCAGCCGACCCCCCCAGCACGAACCCCCCCCGGCACGACACACCCCCGCACGACTACTCCCCAGCACGACCACACCCAGCACGACCCCACCCCATCACGACCCACCCTAGCAACTGACCACACCCCGCACGATCACACCCCAGAGAACGACCACACCCCAGCACGACCCCACCCCAGCACGACCCCACCACCATCACTACCACACCCCAGCACGACACACCCCAGCTAGGACCCCACCCCAGTCACGACCCCCCCCCATCACGGCCCACCGCCAGGGACCACGACCCCAGGCACACCAAAACCCATCACGACCTCACCACAGCACGACCACACCCCAGCACGACCACGCCCCAGCACGACCACGCCCCAGCACGACCACGCCCCAGCACGACCACCCCCCATCACGACCACCCCCCCAGCACGACCACCCCCCAGCACGACCACCCCCCAGCACGACCACACCCCAGCACGACCACACCCCAGCACGACCACACCCCAGCACGACCCCACCCCAGCACGACCCCACCCTAGCACGACCACACCCCAGCACGATCACACCCCAGAACGACCACACCCCAGCACGACCCCACCCAAGCACGACCCCACCCCAGCACGACCACACCCCAGCACGACCACACCCCAGCAGGACCCCACCCCAGCACGACCCCACCCCAGCACGGCCCCACCCCAGCAAGACCACACCCCAGCACGACTACACTCCAGCACGACCTCACCACAGCACGACCACTCCCCAGCACGATCACGCCCCAGCACGACCACGCCCCAGCACGACCACTCCCCAGCACGACCACCTCCCAGCACGACCACCCCCCCAGCACGACCACCCCCCCGCACGACCACCCCCCAGCAGACCACACCCCAGCACGACCACACCCAGTCGCACCCCCGTGGAATGTTTCGTGGGGTGTCTGGTTGAGTGGTTGCCTGTTCGTGGGGTGTCTCGTGGAATGTTTCATGGGTGTCTCGTGGAATGTTTCGTGAGGTGTCTCGTGGGTTGTTTCGTGAGGTGTCTCGTGGAACGTTTCGCGAGGGGTCTCGTGGAATGTTTCGCGAGGTGTCTCGTGGGATGTTTCGCGGGGTGTCTCGTGGGATGTTTTGTGAGATGTCGCCCAGTTGGGTATCGTGAAAACGTGACCATGCTGCGCATGTCTATATCCCTTTCCGGGTTCGTGGGTCCATCATGTTCAGAAAATGTTGAGGATGTCTCGAGCGAAACGCTTGTTTTGTGTTATAGATTGTCCTCTCCTGGGGACCTGAATTCTGAGGATCTCTCAAGTGGATTGCTTGTTTTCACGTGCCCAGGTCTTGAGGATGTCTCGAGCGAGACGCTTGGTTTCACGCCTCCAGGTGGCCCATACAGATGTCTAGCATGAGGATTTGTTGAGGATGTCTCGAACCAGAGGCTTGTTTTCACGTGTCCAGGTCGCCCAGGCGGATGTCTAGCATGAGCATTTGTTGAGGATGTCTCGAGCGAGACGCTTGTTTGCACGTGTCCAGGTTGCCCAGGCGGATGTCTAGCATGAGGATATGCTGACAACGTCTTGAGCGAAACGCGTGTTTTCACGTGTCCAGGTCGCCCAGGCACAGCAAAGCCCTCGGCACGGTACATCAATATCGATACCCTGAGCATTGCAGCCTGGCATGTTGCCTGGCACGTTCCGCGGAGCGTCCCGTGGCGAGTCCACCTGGCACGTCGCGCGGTGCACGTCCATTGGCACGTTCCGTAGCGCGTCCCCTTGGCACGTCCCGCGGTGCGGGCCCATGGCACGTCCCCTGGCACGTCGCCTGGCGCGTCCCTTGGGACGTTCCGCGGCGCGTCCTCTTGGCATGTTTCCTTTGTCGATTAGTTCTGGAGAAGCTACCATCTGCTCAGGCAGCTCGAGCTTACGATCCAGATCAGTTCGGTGAGGACTCGGATGCCAGGGAGGACTCGATCCACAACGCTATATAGAGCACAATCGCGGCATGGCACATCGCAGTTCAGCACGGCCCAGCACAGCACAGCCGTCGGCACGGTGCATCAAGATCGATACACTCAACTATGCACCTTGGCACGTTCCTTGGCGCGTTCCGTGGCTAGTCCACCTGGCACGTCGCGCGGCGCGTCCCCTGGCACGTCCCTCGGCACGTCCATTGGCACGTTCCGTAGCGCGTCCCCTTGGCACGTCCCGCGGTGCGTCCCCATGCCCCATGGCACGTCCCCTGGCACGTCGCCTGGCGCGTCCCTTGGGACGTTCCGCGGCGCGTCCTCCTTGCATGTTCCCTCTGTCGATTAGTTCTGGGGCAGCTACCATCTGCTCAGGCAGCTCGAGCTTACGATCCAGATCAGTTCGGTGAGGACTCGGATGCCAGGGAGGACTCGATCCACAACGCTATAAGAGCACAATCGCGGCATGGCACATCGCAGTTCAGCACGGCGTAGCACAGCACAGCCCTCGGCACAATACATCATCATCGATACATTCAGCATTGCATGTGCCCGTCGCCCAATCAGGTGTCTTTGAAATGTTGCAATGCCTTACACTTCTATGTTCCTTTCCGGGTTCGTGGGTCGATCATGTTCCCGGAAAGGGCATGGGCCCAGGGTTCTCTTTTAGTGGGTAAACCTGTCCCCCGGTGCCAACTTGAAGGAGGCCGGCGAATTTTTTCCCTGATAAATATCGAGGTCGAAGGAGGCCGGCGAATTAAAATTTGAGGATGTCTCGAGCGAAACGCTTGTTTTTGAAATCCCGATCGATAAATCACAGGGTGCGGGACACCTCAGCACGACCACACCTTCAGCATGACCACACATCAGCACGACCACGCCCAGCACGACCACGCCCCAGCACGACCACACCCCAGCACGAACACACCTCAGCACGACCACACCCCAGCACGACCACACCCCAGCACGACCACACCCCAGCACCAGCACGACCACACCCCAGCACGACCCGATCGATAAGTCACAGGGTGCGGACCTCCCCAGCACGACCACACCCCAGCACGACCCCACTCCAGCACGACCCCACCCCAGCACGACCACGCCCCAGCACGACCACACCCCAACACGACCACACTTCAGCACGACCCCCCCATACACGACCCCACCCCCCAGCACGTCCACACCCCAGGCAACCAACGCCACATCACAACCCCGCACGAACCACGCGCCCTAGAACGACCCACCCCAGCACGACCCCACCCCAGCACGACCCCACCCCAGCACGAACCACACCCAGCACACCCAGCGCGCCCAACCCCAGCACGACCCACCCCAGCACGACCCCACCCTAGCAAGACCACAACCCCAGCACGACCGCCCCCCAGCACGACCTCACCTACAGCCGACCACACCTCACACGACCCACTTGCCCCAGCACGACCACGGCCCCCGCACGACCACGCCCCATCACAACCACCCCCCAGCACGACCACCCCCAGCAGCACGACCACGCCCCAGCACGACCACCCCCCAGCACATCCACACACGCAGCACGGTCCCAGCCGACCACACGAGTTCGATGTCACCGCCTTGGTTGAGTGGTTGCCTGTCGTCGTGGAATGTTTCGTGGGGTGTCTCGTGGAATGTTTCGCGGGGTGTCTCGTGAAATGTTTCGTGAGGTGTCTCGCGGAATGTTTCGTGAGGTGTCTCGTGGGCTGTTTCGTGAGGTGTCTCGTGGGATGTTTCGTGAGGTGTTGCCCAGTTGGGTATCATGAAAACGTGTCCATGCTCCACATGTCTATATCCCTTTCCGGGTTCGTGGGTCCATCATGTTCCCGGAAAGGGCTCAGGCCCAGGGTTCTCTTTTAGTATGTAAACATAGTCCCCCGTGCCCAACTTGAAGGAGGCCGGCGGATTCTTTCCCTGATAAATATCGAGGTCGAAGGAGGCCGGCGGATTAAAATTTGAGGATGTCTCAGGCGAAACGCTTGTTTTTTGAAATCCCGATCGATAAATCACAGGGTGCGGGCCGCCTCAGCACGACCACACCCCAGCACGACCATGCCCCAGCACGACCACACCCCAGCTCGACCCCGCCCCAGCACGACCCCACCCCAGCACGACCACGCCCCAGCACGACCACACCCCAGCACGACCACACCCCAGCACGACCACACCCCAGCACGACCCCACCCCAGCACGAGCCCACCCCAGCACGACCACACCCAAGCACGACCACACCCCAGCACGACCACACCCAAGCACGACCACACCCCAGCACGACCACGCCCCAGCACGACCACTCCCCAGCACGACCCCGCCCCAGCACGAGCCCACCCCAGCACGACCACACCCCAGCACGACCACACCACAGCGCGACCCCACCCAAGCACGACCCCACCCCAGCAAGACCACACCCCAGCACGACCACACCCCAGCACGACCTCACCACAGCTCGACCTCACCACAGCACGACCACACCCCAGCACGACCACGCCCCAGCACGACCACGCCCCAGCACGACCACCCCCCAGCACGGCCACCCCATCAGCACGACCACGCCCCAGCACGACCACCCCCCAGCACGACCACACCCCAGCACGACCACACCCCAGCACGACCACTCCTCAGCACGACCACACCCCAGCACGACCACACCCCAGCACGACCTACCTCCCCAGCACGACCACCCCCCAGCACGACCACTCCCCAGCACGACCACACCGCCTTGGTTGAGTGGTTGCATGTCGTCGTGGAATGTTTCGTGGGGTGTCTCGTGGAATGTTTCGCGGGGTGTCTCGTGGAATGTTTCGTGAGGTGTCTCGTGGAATGTTTCGTGAGGTGTCTCGTGGGATGTTTCGTGAAGTGTCTCGTGGGATGTTTCGCGAGGTGTTGCCCAGTTGGGTATCGTGAAAACGTGTCCATGCTCCACATGTCTATATCCCTTTTCCGGGTTCGTGGGTCCATCATGTTTTAAGAGGGAAAACGAGGATCGAGATGGGGGGCGCACTTAGTCTTTCCCTCGGCGGGCACGCACGAAACGCATTTTTCTAAATTATGCTAACTGAGTTCCCCCATAATGATTTTTAGTGATGCGGGATCAAGGAAATCATTTTGTCATGAAATGGCGACCTGCCCTCGCCGTCTCCATCCTTTCCTTTCCCGGAAAGGGCCTGGGCCCAGGGTTCTCTTTTAGTAGGTAAACCTGTCCCCCGGTGCCAACTTGAGGGAGGCCGGCGAATTTTTTCCCTGGTAAATAACGAGGTCGAAGGAGGCCGGCGAATTAAAATTTGAGGATGTCTCGAGCGAAACGCTTGTTTTTGAAATCCCGATCGATAAATCACAGGGTGCGGGCCACTTTTTCGTGTGTTGAGGATGTCTCGAGCGAAACGCTTGCTCCTCAGAGTTTGCCGAGGATGTCTCGAGCGAAACGCTTGTTTTGCAGAGCCGACCGCGACGCGGAAAAGCGCCCCGCGCGAAGGAATTTCGATGATGTCTCGACTAATTCCTTTGTTTTTGTACGATTTCCTGGAATTTTGGCAGGATGTCTCGAGCGAAATGCACGACCCCGCCCTAGCACGACCATACCCCAGCACGACCACACCCCAGCACGACCAGACCCCAGCACGACCCCACCCCAGCACGACCCCACCCCAGCACGTCCATACCCCAGCACGACCACACCCCAGCACGACCCGACCCCAGCACGACCCTACCCCAGCAAGACCACACCCCAGCACGACCACACCCCAGCACGACCTCACCACAGCACGACCACACCCCAGCACTACCACGCCCCAGCACGACCACGCCCCAGCACGACCACGCCCCAGCACGACCACGCCCCAGCACGACCACCCCCCAGCACGAACACCCCCCCAGCACGACCACCCCCCAGCACGACCACACCCCAGCACGACCACACCCCAGCACGACCACTCCCCAGCACGACCACACCCCAGCACGACCACACCCCAGCACGACCACACCCCAGCACGACCACACCCCAGCACCAGCACGACCACACCCCAGCACGACCCGATCGATAAATCACAGGGTGCGGACCACCCCAGCACGACCACACCCCAGCACGAACCCACCCCAGCACGACCCCACCCCAGCACGACCACGCCCCAGCACGACCACACCCCAGCACGACCACACCCCAGCACGACCACACCCCAGCACGACCCCACCCCAGCACGACCCCACCCAGCACGACCACACCCACCCGACCACACCCATCATCTAACCCCACCCCCCCACGATCACACCCCAGCACGACCCCACCCCCAGCAAGTACCACACCCCAGCACGACCGCACCCCAGCACGACTAACACATCACGCGCACACCCCAGCACGACC
This sequence comes from Prorocentrum cordatum, assembly GCA_963575745.1. Taxonomy (NCBI): domain Eukaryota; class Dinophyceae; order Prorocentrales; family Prorocentraceae; genus Prorocentrum; species Prorocentrum cordatum. The sequence goes on from CAUYUJ010002709.1 coordinate 12,171, forward strand.
ACGCCCCAGCACGACCACTGCACGTCCTCACCGACACGCCCATCACGACCACGCCCCAGCACACCACGCCCCAGCACCACCACCCCCCAGCACGACCACTCCCCCAGCACGACCACACCCCAGCACGACCACCCCCCAGCACGACCACACCCCAGCACGACCACTCCCCAGCACGACCACACCGCCTTGGTTGAGTGGTTGCCTGTCGTCGTGGAATGTTTCGTGGGGTGTCTCGTGGAATGTTTCGCGGGGTGTCTCGTGAAGTGTTTCGTGAGGTGTCTCGTGGAATGTTTCGTGAGGTGTCTCGTGGGCTGTTTCGTGAGGTGTCTCGTGGATGTTTCGTGAGGTGTTGCTTGTTGCTCCAGTTTGTTTATATTTTGTACGTGTCCATGCCCACAATGTCTATATCCTTCCGGGTTCGTGGGTCCATTCATGTTATCAATGGTTTGCGAACCCTCCTCGTCAGCGGGCTCCGGGATGGGTGGTAGTGGCACGAACCTGATAAATAACACTGTTCGCGAATACCCTCCTCGCTCAGGCGGGGCCTCCCTGGAGGCGTTCAGGCGGGGCCTCCCTGGAGGAAGGAGAAGAAATCGTTGAAGAAAGAAGTGGTGATGAAGGCAATGGTTAACGATGAGGACGGTGTCGATGTCTTTCGGCACCGGTGTTTTCACGCGCATTCACAGCTGGGAACTTCGCGAATCTGGCGAAGATACACTGTTCGCGACTACAGTCCTCGCTTCAGGGCGGGGGCTCCTGGGGGGGATGGAGGGGCACGAAACCCTGATAAGAACACTGTTCGCGAATAAGCGTCCTCGCGCAGGCGGGCGGGGCCCTCCCGGGAGGGTGGGAGGGCACGAAACCTGATAATAAACTGTGTTCGCATAGCGTCCTCCGCTCAGGCGGGGCCTCCCTGGAGGGTGGGAGGGGCACGAAACCTGATAAATAACACTGTTTTCGAATAGCGTCCTCGCTCAGGCGGGGCCTCCCTGGAGGGGTTGGAGGGGCACGGAACCTGATAAATAACACTGTTTTCGAATAGCGTCCTCGCTCAGGCGGGGCCTCCCTGGAGGGATGGGAGGGGCACGAAACCTGATAAATAACACTGTTTTCGAATAGCGTCCTCGCTCAGGCGGGGCCTTTCTGGAGGGGTGGGAGGGGCGCATTGTATTGGTATGGTATTGGTATGGTATTGGTATGGTGGGAGGGAGCTCAGACGAAACCTCATAAATAACAGGTGTTGCATGGTATTGGTATGATATTCGTATGGTATGGTATGGCTGGTATGGTATTGGTATGGTATTGTATTGTATTGGTATGGTATGGCTTGGTATGGTTTGGTATGGTATTGGTATGGCATGGTATTGGTATGGTAGGGCTTGGCATGGTATGGTATTGGTATGGTATGGTATTGGTATGGTATGGCTTGGTATGGCTTGGTATGGTATTGGTATGGTATGGTATTGGTATGGTATGGCTTGGTATGGTATGGTGATGTGCGGAATGGTATAGCATGGTATGGTTTAGGAGAAGGACGCGGGAGGAGGAGGAGGAGGAGAAGGAGAGGGTGTTCTGGGAAAACAAGAACCCCACTCAGGATGTGGGGAAAAACAGCTACATGATTTCGCCGGCCCTCTTCAAGTCAAAACCGGGAGTAAACCCACTAAAAGAGAACCCTGGGCCTCAGCCCTTTGCGGTAAAAACCGCCGAGAACCGACGAAGACGCCCGCGGCTTCGGAGACCAACAAGAAAACCGCCGAGAAGCGAGGGACAGAACTGACGAAGACGCCCGACGAACCACCAGAAAACCGCCGAGAACCGTCCTCCTCCTCCTCCTCCTCCTCCTCCTCCTCCTCCTCCTCCTCCTCCTCCTCCTCCTCCTTTAGAGGTTTACCCCCGGTTTCGACGGCTGTAGGGCCGGCGGAAGAGGAGGAGGAGGGGGAGGAGGAGGGGGAGGAGGAGGGGGAGGAGGAATGAGGAGGCGGAGGAGGAAGAGGAGGAGGAGGAGGAGGCGGAGGAGGAGGAGGAGGAGGGGGAGGCGGAGGAGGAGGAGGAGGAGGAGGAGGAGGAGGAGGAGAAGGCGGACGGTTCTCGGCGGTTTTCTGGTGGTTCGTCGGGCGTCTTCGTCAGTTCTGTCCCTCGCTTCTCGGCGGTTTTCTTGTTGGTCTCCGAAGCCGCGGGCGTCTTCGTCGGTCCTCGGCGGTTTTTCCCGGAAAGGGCTCGAGCCCAGGGTTCTCTTTTAGAGGTTTACCCCCGGATTCGACGGCTGTAGGGCCGGCGAAATTATTCTGCGATAAATTACGTGCGGGAGCAGGGCCGGCGGAATTATTTTTGAGGATGTCTCGAGCGAAACGCTTGTCTTTCAGAATTTGTTGAGGATGTCTCGAGCGAAACGCTGGTTTTGCAGAGTTGGGGATGTCTCGAGCGAAACGCTTGTTTCAGAATTTGTTGAGGATGCCTCGAGCGAAACGCTGGTTTTGCAGAGCCGACTGCGACACGGAAAAGCGCTCCTCGCGCAGGAATTCCGAGGATGTCTCGCGCGGTGCCGCGTCCCGCGCGCAGGGAATTTCGACCAATTCGTTTGTTTTTTTCCATGGATTTCTTGAATTTTTGCAGGATGTTCTCGAGCGAAATGTTTGTGTTTCATAATTTGTTTGAGGATAATTCAGAGGACGTCTCAGGCGAAATGCTTGTTTTCACGTCCCGCTCGCAGGAATTCCGAGGATGTCTCGCGCGTGCCGCATCCCGCGCGCAGGAATTTCGAGGATGTCTTGACTAATTCTTTTGGCAGGATGCCTCGAACGAATGTTTTTTCATGAGGATGTCTCGAGCGAAACGCTGGTTTTGCAGAGTTGGGGATGTCTCGAGCGGGGGCCTCGTGGGGGGTTAGAATTCAAAGGATGTTTCAGGCGAAATGTTTGTTTTCACGTCCCGCTCGCAGGAATTCCGCATGATCGACCCACGACATGGCAGCGTTTTCAAGGACACCTGATTGGGTGACGGGCAAATGCAATGCTGAGTGTATCGATCTTGATGTACCCTGCCGAGGGCTGTGCTGTGCTGCGCCGTGCTGAATTGCGATGGGCCATGGCGCGATTGTGCTCTATAGCGTCGTGGATCGAGTCCGCCTTTGCATCCGCGTCCTGACCGAACTGATCTGGATCTTAAGCTCGAGCTGCCTGAACACACAGTAGCTGCCCCAGAGCTAATGGACAGGGGGACATGCCAGGAGGACGCGCCGCGAAACGTCCCAAGGGATGCGCCAGGCGACGTGCCAGGGGACGTGTCATGGGGTCGCACCGCGGGACGTGCCAAGGGGACGCGCTGCGGAACGTGCCAATGGATGTGCCACGGAATGTGCCAGGGGACGCGCCACGCGACGTGCCAGGGGGACTCGCCAAGGGACGCCCCACCGAACGTGCCAAGGAACGTGCCAAGTTGCAATGCTGAGTGTATCGATCTTGATGTATCGTGCCGAAATCTGTGCTGTGCTGCGCCGTGCTGCATTGCGATGTGTCATGCCGCGATTGTGCTCTATAGCCTCGTGGATCGAATCCTCCTTTGCATACGAGTCCTGACCGAACTGATCTGGATCTTAAGCTCGAGCTGCCTGAACACATAGTAGCTGCCCCAGAGCTAATTGACAAGGGGAACATGCCAGGAGGACGCGCCGCGAAACGTCCCAAGGGATGCGCCAGGCGACGTGCCAGGGGACGTGCCATGGGGTCGCAACGCGGGACGCGCTAAGGAACGTGCTGGGGACAAGCGTTTCGCTCGAGAAATCCTGTCAAAATCCTCCGAATTCCTGCGCGCGGGACGCGGCACGCGCGAGACATCCTCGGAATTCCTGCGAGCGGGACGTGAAAACAAGCATTTCGCCTGAAACATCCTTTGAATTTAACCCCCCACGAGGCCCCCGCTCGAGACACCCCCCAATGTTGCAAAACCAGCGTTTCGCTCGAGACATCCTCATGAAAAAAACATTTGTTCGAGGCATCCTGCCAAAAGAATTAGTCAAGACATCCTCGAAATTCCTGCGCGCGGGATGCGGCACGCGCGAGACATCCTCGGAATTCCTGCGAGCGGGACGTGAAAACAAGCATTTCGCCTGAGACGTCCTCTGAATTATGGCCCCCCACGAGGCCCCCGCTCGAGACATCCCCCAATTTTGCAAAACCAGCGTTTCGCTCGAGACATCCTCAACAAATTATGAAAAACAAACATATCGCTCGAGACATCCTGCCAAAATTCAAAGAAATCCTGGAAAAAAACAAACGAATTGGTCGAGATACTCTGGAAATTCCTGCGCGCGGGACGCGGCACGCGCGAGACATCCTCGGAATTCCTGCGCGCGTGGCGCTTTTCCGCGTCGCGGTCGGCTCTGCAAAACCAGCGTTTCGCTCGAGACATCCTCAACAAATTCTGAAAACAAGCGTTTCGCTCGAGACATCCCCAACTCTGCAAAACCAGCGTTTCGCTCGAGACATCCTCGACAAATTCTGAAAAACAAGCGTTTCGCTCGAGACATCCTCAAACATAATTCCGCCGGCCCTACTCCCGCACGTACTTTATCGCAGAATAATTTCGCCGGCCCTACAGCCGTCGAAACCGGGGGTAAACCTCTAAAAGAGAACCCTGGGCTCGAGCCCTTTCCGGGAAAAACCGCCGAGGACCGACGAAGACGCCCGCGGCTTCGGAGACCAACAAGAAAACCGCCGAGAAGCGAGGGACAGAACTGACGAAGACGCCCGACGAACCACCAGAAAACCGCCGAGAACCGTCCGCCTTCTCCTCCTCCTCCTCCTCCTCCTCCTCCTCCTCCCTACTCCTCCTTCCTCCTCCTCCCTCCTCCCGCCCTCCACCCTCCTCTCCTCCTCCTTCCGCCTCCTCCTCCTCCTCCTCTTCCTCCTCCGCCCTCCTCATTCCTCCTCCCCCTCCTCCTCCCCCTCCTCCTCCTCCCCCTCCTCCTCCTCTTCCGCCTCCTCCTCGGAACCCCCCACGCCCGACCCGAGCTGAGGGCCCGGGGCGCCCGAGGGGCTCTCGGCCGTGCGCGCGCAGGCAGCGCACGGCAGCCAGCGCGGGCCCGCCCGCGTCCTCGCCGTGGCCGCGGCAGACGTCCGGCGGCGCGCCGAGGGTCGGGAGGAGGCAAGAGGAGGCCTCTTGCATTCGGGCCGAGCGAGAGGGGGGGATAGCAAAAGGGGGGGGGGGAGAATCAGCTCACGCAGCTGACTTTCCCAGCGCCTCCCAGCGCCCGAGGCGGCCATGTGTCGAGGAATGGGCCCCTCGGTGGGGCTGAAACCAGCTGCATGCAGCAGATTTCGTACCCCCCCCCCTTCCCTATCCCCCCCTTTCGCTCGGCCCGATACATGGGGTCCGAGTACAGTACAATGGAGGCCAGTCCAAAAGAGAGCTTCCACGAGAGACCCAGCCCTGAGAACCCCAGGACGTCCATCCATTATTGATGTGGGAACGCCACGCTTTCCATTGCAAAACCCTCGAAACCCAAGGAACCCAAGGAACCCAGGGCACCCTGGAGGCAAGCAGGGTGTTTCTTGGCATGGGCCTCCACTGTTGATGGTGTCGGAGGATCGCGCCGCATCGCCGATGCATGGCCACTTAATCGCCGATGCATCGGCGATGCATCGGAGACGTCGGCGATGCACTGGCGACGTCGGCGTTGAGGAAATCGGTCTCCACATCGAGCCACATCGCCGATGCATCGGCGATGCGGCGCGATCCTCCGACCCCATCTGCTCTGACCCTATCTGGGAGGCCTAGACGTAAGACTCGGGTTCCGAGGACACCTGATTGGGAGACGGGAAAATACAATGCTGAGTATATCGGTCTTGATGTACCGTGCCGAAGGCTGTGCTTCGCTGCGCCGTGCTGAATCCCACCAGCCCTTTGGGCGTGAGTGGTTTAGAGAGCCCGCTCTGTTCTCAACCCCCTTCTTCCCCTTCGGGGAGGGGTTTACCCCTCCCCCTACCCCCTCCCCTGGGCCTGGAGAGGTCCCTCCGCGGGTCGTCAGGGGAGTCATTTTCGACTCCTGGGAGGGCTAAAAAACGACACCCCTCACGAGGATTCTGGCCCCGACGGGGGGAGGGAGAAAAAACCCTCTCCTCTTCTGTGAAGCCAAAATCATTGATTTTACTACGGTTTTGGCCCCATGTTGGCCTTCTGAGGGGGCAGCGTTCATGAAAGCTCCCCTCTTCCTTCAAGGCAAAATCATTGATTTTACGAAGGTGTTGGGCTCATTTTGCCCTTCTGAGGGGGCAGCGCTCATTAAAGCCCCCCTCTTCTTGTATCCATTCCATCCAAGATGGCCCCAAGAAGCGCCCAGGAGGCACCAAGAGGCCCCAAGATGGCCCCAAGAGGCCCCCAGGAGGCCCCCAAGAGGCCTCCAAGAGGCCCCCAAGATGCCCCCAAGAGGCCCCCAAGAGGCCCCAAGAGGCTCCCCCGATGCACCCAAGACGCTCCTGGAAGCCCCTGGGGCCGCCAAGAGGCCCCCAAGACGCCCCAAACGGCCTCCAAGAGGCTCCCAAGAGGCCCGAAGAGGCTCCCCCAAGGCACCCAAGACGCTCCTAGAAGCCCCTGGGGCCGCCAAGAGGCCCCCAAGACGCCCCAAAAGGGGACGAGGTGCCCGAACGCCTCACGCCACGAGGAGCCCGAACGACTCACACCAGGACGAGGGGCCCGAACGACTCACACCACGAAGAAGCCCGAACGACTCACACCAGAAGGAGGGGCCCGAACGACTCATACCAGGACGAGGCGCCCGAACGACTCACACCACGAGGAGCCCGAACGACTCACACCACGACGAGGGCCCCGAACGACTCACACCACGAGGAGCCCGAACGAGTCACACCAGGAGGAAGGGCCCGAACGACTCACACCAGGACGAGGGGCCCGAACAACTCACACCACGAGAAGCCCGAACGACTCACACCAGGACGAAGAGCCCGAACGACTCACACCACGAAGACCCGAACGACTCACACCAGGAAGAAGGGCCCGAACGACTCACACCAGGACGAGAAACCCCAAACGACTCAAACCACGAGGAGCGCTTTCTCTCCTCCTCCTCCGCCTCGTCCTTCTCCCGCTCCCACCACAAGGAGGATGTACAAGGAGGCGGGAGGAAGGAGGAACAGGGGAGCTATGCGGGGGCAGGCGGAAACACGCCTGAAAAACACGACTGTCGGCATGCTTCGCAAGACTTGCTGTTTTGAGATGGGCTGGTGGGTATACGCGAAGCGTGAAGAATTGGGATCTGCCATACCGCCATTGTGCTTTATAACGTTGTGGATCGAGTCCTCCTTTTTTGCATCCATGCCCTGACCGAACTGAACTGGCTCTTAAGCTCGAGTTGTCTGAGCACATAGTAGCTGCCCCAGAGCTAGTTGAAGTGGAAACGTGCGTTCAATCAACTCGACCTGAAAGCCCGAGCCAGCTCCGAAGAGGAACGACACGAGACCGGGCACAGGCGCACGGACGCGCCACAGGATGTGCCAGGAGCGCAGTAGGGGATGCGCCAGGGGGCGTGCCAGGGGACGTATCAGGGGACGCGCCCTGGACGTGTTCGGGACCTGCCACAGCACGTGCCAAGGCGCTTCATGGGGCGGCCAGAGGACGCCATGCCCAAGGACGTTGCAAGGGGCGCGCCACGGAGCGGGCAGAGGAAACGCCTGGGGACGAGCCAGGAAACGCGACAGAGGACAAGCCAAGGAACGTGCCACGCCAAGTGGCGTGCTAGGGGACGTGCCAGGGCACGTCACGCCAGAACTTCGCAAGGGCCGCGTCAGGGGACGCGCCAGCGCGCCAGGGGACGCCCCACGGACGGGCGGGGTTGGACTGCGATGTACTCAACTGTGACAAGCGTTCCGCTCGAGACATCCTCAACAAATCCTCATGTTAGACATCCGCCTGGACGACCTGGACACGTGAAACCAAGCGTTTCGCTCGAGACATCCTGCCCAAATCCCCATGTTAGACATCCGCCGGGGCGGCCTGGACGCGTGAAAACTAGCCCGGCGAAAGACCCAGCCATACGCAGTTATGAGTACCGCAATTGTGAATACCATCTTCGCCCAAGCTCCCTATGTGCGCACGGCTTCCCGCTGGAGCCCGACATGCTCAGGGACACGTTCGCGGCCGTCTTCGCGGGCGCCGACGACGACGAGGACGGCGCCCCCCTGACCGAGCAGCAGAAGCAGGAGAGGGCTCCGAGAGCCTTGAGGGAAGCTGCCACTGGCGCCTTCGGTGGGGCTCCTATGGGGCCACGAAACGTGTGAGGGGTGTGCCGAAATGGCCCGAGGCCGCCATGCGAATTCCGCCACTGGGACCTTAGGTGGAGCTCCTTAATTATGGGGCCACGATCCTCGTCAAGGGTGTACCGAAATGGCCCGAGGCCGCCGTGCGAGTTCCGCCACTGGGACCTTGGGTGGAGCCCCCTATGGGGCCACGAAACGTGTGAGGGGTGTGCCAAAATAGGGCAAGGCCGCCATGCGAGTTCCGCCACTGGGACCTCAGGTGGAGCTCCCTAGGAAGCCACGAAACGTCTGAGGGTTGTACCGAAACAGAGACATGCGGAGAGCAAAGGCAAGGAGGAGGAGGGGTGTGCCGAAATGGGCGCGGTGGTGCCATGCAAGCGCAGCCACTGTGGCCTTCGGTGGGGCTCCCTATGGGGCCACGAAACGTGCGAGGGTGTGCCGAAATGGGCGCGGTGGTGTCATGCGAGCGCAGCCACTGGGGCCTTCGGTGGAACTCACTGTGGGGCCACGAAACGTGTGCCGAAATGGGTGCGGTGGTGTCATGCGAGCGCCGCCACTGGGGCCTTCGGTGGAGCTCCTTATGGGGCCACGGAACGCTGTACTGGGTGGGGGAAACGCAACGAGGAGGAGAGGGAGGAGGAGGAGGAGGAGGAGGAGGAGGAGGAGGAGGAGGAGGAGGAGGAGGAGAGGAGGAAGGAGGAGGAGGAGGAGGAGGAGGAGGAGGAGGAGGAGGAGGAGGAGGAGGAGGAGGAGGAGGAGGAGGAGGAGGAGGAGGAGGAGGAACGCGGGGCACCGTCTCTTCAAAACGAGAACCCAACACCACAGGATGGTTGGGAACAAGCGTGTCGCCCAACATTTCCTCAACACATTCTCATGCTAGACATCTGCCAGGGCGACCTGGACACGTGAAAGCAAGCGTCTCACTCGAGACATCCTCAACAAATCGAGACATCCGCCTGGGCGACCTCGGCACGTGAGAACAAGCGTTTCCCTCGAGACGTTCTCGACTCCTCTTCATGCTAGACATCTGCCGGGGCGACCTGGACACATGAAAGCAAGCGACTCGCTCAAAACATCCTCAACACATAGTCATGTTAATTGACAGGGGGACATGCCAGGAGGACGCGCCGCGGAACGTCCCAAGGGACGCGCCAGGCGACGTGCCAGGGGACGTGCCATGGGGACGCACCGCGGGACGGACGTGCCAGGGGGACGCGCTACGGAACGTGCCAATGGACGTGCCACGGGACGTGCCAGGGGACGCGCCGCGCGACGTGCCACAGGGACTCGCCACAGGACGCGCCACGAGTTCTGCAAAACAAGCGTTTCGCTCGAGACATCCTCGAAGCGTCTCGCTCGAGGCATCCTCAAGACCTGGGCACGTGAAAACAAGCATTTCACCTGAGACATCCCCTGAATTCTGGTTCCCAGGAGAGGAACAAAATGTACCACAAAACAAACGTGTTGCTCGAGACATCATTAACAAAATATGCAAGACAAGCGTTTCGCTCGAGACGTCCGCAACAAAAGAAAATGCTTATGTTACCATGTGTTTTACCGACGGCGATGCACTGGCGACGTCGGCGTGGAGGAAATCGGTCTCCACATCGAGCCGCATCGCCGATGCATCGGCGATGCGGCGCGATCCTCCGACCCCATCTGCTCTGACCACATCTGGGAGGCCTAGACGTAAGACTCGGGTTCCGAGGACATGGGTTGGCCAAACGGGGCTGTCAGGAAATGACGAGACCCCAGATCTCCAACGTATTGAAACATGATCGACCCACAAACCCGGAAAGGAATATACAAACGTAAGGCAAGGCAACGTTTCAAAGACACCTGACTTGGCGACGGGCAAATGCAATGCTGAACGTATCGACCTTATGTACTGTGCCGAGGGCTGTGCTGTGCTAAGCCGTGCTGAACTGCGATGCGCCATGCCGCGATTGCTTTATATAGCGTTGTGGATCGAGTCCTCCCTGGCATCCGAGTCCTGACCGAACTGATCTGGATCTTAAGCTCGAGCTGCCTGAGCAGATGGTAGCTGCCCCAGAACTAATCGACAGAGGGGACATGCCAGGAGGACGCGCCGCGGAACGTCCCAAGGGACGCGCCAGGCGACGTGCCAGGGGACGTGCCATGGGCACGCACCGCAAGACGTGCCAAGGGGACGTGCTACGGAACGTGCCAAAGGACGTGTGCACCGCGGGACGTGCCAGGGGACGCGCCGCGCCAAGGAACGTGCCAAAGCGCAATGTTGAGTGTATCGATCTTGATGCACCGTGCCGACAGCTGTGCTGTGCTACGCCATGCTGAACTGCGATGTACCATGCCGCGATTGTGCTCTATATATATATATAGCGTTGTGGTTCCAGTCCTCTTTGCATCCGAGTCCTGACCGAACTGATCTGGATCTTAAGCTCGAGCTGCCTGAACACATAGTAGCTGCCCCAGAACTAATCGACAGAGGGGACATGCCAGGAGGACGCGCCGCGGAACGTCCCAAGCGACGTGCCAGGCGACGTGCCAGGGGACGTGCCATGGGCACGCACCGCGGGTCGTGCCAAGGGGACGCGCTACGGAACGTGCCAATGGACGTGCACCGCGCGACATGCCAGGGGGACTCGCGACGGGACGCTCCGCGGAACGTGCCAGGCAACATGCCAGGCTGCAATGCTAAGGGTATCCATATTGATGTACCGTGCCGAGGGCTGTGCTGTGCCTGGGCGACCTGGACACTCGAGACATCCTCAACAAATCCTCATGCTAGACATCTGTCTGGGCAACCTGAAGGCGTGAAACCAAGCGTCTCGCTCGAGACATCCTCAAGACCTGGGCACGTGAAAAAAAAGCATGTCACTTGAGAGATCCTCTGAATTCAGGTCCCCAGGAGAGGACAATCTAATCTAAAACACAGAACAAGCGTTTCGCTCGAGACATCCTCAACAAATTCTGAAAAACAAGCGTTTCACTCGAGACATCCTCAAATTCTAATTCGCCGGCCCCAGACGACCTCGTTATTTATCACAAACGAAATTCGCCGAGCCTACAGCCGTCAAAACCAGAGGGGAACAAAACTTAAAGAGAACCCTGGGCCTAAGCCCTTTCCGGGAAAAATCGTCCCCAGCCTATTTGTTTAAATATTCCTCCCCAGACTATCATTTGAAAATTCAAGAACTGTCAAAAATTGTCAATGAACGAAAAAAACAAAAAAAACAAAAAATTAAAACCAAAAACAAAAAAAACAAAAACTGTGTTTGGATATTCCTCCTGTAGAGGGACGTGCAGGACTGAACTCTGGGCCTCCGACCCCAGGCGCGCCGCCCGCATGTACTCGTGCAAGGGGAGCCACCTCCGCCACTCCGCCCCGCCCTCGCGCAGCAGCGCCAGGAGCTTCCCCGCGGCCTCGAGGGCCCCCGCTCGCGGCGGCCCCGGCGGCCGCTGCGAGGGCTCCTCGGCGCGCGCAGGACCTCCCACGGAAGTCTTCTTGTTCGGGGAGGGGGCGGGAATTCAGGGAGGTCCCTCCGGCTCCTCCCCCCCTCCTCCTCCCCTCCTCCCTTCCTCCTCCTCCTCCTCCTCCTCCTCCTCCTCCTCCTCCTTCCCCTCCTCCTCCTCCTCCGCCTCCTCCTCCTCCTCCTCCTCACTCCCCCTCCTCCTCCTCTCCTCCCCTCCTTCCTCCTCCCCTCCTCCCTCCTCTCCTCCTCCTCCTCCTCCTCCTCCTCCTCCTCCTCCTCCTCCTCCCCCCCCCTCCTCTCCCTCTCCCTCCTCCTCCTCCCCCCATTTTGTAGGGAGGGGATGGACAGAACCCCCTTTAGCAAAACGTGGTTTAAACGACCTCGGGCCCAAACCTGGCGGGCGCAAGCCTGGAAAACAACGGCCGCGGCGCCCTCTCGAGAAGCGACAACGGACCACCACTCATCGACGTGTCAAGGTGGGGTTTCTGTCCACCTCCGATGTTTTCGAGAGAGGACGGGAGCGGACACCGAAAGCGAACCCCACGCACACGCAGCAGGGTTGTCCGGCGAGCGTGGCCGAAACTCTGGCCGCGAGCAGGACCTCCCACGAGTTCTCCAGAGGAAAGAAACATGATCGACCCACGAACCCGGAAAGGAATATAGAAATGTAAGGCATGGCAACTGTTCAAAGACACTTGATTGGGCGACGGGCAAATGCAATGCAGAATGTATCGATCTTAATGTACTGTGCCAGGGGCTGTGCTGTGCTGCACCGTGCTGAACTGCGATGTTCCATACCGCGATTGTGCTCTACATAGCGTTGTGGATCGAGTCTTCCTTAACATCCGAGTCCTGACCAAATTGATCTGGATCTTAAGCTCGAGCTGACTGAGCAGATGGTAGCTGCCCCAGAACCAATCGACAGAGGGGACATGCCAGGAGGACGCGCCGCGGAACGTCCCAAGGGACGCGCCAAGCGACGTGCCAGGGGACGTGCCATGGGCACGCACCGCGTGACGTGCCAAGCGGACGCGCTACGGAACGTGCCAATGGACGTGCCGCGGGACGTGCCAGGGGGCGCGCCACGCGACGTGCCAGGGGGACTCGCCAAGGGACGCCCCACGGAACGTGCCAAGTTGCAATGCTGAGTGTATCGATCTTGATGTACCATGCCGAAATCTGTGCTGTGCTGCGCCGTGCTGAACTGCGATGTGCCATGCCGCGATTGTGCTCTAGATAGCGTTGTGGATCGAGTCCTCTTTGCATCCGAGTCCTGACCGAACTGATCTGGATCTTAAGCTCGAGCTGCCTGAACACATAGTAGCTGCCCCAGAACCAATCGACAGAGGGGACATGCCAGGAGGACGCGCCGCGGAACGTCCCAAAGGACACGCCAAGCGACGTGCCAGGGGACGTGCCATGGGCACGCACCGCGGGACGTGCCAAGCGGACGCGCTACGGAACGTGCCAATGGACGTGCCGCGGGACGTGCCAGGGGACGCGCCACGCGACGTGCCAGGGGGACTCGCCAAGGGACGCCCCACGGAACGTGCCAAATTGCAATGCTGAGTGTATCGATCTTGATGTACCATGCCGAAATCTGTGCTGTGCTGCGCCGTGCTGAACTGCGATGTGCCATGCCGCGATTGTGCTCTAGATAGCGTTGTGGATCGAGTCCTCTTTGCATCCGAGTCCTGACCGAACTGATCTGGATCTTAAGCTCGAGCTGCCTGAACACATAGTAGCTGCCCCAGAACTAATCGACAGGGGGACATGCCAGGAGGACGCGCCGCGGAACGTCCCAAAGGACACGCCAAGCGACGTGCCAGGGGACGTGCCATGGGCACGCACCGCGGGACGTGCCAAGGAGACGCGCTACGGAACGTGCCAATGGATGTGCCACGGGATGTGCCAGGGGACGCGCCACGCGACGTGCCAGGGGGACTCGCCAAGGGACGCCCCACGGAACGTGCCAAGGAACGTGCCAAGTTGCAATGCTGAGTCTATCGATCTTGATGTACTGTGCCGAAGTCTGTGCTGTGCTGCGCCGTGCTGACTTGCGATGTGCCATGCCGCGATTGTGCTCTATAGCCTCGTGGATCGAGTCCTCCTTTGCATCCGAGTCCTGATCTGAATCTTAAGCTCGAGCTGCCTGAACACATAGTAGCTGCCCTCGGCGGGGTCAGGGTCCAAAAACAAAGGGATTTGCCACATTTCTGAAATTCGGTGCCACCCCTCACGCAGATCCGCGGGGTCAGGGTCCAAAAACACAAGGGATTTGCCACATTTCTGAAATTCGGTGCCACCCCTCACGCAGATCCGCGGGGTCAGGGTCCAAAAACACATGGGATTTGCCACATTTCTGAAATTCTGTGCCACCCCTCACGCAGATCCGCGGGGTCAGGGTCCAAAAACATAAGGGATTTGCCACATTTCTGAAATTCGGTGCCACCCCTCATGCAGATCCGCGGGGTCAGGGTCCAAAAACATAGGAGATTTGCCAAAGTTCTGGAATTCGGTGCCTCCCCTCACGCAGATCCGCGGGGTCAGGGTTCAAAAACACAGGAGATTTGCCACAGTTCTGAAATTCGGTGCCACCCCTCACGCAGATCCGCGGGGTGAGGGTCCAAAAACACAAGAGATTTGCCACAGTTCTGGAATTCGGTGCCTCCCCTCACGCAGATCCGCGGGGTCAGGGTCCAAAAACACAAGGGATTTCTGCTATTTCCAAACTTATGCAACTTCAAGAATCCAAAACTCCGTTCCCAGCGCCGTTCTGGAGGCCGCGGTACCTCGTTATTTATCGAGCGAACGCGTTTACCTCGTTTTTTTTATCGTTTAAAGTCGATGTCGGAAAAAGTTGACTTCCCCTGTGAAATATCGAGGTTTCCTTAAAGGCAGTAAAATTCCAAGAGCACGATCTGTGTGAGGGGTGGCGAAAAATGGCCTTCGTCCTCACAATTTTAATTCGCCGGCCCCCTTCGACCTCGTAATTTATCGCACAAGAAATTCGCTGGCCCCCTTCAAGTAAAAACCGGAGGGTAAACCCACTAAAAGAGAACCCTGGGCTCGAGCCCTTTCCGGGAACATGATGGACCGACGAACCCGGAAAGGGATATAGACATGTGCAGCATGGTCACGTTTTCACGATATCCAACTGGGCGACACCACACGAAACATCCCACGAGACATGCCGCGAAACATCCCACGAGACACCTCACGAAACATTCCACGAGACACCTCACGAAACATTCCACGAGACACCCCGTGAAACATTCCACGAGACACCCCACGAACAGGTAACCACTCAACCAGACACCCCACGAAACATTCCACAGGGGTGCGACTGGGTGTGGTCGTGCTGGGGTGTGGTCGTGCTGGGGTGTGGTCGTGCTGGGGTGGGGTCGTGCTGGGGTGTGGTCGTGCTGGGGGGTGGTCGTGCTGGGGGGTGGTCGGGTGGTCGTGCTGGGGGGGGTGGTCGTGCTGGGGTGTGGTCGTGCTGGGGCGTTGTCGTGCTGGGGCGTGGTCGTGCTGGGGCGTTGTCGTGCTGGGGTGGGGTCGTGCTGTGGAGAGGTCGTGCTGGGGTGTGGTCGTGCTGGGGTGGGGTCGTGCTGGGGTGGGGTCGTGCTGGGGGGTGGTCGTGCTGGGGTGGGGTCGTGCTGGGGTGGGGTCGTGCTAGGGTGGGGTCGTGCTGGGGTGTGGTCGTGCTGGGATGTGGTCGTGCTGGGATATGGTCGTGCTGGGGTGTGGTCGTGCTGGGGCGTGGTCGTGCTTGGGTGGGGTCGTGCTGGGGTGGGGTCGTGCTGGGGTGGTCCGCTCCTTTGATTTATCGATCGGGTCGTGCTGGGGTGTGGTCGTGCTGGGGTGTGGTCGTGCTGGGGTGTGGTCGTGCTGGGGTGTGGTCGTGCTGGGGTGTGGTCGTGCTGGGGTGTAGTCGTGCTGGGGCGTGGTTGTGCTGGGGCGTGGTCGTGCTGAGGTGTGGTCGTGCTGAGGTGGCCCGCACCCTGTGATTTATCGATCGGGATTTCAAAAACAAGCGTTTCGCCTGAGACATCCTCAAATTTTAATCCGCCGGCCTCCTTCGACCTCGATATTTATCAGGGAAAGAATCCGCCGGCCTCCTTCAAGTTGGCCACGGGGAACATTGTTTACATACTAAAAGAGAACCCTGGGCCCACGCCCTTTCCGGGAAAAAGCAACGAACGTAAACACAAGCCGTTTCGAAGACGGACCGTCTGGCGAGGCAAGGCAAGGCGCCGGTCAGTCGCCCCGGGGGACGGCCCCAGATGCACATGAACTCTCGGAGCTCCGCGCGGATTTCGTGGATCGGCGGTGGGCCCCCCATGGCGGCGCCTCTTGCGCCAATCCCAGAAATCCGAGCGGACCTGCGAAAGTCTCTGTGTATGCATCTG
This sequence comes from Prorocentrum cordatum, assembly GCA_963575745.1. Taxonomy (NCBI): domain Eukaryota; class Dinophyceae; order Prorocentrales; family Prorocentraceae; genus Prorocentrum; species Prorocentrum cordatum. The sequence goes on from CAUYUJ010002709.1 coordinate 28,311, forward strand.
TTGTTGAGTGGTTCGATTGTCTGGACTCCTCCTCTGGTGATCTCCAGATTTATTTGTTTGTTGTCTGCTCTGGGATCTCCTGAGGAGTCTGAGGATCCCCATGTCATCTGGATCTGCATCGAGGTGGGCTGATTTGCCTCGGTCCATCTACTTCGTCGGGCCCTTAAGGACCTGCTGGCACCGCTCCAGCCGCTGCCGCCGCCACAGTCGACGCGGCCATCTCGGCCTCCTCTGCGAGGCGGGGATCTGTACATATCCACTGACAGAGGGGCCGATGTCTGGGGACCCCGAGGGGGCGGTGGATATGGACTTGGTTTGGCCCCGAAAGACCGAAAACATCCATGTCCAACGCCTCCCGAGGTCCGGGGAGATCGGCTTACCATGCGGTGGATAGAGTCAAGACGCCGAGATCAGGAACGGCTCGGGCTTGGAAGAGGCTCGCTGTGTAACCGCATGGTTGCTCCTCTGGCGCTCCTCGTGCACCCAGGCGCAAAGGCTCAGTTCCTGATTTGGCGCCCAGCGTCCCTCATGGTAGCAGCCTGACTGCATGGATGGATTCCAGCCTCGGGTCCTCGGCGGCGGTGGCTTCTCGCCCCGCCCCAGGCGAGAGGGCCCTCTGGAGGCTGAGATGCTCCAGGGCGTCCGCCACGCCGTCCAGCACCTGGAAAGCACGCGGGCAGTCGCGCAGCCTGCACCGGCCGCCAGCCCCAGACGGGCGTTGGGCCATCAGGGGGTCGCCGCCGCCGCCGCCGCCACCGCCACCGCCACCGCCTCCACCACCGCCACCACCACCGCCGCCGCCGCCGCCGCCGCCGCCGCCGCCACTGTCGTCGTCGTCGTCGTCGTCACCGTCGTCGTCGCGGCCTGCCGGGCCGCTGGTCTAGCAGGAACCTGGCGCCCCCTTTGTACCAACCAGCGGCGCGGAGGAGCTGGAGCACCCGCTTCTCCGACCCGGCCGCGACCACGATACACGGCACTCCAGTCAGCCTCCTCGGACGAGGGAGGCCCTCCTCCTCCTCCTCTTCCTCCTCCTCCTCCTCCTCCTCCTCGTCCGCCTCCGCCTCCGCCTCCGCCTCCGCCTCCGCCTCCGCCTCCTCCGCCTCCGCATCCTCCTCCTCCTCCTCCTCCCCCTCCTCCTCCTCCTCCTCCTCCTGCGCCGCAGCCTGCGGCGAACCGACGAGTTTACTCCCCGCGCCTCAAAAGGAGGGAGTCCAGCGGGAGACACATCCCCTGAACCCAAATCCCTCCTCTTCCGTGACTCTTCACTGGACCCCGCAAACGGGAAAACATGATCGACCCACGAACCCGGAAAGGAATATAGAAATGTAACGCATGGCAACGTTTTCAAAGACACCTGATTAGGTGACGGGCAAATGCAATGCTGAGTGTATCGATCTTGATGTAACCTGCCGAGGGCTGTGCAATGCTGCGCCGTGCTGAATTGCGATGTGTCATGCCGCGATTGTGCTCTGTAGCGTCGTGGATCGAGTCCTCCGTTGCATCCGAGTCCTGACCGAACTGATCTGGATCTTAAGCTCGAGCTGCATGGACACATAGTCGCTGCCCCAGAGATAATTGACATGGGGACATGCCAGGAGGACGCGCCGCGAAACGTCCCAAGGGACGCGCCAGGCGACCTACCAGGGGACGTGCCATGGGATCGCACCGCGGGACGTGCCAAGGGGACGCGCTACGGAACGTGCCACTGGATGTGCCACGGGATGTGCCAGGGGACGCGCCACGCGACGTGCTAGGGGGACTCGCCAAGGGACGCCCCACGGAACGTGCCAGGGAACATGCCAGGTTGCAATGCTGAGTGTATCGATCTTGATGTACCGTGCCGAAAGCTGTGCTGTGCTGCGCCGTGCTGAATTGCGATGTGTCATGCCGCGATTGTGCTCTATAGCGTTGTGGATCGAATTTTTCTTTGCATCCGAGTCCTGACCGAACTGATCTGGATCTTAAGCTCGAGCTGCATGAACACATAGTCGCTGCCCCAGAGCTAATTGACAGGGGGACATGCCAGGAGGACGCGCCGCGGAACGTCTCAAGGGACGCGCCAGGCGACCTACCAGGGGACGTGCCATGGGATCGCACCGCGGGACGTGCCAAGGGGACGCGCTACGGAACGTGCTGGGGACAAGCGTTTCGCTCGAGACATCCTTTCAAAATCCTCATGCTAGACATCCGCCTGGGCGAACTGGACACGTGAAAACAAGCGTTTCGCCCAACATATCCTCAACACATTCTCATGCTAGACATCCGCCTGGGCGAACTGGACACGTGAAAGCAAGTGGTTCGCTCGAGACATCCTCAACACATCTTCATATGAGACGTCCGCCTGGGTGACCTGGGCATGTGAAAACAAGCGTTTCGCTCGAGACGTTTTCAACACCTCCTCATTCTAGACATCCGCCTGGGAGACCTTTACACGTGAAAGCGAAAGTCTCGCTTGAGACATCCTCAACACATCTTCATGTTAGACATCTGCCTGGGCGACCTGGACACGTGAAAACAAGCGTACCTCTCGAGACATTCTCAACACATCCTCATGCTAGGCATCCGCCTGGGCAACCTGGGCACGTGCAAACAAGCATCTCGATCAAGACTTCCTCACTTGAGAGATCCTCTGAATTCTGGTCCCCAGGAGAGGACAATCTATAAGAGAAAACAAGCGTTTCGCTCGAGACATCCTCAACATGATGGACCCACGAACCCGGAAAGGGATATAGACATGTGGAGCATGGACACGTTTTCACGATACCCAACTGGGCAACACCTCACGAAACATCCCACGAGACACTTCACGAAACATCCCACGAGACACCTCACGAAACATTCCACGAGACACCTCACGAAACATTCCACGAGACACCCCGCGAAACATTCCACGAGACACCCCACGAAACATTCCACGACGACAGGCAACCACTCAACCAAGGCGGTGTGGTCGTGCTGGGGAGTGGTCGTGCTGGGGTGTGGTCGTGCTTGGGTGGGTCGTGCTGGGGTCGTGCTGGGGGGGTGGTCGTGCTGGGGGGTGGTCGTGCTGGGGCGTGGTCGTGCTGGGGCGTGGTCGTGCTGGAGCGTGGTCGTGCTGGGGTGTGGTCGTGCTGTGGTGAGGTCGTGCTGGGGTGTGGTCGTGCTGGGGTGTGGTCTTGCTGGGGTGGGGTCGTGCTGGGGTGGGGTCCTGCTGGGGTGTGGTCGTGCTGGGGTGTGGTCGTGCTGGGGTGGGGTCGTGCTTGGGTGGGGTCGTGCTGGGGTGTGGTCGTTCTGGGGTGTGATCGTGCTGGGGTGTGGTCGTGCTGGGTGGGGTCGTGCTGGGGTGGGGTCGTGCTGGGGTGTGGTCGTGCTGGGGTGTGGTCGTGCTGGGGTGTGGTCGTGCTGGGGCGTGGTCGTGCTGGGGTGGGGTCGTGCTGGGGTGGGGTCGTGCTGGGTGTGGTCGTGCTGGGGTGGTCCGCACCCTGTGATTTATCGATCGGGTCGTGCTGGGGTGTGGTCGTGCTGGTGCTGGGGTGTGGTCGTGCTGGGGTGTGGTCGTGCTGGGGTGTGGTCGTGCTGGGGTGTGGTCGTGCTGGGGTGTGGTCGTGCTGGGGCGTGGTCGTGCTGGGCGTGGTCGTGCTGGGGTGTGGTCATGCTGGGGGTGTGGTCGTGCTGAGGTGTCCCGCACCCTGTGATTTATCGATCGGGATTTCAAAAACAAGCGTTTCGCCTGAGACATCCTCAAATTTTAATCCGCCGGCCTCCTTCGACCTCGATATTTATCAGGGAAAGAATCCGCCGGCCTCCTTCAAGTTGGGCACCGGGGACATGTTTACATACTAAAAGAGAACCCTTCAGGGCCGAGCCCTTCCCGGGAAAAAAATCTGAAACAAAAACAAGCGTTTCGCTCGAGACATCCTCAAAAATAATTTCGCCGGCCCTACGCGACCTAGTTATTGATCGCAAAATAATTTCGCCGGCCCTACAGCCGTCAAAACCGGGGGGAAACAAAAACTAAAAGAGAACCCTGGGCCCGAGCCCTTTCCCGGAAAAAAACAACATGATCGACCCACGAACCCGGAAAGGAATATTGAAATGTAACGCATGGCAACGTTTTCAAAGACAACTGATTGGGTGACGGGCACATGCAATGCTGAGTGCATCGAGCTTGATGTACCCTGCCGAGGGCTGTGCTGTGCTGCACCGTGCTGAATTGCGATGTGCCATGGCGCGATTGTGCTCTATAGCGTCGTGGATCGAGTCCTCCTTTGCATCCGAGTCCTGACCGAACTGATCTGGATCTTTAGCTCGAGCTGCCTGAACACATAGTAGCTGCCCAAGAGCTAATTGACAGGGGAACATTCCAGGAGGACGCGCCGCGAAACGTCCCAAGGGATGGCGCCAGGCGGCGTGCCAGGGGACGTGCCATGGGGTCGCACCGCGGGACGTGCCAAGGGGACGCGCTACGGAACGTGCCAATGGATGTACCACGGGATGTGCCAGGGGACGCGCCACGCAACGTGCCAGGGGGACTCGCCAAGGGACGCCCCACGGAACGTGCCAAGGAACGTGCCAAGTTGCAATGCTGAGTGTATCGATCTTGATGTACCGTGCCGAAAGCTGTGCTGTGCTGCGCCGTGCTGAATTGCGATGTGCCATGCCGCGAGTGTGCTCTAGCTTCGTGGATCGAGTCCTCCTTTGCATCCGAGTCCTGACCGAACTGATCTGGATCTTTAGCTCGAGCTGCCTGAACACATAGTAGCTGCCCCAGAGCTAATTGACAAGGGGACATGCCCGGAGGACGCGACGCGGAACGTCTCAAGGGACCCGCCAAGCAACGTGCCAAGGGACGTGCCATGGGGACGCACCGCGGGACGTGCCAAGGGGACGCGCTACGGAACGTGCTGGGGACAAGCGTTTCGCTCGAGACATCCTGCCAACATCCTCAGAATTCCTGCGCGCGGGACGCGGCACGCGCGAGACATCCTCGGAATTCTTGCGAGCGGGACGTGAAAACAAGCATTTCGCCTGAGACATCCTCTGAATTCTGGACCCCCACGAGGCCCCCCACGAGGCCCCGCTCGAGACATCCCCCAATTTTGCAAAACCAGCGTTTCGCTCGAAACGTCTTCAACAAATTATGAAAGACAAGCATTTCGCTCGAGACATCCTGCCAAAATTCAAGGAAATCCTCGAACAACAAACGAATTAGTAGAGACATCCTCGAAATTCCTGCGCGCGGGACGCGGCACGCGCGAAACATCATCGGAATTCCTGCGCGCGGGGTGCTTTTCCGCGTCGCGGTCGGCTCTGCAAAACCAGCGTTTCGCTCGAGACATCCTCAACAAATTCTGAAAACAAGCGTTTCGCTCGAGACATCCCCAACTCTGCAAAACTAGCGTTGTGCTCGAGACATCCTCAACAAATTCTGAAAAACAAGCGTTTCGCTAGGGACATCCTCAATTTTTAATTCGCCGGCCCTACGCGACCTCGTTATTTATCGCAAAAGAAATTCGCCGGCCCTACAGCCGTCAAAACCGGGGGGAAACCAACTAAAAGAGAACCCTGGGCTCAGGCCCTTTCCGGGAAAATGAAAGTTTGGCTGGCCACACCCGAAAGGAACTCCACCCCGTCTCCTGGCATCGGGAGATGGTGAAAGTAGAGCCCCTTTCAGATCCTTTCTGCATCAGGCCACAGTGCAACCCCTTTGGGCTTTTCTCCAGCATCGAGCTTCTTCTCGAAGTGAGTCGTCCTTCTTTGCTGGGGCGCTTCTCACAAGGCTTGGGCCGCACACATCCTACAAAACCAAAGTCCACGAAAATTATCGATGTTATGGGTGCTGTGGATTTGGAAGGGTCGGCTCCCGCACTCCTGCTGGCAAAACTCTCTTAACCCCGCCTTGGAACTGATACGAAGGCTGGCCAAACATCTGAAACCCTCGGGGGGTTCTTGCAACGAATTCGAAGTGTTCCGTGCCGCTAAAACTCCTTTTTCGGCCAGGGCCTGCTCTGGCAGCAACGTCTCCCCTTCAGGGTCGTGCCGTAGACATCCTTAGTGCCCTTGGCCACCTTGAGTGACACACTGATAAGGCGTGTCTGCACTCTCCAGGCCAACTTATCCGCATCTCGCACTTGCACAATTAAAGCATAGGGCGGCCCGGCTTCCTCGGCGGCCATGTCGGCCAACTTGTCAGCTGCATCATTGGCTGCCCAATCGGCGGCCGAGATGCTATGTCCGACTTCTTGCGCCGAAAGGTGACTCTTAACTTTTCGGAACACCACATTTCCTAGATGGGAATCTTGGGCCGCCCTAAATTCCAGCCACAAATATGCATGGGAAGAGTGGGTGGCATGTCTGCCTTTGTGGATTCCCCGAATAACATAACTGGCATCCACGACCACCCTGGCGTCCCCTTGGGTCTTTTAAAAGTTCGGCCCTGGGAATTGCTTGTCTTGGGCCGGTTACTACACTTCCTCGCAGGGATGTTTTCACCTATCCATCGACGTAGACGGCGAACGACCATCCAACCCTTCTCAGGCGAGCATCCCTCGAGTGCTCTCCTCCAGAGCCATATGTGCCTACGGTGACATCTTGCGGGAGCTGTAGTTGGCCTACCGTGGGCCAGTCTCCTTCAAAAACCGTTCCGTGGGGAGCAGAATATCCGTCCCCGCCATGGTCCATAAAATCGGGACCAGACCACGCAACCAGAAA
>CAUYUJ010002709.1:37500-80000 GCA_963575745.1 Prorocentrum cordatum
CCTCAAGCCCGGGCCCTCCCTCCTCGTCCTTGTGCTGTTGTCCTGTGAATCGTGCCACGGGAGTGCATTCCATGCAGCTTGCGCAACAGATGACGGCGCCTGCACTGTCATTGCCTGGCCAGCTTGGGCAAATTCGTCTTGCCACTTGGTGCAAATGGGTTGGGTGCGTCACAGGGTAATCCCACCAGCCCTTTAGGGCGTAGGTGGTCTAGAGAGTTTCCTCTGCCAACCCCCCTTCTTTCCCTTCGGGGAGGGGTTTACCCCTCCCCTTACCCCTCCCCACTGACCTGGACGGGGCGTTCCGCGACGCGTTGGGACGCCCAAGATGGCCCAAGACTGCTCCAAGAGCGAAAAGGCGAGAAAACACAAAACATTGATTTTCCTTAGGTTTTGGAAGGATTTTGGCCTCTTGGGGGGGCCCAAGAGGCGATCCGAGGCACTCTAGAGGGGCGAGGCTAATTAAGGCTCCCCCCTTCTTTGATAGATCTCCTCCAAGATGGCCCCAAGTGCGCCCCGAAGGCTCCCAAGAGCGCCCCAAGAGCGCCCCAAGAGGGCCCCAAGAGACCCCAAGAGGCCCCCAAGAAGCCTCTAAGAGGCTGCCAAGAGACCCCCAAGAGGCCCCAAGAGAGTCCAAGATGGCCCAAGACGGCTCCAAGAGCGAAAAGGCGAGAAAGCAAAAAACATTGATTTTACCTAGGTTTTGGAAGGATTTTGGCCTCTTGGGGGGCCCAAGAGGCGACTCGAGGCACTCTAGAGGGGCAGCGCTAATATACGACCCTCCCTTCTTTGATCGATCTCCTCCAAGATGGCCCCAAGAGCGCCCCGAAGGCTCCCAAGAGCGCCCCAAGAGCGCCCCAAGAGCGCCCCAAGAGGGCCCCAAGAGGCCCCAAGAGGCCCCCAAGATGCCCCCAAGAGGCCCCAAGAACCCCCAAGAGGCCCAAGAGCTCCCAAGATGGCCCAAGACGGCTCCAAGAGCGAAAAGGCGAGAAAGCAAAAAACATTGATTTTCCTTAGGTTTTGGACGGATTTTGGCCTCTAGGAAGGCCCAAGAGGCGATTCGAGGCACTCTAGAGGGGCAACGCTAATAAGCAACCCCCCCTTCTTTGATAGATCTCCTCCAAGATGGCCCCAAGAGCGCCCCGAAGGCTCCCAAGAGCGCCCCAAGAGCGCCCCAAGAGGGCCCCAAGAGGCCCCAAGAGGCCCCCAAGAGGCCTCCAAGAGGCCTCCAAGAGACTCCCAAAAGGACACAAGAAGCTCCCCGAGATACGCAAGAGGCCCCCGGGACCGCCAAGAGGCCCCAAAGACGGCCCAAGAGGCCCCCAAGCTCGCCATTGTCCTCCTCCTCCTCTTTTTCTCCTTCCTCCCTCCTCCCCCTCCCCCTCCTCCTCCTCCTCCTTCTCCTCCTCCTCCTCCTCCTTCTCGTCCTCCTCGTCCTCGCCCTCCTCCATCTCCTCCTCCTCCTCTTCCTCCTCCTCCTCCTCCTCTTCCTCCTCCCCCTCCTCCTCCTGCTCCTCCTCCTGCTCCTCGTCTTCCTCCTCCTACTCCGACGACGACGACTCCTCCTACATCCTCCCCCTCTTGGAACGTATGGCGGCTTAACCCGCTCTTTGTTCTTCTGCATGCTCCCCCGCTTCCCTCATCACCTCCACTCCTCTGGGGCTCATTTCTGGACGGGCTGGTGGGGATACGCGAAGCGTCTAGAATTTTCCACCCTGAATGTTCCTGCGAGTCATGTTGTAACGGTGCAGCTCGAGTTTGAATACAGTGTATGTTTACTTGTCCTAGGGCTTGTAGGTGCGTGGCGTGCACTCGCCCCCAATATGATACTCATAATCGGCAGGATTGGACACGTGTTCGGCTTGTGAATTACGCGTTTCCCCTTCTCCCCAACCTTCCTCCCAAGCACTGGTCGCACCACCTCCAAGGGCACCCCGAAGCATAGGACCCCACGGACCCCTGTGGTACGCCAGCATGCTCGTGCCATTGCTGCTAGACTGGGGACATGGGTGCATCGCGGTTTCCCAGGAGAAGACGATGCAGAGTTGACCAAGCGCATGTGGTTCCTCAAAGGTGGAGCGAGTCTCCTCCTTCGGTATCTATACTATAATATTGGAGTGCATCAGGTCGTATTCCGTATACTTCAGCACCAAGTGCGCGTCATGTTCCGCGCTGCAAAGCCTGGCATCTGGTTTCCCATGCTTCACGGACGACATGAATCCCCAGATGGGAAGCAGCACATTCAAAGAATGCATGCCGCGCTATGGGACGATACCATACACGCAGGTGCCCAGAGCCGCTATATTGCGCGCTCTTTACAGAATACACTATATGGCACCTCAGCCAAGCCAAGACCTCTAGGATTCATCCTCCTCATCCTCCTCTTCCTGCTCACCCTCTTCCTCCACTCCTTTCCCTCACAAAGAATGTCACATTGTCGCACCCCGAGGCTGGTCGAAAGGACAGGCCAGGCGTTTCGCCTGAGACTTCCTCACAATGTATGACCCTGAAAAAGGAAAATCAGAAAATAAAAACGAAAAAATTAAACAAAAAAAAAAAGAGAGACAGAACATAATAATCAATACAACAAACACACCCATCCTACAACTGCCACCCACCCCCTCATCGACCCTCCCCGCCCATCCCCTCTCCCACACAACCCCCACACACACCACCCACCCCCCCAACACTCATACCCTCTCCCCACCACTACAATCCGTCCTAGTCACCCTCTCCCGACCAGCCCCTTCCCCTCCCCCACCCTACACCACCATCAACTTCCCTAACCTCCCTCCCACCCTACCCCTCCCCCCACCACATCCGACCCCACTCCCCCCACAACCACCCCCTACCGTGTCCATCCCACCCATCATAACCTTGGCAACCTCTTCCACAGCTGTAGGGCGGGTGGTTTTCAAAATAGGGTTCTCGCAATAGCGCCGCTCACGTACGCTAATCCCCACTAATGGCAAGAGCTTCACGGGTTGAGGGCGGGTCGTTTTCAAAATGTGGCTCTCGCTTTAGCGACGCGCATATTCGTTTTAAACATTTGCAGGAGCTTCACGGATTGAGGGCGGGTCTTCTTCAAAATGTGGTTCTCGCTTTTGTGCCGCGCACATTCATTTCAAGCATTTGCAAGAGCCTCACGGATTGAGGGCGGGCTGCTTTCAAAATTGGTCTCGCCTTAGCGCCGCGCACATTCCTTTTTAAACATTACAAGAGTTGCACGGATTCCCAATGTCAAGTTAACAGAAATGGCGGTGTGCAAAGATTCTGGATATGATGGTGCAACAGGATACGTTGATGTTCCGCGGAGTTGAAGTTCCAAGACTGACGTTCTGCATGATTAGTATTGTTCAAAAAAAAACGCAACAATCCATCACACCGTGGCGTTGGAGTCCCGAGAGTAATGTTTTGGCATGCTCAAGGGTCTTCAAACGGTTGCCTTCCAACGAGGCAGCTCCCTCAGGGGAATTTAACCCTGGTAGGGGCCTATGAAGAGGGAGCTTGGATGGGAAGGATGATGCCAACCTCGTTGATGACTCTTGGGTTTACACTGGTACTCCTCCTCCGCCGCCTCCTCCTCCGCCTCCTCTTCCTCCTCCTCCTTCTCCTCCTCCTCCTCCTCCTCGACTTCCTCCTCCTCCTCCGCCCCCGCTTCCGCCTCCGCGTCCGCCTTCGCCTCCGCCTCCTCCTCCTCCTCATCCTCCTCCTCCTCCTCCTCCTCCGCCTCCGCTTCCGCTTCCGCCTCTGCCTCTTTCTCCTCCTCCTACTCCTCCTCCTCCTCATCCTCCTCCTCCTCCTCTTCCTCCCCCTCCGCCTCCCCCCGTGACATTATAAAAAAAACATGAATGGACCCACGAACCCGGAAGGGAGGATATAGACATGTGGAGCATGGACACCGTTTTCATGATACCCGCTGGCAAAACACCTCACGAAAACATCCCACGAGACCACCTTCACGAAAACAGCCCAGAGACAAACCTCACGAAACATATCCCAACGAGACACCTCACGAAACATTTCATCGAGACCAAAAAAAACCCGGCGAAACATTCCACGAGACAATAAACCCCACGAAACATTCCAGCGACACAGGCAACCACCAACCAAGGGCGGTGTGTCGGCTGGGATGGTCGTGCTGGGGTGTGGTCGTGCTGGGGGGTGGTCGTGCTGGGGGGTGGTCGTGCTGGGGGTGGTCGTGCTGGGGGGTGGTCGTGCTGGGGCGTGGTCGTGCTGGGGCGTGGTCGTGCTGGGGCGTGGTCGTGCTGGGGCGTGGTCGTGCTGGGGCGTGGTCGTGCTGGGGTGTGGTCGTGCTGTGGTAAGGTCGTGCTGGGGTGCGGTCGTGCTGGGGTGTGGTCTTGCTGGGGTGGGGTCGTGCTGGGGTGTGATCGTGCTGGGGTGGGGTCGTGCTGGGGTGTGGTCGTGCTGGGGTGTGGTCGTGCTAGGGTGTGGTCGTGCTGGGGTGGGGTCGTGCTGGGGAGTGGTCGTGCTGGGGTGTGGTCGTGCTGGGGTGTGGTCATGCTGGGGCGTGGTCGTGCTGGGGTGGGGTCGTGCTGGGGTGGGGTCGTGCTGGGGTGGGTTCGTGCTGGGGTGCTCCGCACCCTGTGATTTATCGATCGGGTCGTGCTGGGGTGTGGTCGTGCTGGGGTGTGGTGGTGCTGGGGTGTGGTCGTGCTGGGGTGTGGTCGTGCTGGGGTGTGGTCGTGCTGGGGCGTGGTCGTGCTGGGGCGTGGTCGTGCTGGGGTGTGGTCGTGCTGTGGTGAGGTCGTGCTGGGGTGTGGTCGTGCTGGGGTGTGGTCTTGCTAGGGTGTGGTCGTGCTGGGGTGTGGTCGTGCTGTGGCGTGGTCGTGCTGGGGTGGTCGTGCTGGGGCGTGGTCGTGCTGGGGCGTGGTCGTGCTGGGGCGTGGTCGTGCTGGGGTGTGGTCGTGCTGTGGTGAGGTCGTGCTGGGGTGTGGTCGTGCTGGGGTGTGGTCGTGCTGGGGTATGGGTCGTGCTGGGGTGGGGTCGTGCTGGGGTCTGGTCGTGCTGGGGTGTGGTCGTGCTGGGGTATGGTCGTGCTAGGGTGGGGTCGTGCATTTCGCTCGAGACATCCTGCCAAAATTCCAGGAAATCGTACAAAAACAAACAATTAGTCGAGACATCATCGAAATTCCTTCGCGCGGGGCGCTTTTCCGCGTCGCGGTCGGCTCTGCAAAACAAGCGTTTCGCTCGAGACATCCTCGGCAACAAACTCTGCGGAGCAAGCGTTTCGCTCGAGACATCCTCAACACACGAAAAAGTGGCCCGCACCCTGTGATTTATCGATCGGGATTTCAAAAACAAGCGTTTCGCTCGAGACATCCTCAAATTTTAATTCGCCGGCCTCCTTCGACCTCGATATTTATCAGGGAAAAAATTCGCCGGCCTCCTTCAAGTTGGCACCGGGGGACAGGTTTACCCACTAAAAGAGAACCCTGGGCCCATGCCCTTTCCGGGAACTATCCCCTGTCGAACTTCGCTCGAGGAGTCCTTACCACTGTTGGCCCTGAAGACTATAAAATTGGCAATCGTGTCACATATGAAGGGCGGGTCGCTTCCAAAATGTGGCGCTCGCCGTAGCGCAGCACACATTGCAAAATGTACATGATGAATTGAAAGGAGGAGGAGGAGGAGGAGGAAGAGGAGGAGGAGGAGGAGGAGGAGGAGAAGGACGAGGAGGAAAGGGAGGAGTTGTTGGACCCCGCGCTCACAGCCTCCAAATACCAGTGAGATAGTCCTGGCAAAACCGCATGCAACGAAGGGAGGTGCATACGCCTCTGAAAAACTCATGGACCGTCCGTTGCTCCAGCGAGCAGCAGCTGCTGGGAAACGGCTCAACCCAGGGACGACGCCGAACCCGACTCCCACGGTCAACGACTCACCCGCCGCCTGTCCCAGCCTCCTTGACGAGGATCCGATCCAAGAGTGGAGGAGGAGGAGGAGGAGGAGGAGGAGGAGGAATAGGTCTCCAACCCTGAAACCAACAGCGAACAGGCGAACGGGAGGAGGAGGAGGAGGAGGAGGAGGAGGAGGAGGAGAAGGAGGAGGAGGAGGAGGAGGAGGAGGAGGAAGAGGAGAAATGGCTGCGTCGTGATATGTTCCATAGCCAACGACGAACAGACGAACAGGAGAAGGAGGAAGAGGTAGAGGAGGAGGGGGCGGAAGGAGACAGAGGAGGGAGGCGGGAGGGAGTGAGGACGACGAGGACGAAACCAAGCACGACGACGACGACGACGACGACGACGACGACGACGACGACGACGAGGGCCAGCAGGAGGGCGAGAGCGTTCCGCTGGCAGCCGCCCGCGGCGGCCGGGGCCCGCAAGCCGGCGCGGCCGCGGGCGCGCGCATCGCCTTGGGCCCCGCCTTCTTGGGCCCGAACGCCCGCGGAGAGGCTCAAGAAACCCGCGCAGAACCAAAAAAAAACTCGCGTAGCGAGGGAGACACGACGGACGTTGTTTCCCAACCATCCTGTGGTGTTGGGTCCTCGTTTTGAAGGCACAGCGCCCCGCATTTTTCCTCCTCTCCTCCTCTCTTCTCCTCGCCTCGTCATCCCATCTCCCTCCTCCGCATTTCGCAGGCGTCTCCCCCGAGCAGTACAGCGCTTCGTGACCCAATAGGGAGCCCCACCGAAGGTCCCAGTGGGACAGTTCGCACGCGTCTCCACCACCCAGTACAGCGCCTCTTGACCCCATAGGGAGCTCCTCCAGAAATTCCAATGGCGCAGTTCGCATGCGTTTCCCCCACCAATACATATCTTCGTGGTCCCATAAGAAGCTCCACGGAAGGTCCCAATGGCGCAGATCGCATGCGACTCCCCCACCCAGTACAGCGCTTCGAGGCCCCATAAGAAGCTCCACCGAAGGTCCCAATGGCGCAGTTCGCACGCGTCTCCCCCACCCAGCACAGCATTTCGTGGCCACATAGGGAGCTCCACCCAAGGTCCCAGTGGCGCAGTTCGCATGCGTCACAGCGCTTTGTGGCCCCATAGGGAGCTCCACTGGAGGTCCCAATGGCGCAGTTCGCATGTGTCCCCCCCACCCAGTACAGCGCCTCGTGGCCCCATAGGGTTGCACTCCACTCTTCGGAGCACACTGGACTTTTGGGACCCGACATATTATTCCGAAAAAGAATGCGAGAATGAATGCGGGAAAGAATGCGGGGCGTCCTGTGGGCGGCGTAAAGAATGCAAAAAGAATGCGGCACATTCCTTTTGCATACTTTATTGATCAGCAATCGCGCGAGCATCATTTTTGCATTAATAGCGCATTATTTTGCATACTCTTGAACACACAAACTCGGCACATCATATATGCAAAAATAATGTCGCTAACAAAAAGAAAGCAACACAAAGTGCCGTTGTATCGTTTGGAATGTGATCGCGTTGACAGAATGCGATTGCAGGCGCACGTGGCACACCCAGGACAAACGTTGGCGTATGTCTTCTTTGCACACATCATAGCAATTACGTGCAATACGTGACAGATATAGAACATGATCAGACAACCGTGCACACAAATCCACATTGACATTCATTCCCCACATGTTTCGTGGGGTTTCGGTTTTCTTCTCACCCGCGCTCCTCAGTCACACCCTCTCCTCCTCACCTCCGCCCGCACACGTACCCGCACGCACGCATCAGGCAGACTCGCGCACTCACCTCCCCCCTTTTCCCCCTCTTTCTCGCACAACACAGCACAACGCAGTACGGCACGCGCACACGCACGCGCACCCGCGACGTTCACTCACCTCCCATCCTCCTCCTCCTCCTCCTCCTCCTCCTCCTCCCTCCTCTCCTCCTCTCCCCTCCTCCTCCTCCTCCTCCTCCTCCTCCTCCTCCTCCTCCTTCTCCTTCTCACACAGCACAGCGCACCACAGCGCAGCACAGCACAGCACAGCTCAGCACAGCTCAGCACACAGCACATTGGCCCACAGCACGTACACAGCACAGCACAGCACTGCACTGCACAGCACAGCACCTCAGCACAGCACAGCTCAGCACTGCACAGCACAGCACACCTCCTCTGGACACCAAAATGGGTGCGCAGCAGGTGGTCTCTCAGCGCGGCCGCTATCCACGACACTGTCGCAAAGCCTAGCAGGCGTTGCTCTGTCTGGACACCATTGGGGGTGCGCAGCAGGTGGTCTCTCAGCGCGGCCGCTATTCACGACACCGTCGCAAAGCCTAGCAGGCGTGGCACTTTCTGGACACCATATATGGGGTGCGCAGGGGGTGGTCTCTCAGCGCGGCCGCTATCCACGACACTGTCGCCAAGCCGAGCCGGCGTGGCACTTTCTGGACACCATACGGGGTGCGCAGGGGGTGGTCTCTCAGCGCGGCCACCATCCACGACACTGTCGCCAAGCCTAGCAGGCGTGGCACTTTCTGGACACCATCGGGGGTGCGCAGGGGGTGGTCTCTCAGCGCGGCCGCTATCCACGACACTGCCGCAAAGCCTAGAAGGCGTGGCACTTTCTGGAAACCATAGGGGGTGCGCAGGGGGTGGTCTCCCAGCGTGGTCGTTATCCACGACACTGTCGCCAAGCCTAGCAGGCGTGGCACTTTCTGGACACCATACGGGGTGCGCAGGGGGGGTCTCTCAGCGCGGCCGCTATCCACGGCACTGTCGCAAAGCCTAGCAGGCACGGCACTTTCTGGAAACCATAGGGGGTGCGCAGGGGGGGGTCTCTCAGCGCGGCCGCTATCCACGACACTGTCGCACAGCGTAGCAAGCGTGGCATTTTCTGGACGCCACAAGGGGTGCGCTGGGGGTGCGGTCGCTATCCGCTTCGGGCTCGTAGCGTGTGGCAGGCGTGGCACTGTCTCGATGCCACAAAGGGTGCGCTGGGGTTGCTGTCGCTATCCGTTTCGGCCTCGCAAAGCGTAGCAGGCGTGACACTTCTTCGACGCCACAGGGGGTGCGCTGGGGGTGCGGTCGCTATCCGTTTCGGGTTCGCAACGTGTGGCAAGCGTTGCACTTTCTCGATGCCACAGGGAATGCGCTGGGGGTGCGGTCTCTATCCGTTTCGGCCTCGCAAAGCCTGGCAGGCGTGGCACGTTCTCGACGCCACAAGGGATGCGCTAGGGGTGCGGTCGCTATCCGGTTCGGGCTCTCAAAGCCTGGCAGGCGTGGCAACTTCTCGACGCCGAAGGGAATGTGTTGGGGGTGCGGTCGCTATCCGTTCCGGGCCCGGAAAGCGCGGCAGGCGTGACCCTTCCTCGACGCCACAGGGGGTGCGCTGGCGTGGCAGGCGTTGCGCTTCCTCGACGCCGCAGGGGGTGCCTTGGGGGTGCGGTCGCTATCCGTTTCGGGCTCGCAAAGTGTGGCGGGCGCAGCGCTTCTTCTCTCTCCACCTCTCCTCTTGACTGGCGTCACCAATGGTATCGGCGGGGAACGGCCACCAACATCATTTTCACATACTTCACTTCAGCTATCATCACTCCAGCTATAAGATAAGTATGTGGGGTTCCTCGGTAGCGTAACTTTACCGTCGCAGCGTTTCCTTGGCAATGTGTCCTCCTGCGCGCAGGTCGGGCCCTAGTGGGCTCCGTTGCTGCGGCCCCAGGCCCCCCGCCCCCTTTTCCTTCTCCTCTGTGTCCCTCATCATCCCTCCTAACTCCTGCTTCTTGCTTCGTTCTCCTACTTGGGGGACTTCGGTTTTTGCGTCTTGCCTGCTACGTCGCCGTCGCTTTCGTTCAATCGCACTGCGCTCGAATCGTTTCTAAACATCGCTTTGGCTGGCTCCTGGTTCTCGCGTACATCTCCTGCATCCCCTCTCCTACTCCTCCTCCTCCTCCTCCTCCTCCTCCTCCTCCTCCTCCTCCTCCTCCTCCTCCTCCTCCTCCTCCTTCTCCTCCTCCATCTCCTCCTCCTCCTCCTCTTCCATCCTCCCCCGCGCTCCCTCCTCCTTCTCGGCGTCCGCGATGGGCCTTGCGCTGCCGGTGGCGCAGCTCGGCTGCCGCGATGGGACAGAAGGGATGACAAAGAAGGGCCAGCAGCTGGCTCCTCTCGGCGACCAGGCCAGGAGGGCACAGGCCAAAGGCTCCTGGGAAGCCAGGCTGGCAGCCAGGGCGGCCAGTGGTGCAGGGGGCCTAATTGCGGGCCGGAGAAATCTGCCGGGTCTTCCGGGTGATCTGCCGGGTCTTCCAGGTGCTCTTCCGGGCGCCCGAAAAAAGAATACTAAAAGAATGCTGAAAAGAATGCTGAAAAGAATGCAAAAAGAATGCGCGGCAGAATCGGCCCCCTGAAAATATGCAAAAAAACAAAAAAAATGAAAAGAATACAACAAGAATGCGCGGCAGAATCGGCCGCCTGAAAGTATGCAAAAAGAATGCTGGAAAGATTGCAACAAGCATGCGCGGCCGAATCGGCCGCCTGAAAGTATGCAACAAGTATGCGAGAAGAATGCGCGGGCCTGAAAGAATGTAAAAAGAATGCAAAAAGTATGCGCGGTCGAGTCGGCCGCATTAAAATATGCAGAAAGTATGCTAAAAGTATGCTGAAAAGAAGGCAAAAGGAAGGCGCGGCCGAATCGGCCGCCTGAAAGCATGCAGAAAGTATGCTAAAAGTATGCTGAAAAAGAACCTGAAGTATGCAGAAAGTATGCTAAAAAGAATGCAAAAAGAATGCGCGGCCGAGTCGGCCGCTTGAAAGTATGCGAAAAGAACGCGTTTTCCCCGCTGCTTCCCGGGCCTCGTGCGAAGAGAAGCCGCCCGCTGGGACTCTGGGGCCCTGGGGGGGGAGGGGAGGGGCCCTCTGGCCCTATGCCTGAGGCCTTACGGCCCTTAGAATGCCCACAAAGCCCCCCATAAGTGTCCTGCCTCATGCCTCCCTCCCTCCTCCCCCTCCCTACCTCCTGCCTCCCTGCCCTGCCCTGCCCCCCTACCCTGGCCCTGACCCTACCCGCCCCTCCCCCCACCTACAATAAGTAATAAGTACTTGTGCTTATAACTATAATTACATCTTTCACATATGTTGAGTTGTGTGCGTGCGTGAGTTGAGAGGGCGGGCGGGAGTAAACGAATCGGCTTGCAGGCGGGTGGGCAGCTTGACCCGCGCCGCCCCCCCCCCCTGGGTCTGGGATGTCCCGCCCGCCGGGGCTGCCAGGGAAAGGCTCGCCAGAAGGGAGGGGGGAGGGATGGGACGCAGGTACAAAATATGGGCGCGCAAGAAACGTGAAAACCATCTGGCGGAATGCGTCGCGTCACACGGCGCGCAAAGCAGGCCCAATTCAAATGTTGTATGGGCGCCTCCATAAAAAGAGTGCACGCTACATAATTACGCCACCGAGGATTCCCACATACTTATATGATGGCTGGAGTGATGATAGCTGAAGTGAAGCATGTGAGAATGACGCTGGTGGCCGTTGCCCCGCCGATACCGTTGGTGACGCCAGTCAAAAGGAGAGGAGGGAGGAGAATGGAGAGGAGAAGCGCCGCGCCCACCACGCTTTGCGAGCCCCAAACGGATGCCGACCGCACCCCCAAGGCACCCCCTGTGGCGTCGAAGAAGCGCAACGCCTCCCACACCAGCGCACCTCCTGTCGCGTCGAGGAAGTGTCACGCCTGCCGCGGGCTGCGGGCCCGAAACGGATAGCGACCGCACCCTCAAACCTCCATTCGGCGTCGAGAAATTGCCACGCGTGCCACGCTTTGCGAGCCCGAAGCGGATAGCGACCGCACCCCCAGCGTACCCCCTGCGGCGTCGAGAAAGTGCCACGCCTGCCAGGCTTTGCGAGGCCGAAACGGACAGCGACCGCACCCCCAGCGCACCCCCTGTGGCATCGAGAAAGTGCCACGCCTGCCACACGTTGCAAGGCCGAAACGGATAGCGACAGCACCCCAAGCGCACCCCCTGTGGCGTGAGGAAGTGTCGCGCCTGCTACGCTTTGCGAAGGCGAAACGGATAGCGACCGCACCCAGCGCACCCCCTGTGGCATCGAGAAAGTGCCACGCCTGCCACACGTTGCCAGCCCGAAACGGATTGCGACCGTACCCCCAGCGCACCCCCTGTGGCGTCCAGAAAGTGCCACGCCTGCTTGGCTTTGCGGCACTGTCGTGGATAGCGGCCGCGCTGAGAGACCACCACCTGCGCACCCCCTATGGTGTCCGGCAAGTGCCACGCCTGCTAGGCTTTCCAACAGTGTCGTGGATAGCGGCCGCGCTGAGAGACCACCCCCTGCGCACCCCCTATGGTGTCCAGAAAGCGCCACGCCTGCTACGCTTTGCGACAGTGTCGTGGATAGCGGCCGCGCTGATAGACCACCCCCTGCGCACCCCCTACGGTGTCCAGAAAGGCCACGCCTGCTAGGCTTTGCGACGGTGTCGTGGATAGCGGCCGCGCTGAGAGACCACCCCCTACGCACCTCCCTTGTGGTGTCCAGAAAGTGCTACGCCTGCTAGGCTTCGCTACAGTGTCGTGGATAGCGGCCGCGCTGAAAGACCACCCCCTGCGCACCCCCATATGGTGTCCAGAAAGTGCCACGCCTGCTAGGCTCTGCGACAGTGTCGTGGATAGCGGCCGCACTGGGAGACCACCCCCTGCCCCCCCCCTATGGTTTCCAGAAAGTGCCACGCCTGCCACGCTTTGCGACAGTGTCGTGGATAGCGGCCGCGCTGAGAGACCACCCCCTGCGAACCCCCTATGGTGCCCAGAAAATGCCACGCCTGCTAGGCTTGGCGACAGTGTCGTGGATAGCGGCCGCGCTGAGAGACCACCCTCTGCGCACCCCCTATGGTGTCCAGAAAGTGCCACGCCTGCTAGGCTTTGCGACAGCGTCGTGGATAGCGGCCGCGCTGAGAGACCACCCCCTGTGCACCACCTTACGGTGTCCAGAAAGTGCAACGCCTGCTAGGCTTTGCGACAGTGTCGTGGATAGCGGCCGCGCTCAGAGACCACCCCCTGCGCACCCCCTATGGTGTCAGGATGTGCTGTGCTGTGTTGAGCTGTGCCGTGCTGTGCTGAGCCGCTGTGCTGTGCTGTGCTGTGCTGTGCTGAGCTGTGCTGTGTTGCGATGAGATGTGATGTGCTGTGCTGTGCTCAGCTGTGCTGAGCTGTGCTGAGCAGTGCTGTGCTGTATACGTACTATGTGTCAATGTGCTGTGTGCTGTGCCGTGCTGAACTGTGCTGTGCTGTGCTGTGCTGCGCTGCGCTGTGCTGCGCTGTGCTGTGCGAGAGGGAGAAGAAGGAGGAGGGGCGAGGAGGAGGAGCGCGGGTGCGACGCGGGAAGGAAGAAAACCAGAACCCCACCATGTGGGGAAAAAGAGCGCGCAATCTATCAAAACAGTGCGCAATCGTTCGGACGCGCGTTTGCGCTGTTTCATATATATATATATATATACTGGGCACATATGTGCCGATAGTTTTCTACATGCCGAAAACAACGTCTTCTGGGCCGCAAGTTGGTCGCCTTTACAATGCAAAAAGAATGCAACACCTTCCAGGCGCATTCTGGGGCGACACACTAATTGCGCAAAAAGAGTGCAGCATCTTCCAGGCGCATTTTCGCTTGCATACTTTTTTACGTTAGAAGAATGCAACGTCTTCTGGGCGCAATTCGGGCGCATTATGTTTGCATTCTGATGGGGTTGGACGAATTGCTCGAACATATACTTTTGCAAATACACTAGCGTACTTTTAATTCGCCAACTGGAAGGTCCAGTGTGCTCGAGGAGTGGAGTGCAACCATAGGGAGCCCCACCGAAGGTCCCAGTGGCGCAGTTCGCACGCGTCTCCCCCACCCAGCACAGCGCTTCGTGACCCCATGGGGAGCCCCACCGAAGGTCCCAGTGGCGCAGTTCGCATGCGTCTCCCTCACCCAATACAGCGCGTCGTGGCCCCATAGGGAACTCCACCGAACGTCCCAGCAATGCGCATGCACCTCCCCACCCAATACAGCGCTTCATGGCCCCAGGGGGAGCTCCGCCGAAGGTCTCAGTGGCGCAATTCGCACGCGTCCCCCCCCCCACCCCACCCGGCACAACGCTTCGTGGCCCCATATGGAGTTCCACCGACGGTCCCAGTGGCGCAGTTCGCATGCCCTACCCACCCAGCACAAGGCTTCGTGGCCCCATAGGGAGCTCCACCGAGGGTCCCAGTGGCACAGTTCGCATGCGTCTCCCCCACCCAATATAATGTTTCGAAGCCCCATAGGGAGCTCCAACGTGGCGCAGTTCGCATGCGTCTCACCCTCTTCTGATTATTAGTAATGTGATTATTATTCGTCGTCGTATAATTGTTATTCTTAGTACTAGTATTGGCATTGGCAATATTAATAGTATTGATATTAGTATCAGTATCGATATTAATAGTATTACTAATATGCTTAGTAGTAGGACTAGTAATAGAATTAGTAGTATTACTAGTTTTGATAGTATGATTAGTATTATTGGTACTACTCTGCTTAATCTTATTAGTAGTCGTCTTAGTACTCTTCTTATTCATCATGTGATGCGCTTTCTCATTCGCATTATTATTCGTAGTCGTACTCGCATTAGTACTGTTAATTGTAATAGTAGTATAAAGACTATCGCTGTTCGTATTATCATTATTAATATTATCACGATTCGCATCACTAGTGTTATTAGTATTGCTACTACCCGTTTAATTAATATTGTTATATTAATGTCAAGTATTCTTACGTTCGTAACAGTATTCTTCTTAGTGCTAGTAGTTTTGATTTCGTCGTATGAGTGATACTGTGATTCGTTTCGTGCTTCCTCAAATTACTATGGCGATTCGTATTAGTACTATTATGTACAACCGTATTAGTATGATTCGTATGTTTAGCCGTCTGTTCCTTATTAATATTCGATACCTTATACTCCTTAGTTTTGTTCGTAGCGTGAGTCTTCGTATCACTAATAGCAGTAGTCTGAGTATTCCTCCTCCTCCTCCTCCTCCTTATCCCCCCCCCTCATTCGCCTCCTCCTCCGCCTCCTCCTCCTCCTCCTCCTCCTCCTCCTCCTCCTCCGCCTCCTCCTCCTCCACCGCCTTTTCCTACGCCTCCGCGTCCGCCTCCGCATCTGCCTCCTCGCCCTCTTCCCTCTCCTCCCCCCCCTCCCCCAAATCCCCCTCCTCCCCGTCCTCCCCCTCCTCCTACTCCTCCCCATCATCGTCCTCCTCATCCTCCTCCTCATCCTCAGCCTCAGCCTCCTCCTCCCCGCCATCCTCCTCCTCCTCCTCCTCCGCCTCCCCTCCTCCTCCTCATTCCTCATCATCAAGTTCAGGATCACCACCATCATCATCATCATCATCATCATCATCATCATCATCATCATCATCATCATCATCATCATCATCATCATCATCATCATCATCATCATCATCATCATCATCATCATCTCATCATCATCATCAGCATCATCATCATCTTCATCATCAGCAGCAGCATCAGCATCATTATCAGCATCATCATCATCAGCATCATAATCATCAGCATCAGCATCAGCATCATCATCATCATCATCATCAGCATCATCATCATCAGCATCAGCATCATCATCATCAGCAGCAGCAGCATCCTCATCATCATCATCATCATCATCATCATCAGCCTCATCAGCATCATCAGCATCAGCATCATCAGCGTCATCAT
Organism: Prorocentrum cordatum; assembly: GCA_963575745.1. Lineage (NCBI taxonomy): Eukaryota > Dinophyceae > Prorocentrales > Prorocentraceae > Prorocentrum > Prorocentrum cordatum. Next base: position 53,116 of record CAUYUJ010002709.1, read on the forward strand.
CATCATCAGCATCATCAGCATCAGCAGCATCATCATCATCATCATCATCATCATCATCTCATCATCATCATCGTCATCATCATCATCATCATCCTCATCATAGGCTTCATCATCAGCAGCATCATCACTATCATCATCATCATCAGCAGCAGCAGCATCAGCATCATCCTCATAATCAGCATCATCATCATCATCAGCAGCATCCTCATCATCAACAACATCAGCATCATCATCATCAGCAGCAGCAGCAACATCTGCATCGTCATCATCATCATGGTCATCGTCCTCATAATCACCATCATCATCATCATCATCATCATCATCATCATCATCATCATCATCATCATCATCATCAGCATCATCCTCATCAGCATCAACATCAGCATCATCATCATCAGAATCAGCACCATCATCATCAACAACATCATCAGTATCAGCAGCATCGTCATCGACATCATCATCAGCAGCAGCATCATCACCATCATCATCAACATCATCATCATCAGCATCGTCATCGTCATCATCATCAGCAGCAGCAGCAGCATCACCATCAGCACCATCAGCATCATCATCATAGCATCATCAGCAGCATCATCATCAGCAGCAGCATCAACAGCAGCCACAGCCGCATCCTCCGTATCAGCAGCATCATCATCATCACCACCATCAGTATCATCATCGTCATCATCATCATCAGCGTCATCATCCTCATCAGCATCGCCGTCATCATCAGCATCATCACGTTCATCATCGTCAGCATCATCCTCATCATCATCATCATCATCATCATCATCATCAAAAACATCATCACCACCACCACCATCATCAGCATCATCAGCATCATCATCACCACCACCACCATCATCGTCATCATCATAATCATCATCATCAGCTGCGTCATCCTCATCCGCATCATCATCAGCAGCATCATCATCATCATCAGCATCGTCATCGCCATCGTCATCCGCATCAGCATCATCATAATCAGCATCATGAGGAGCTTCATCATCATCATCATGATCGACGTCATCATCATCAGCATCATCAGCGTCAGCGTCAGCATGATCATCACCAGCATCCACATCAGCATCATCATCTGCATCATCATCAGCATCAGCATCAGTTTTTGTTATTATTGGCTGTACTGTTAATACTATTACAAGTCGCCCCATTACTATGAATGTTCGTCGTCGTTTTCCTAGACCTCCTCCTGCGCCTCCTCCTCCTCCCACTCCTCCACCGCCCTCCTCCTCCTCCTCCTCCTCCTCCTTCTCCTCCTCCTCCGCGTCCTCCTCGTCCAACACCTCTTCCTCCTCTTCCTCCTCCTCCTCCTCCTCCTCTGCCTCCTCATCCTCCGCCTCCTCCTTCTCATGCTGCTCCTCCTCCTCCTCCTCCTCCGCCTCCTCCTCCCCCCCCCCCTCCTTCTCCTCCTCCTCCTGCTCCTCCTCCTCCTCTTCTTAGTTATCGTAATGGTATGGATGTGGTTCTTATTGTGTTGCATTATTCTTATTATTCGTAGTGGTGTGGTTAGCCTTCTTGCTGCTATTAATACGAAGATTAGCAGTACTAAGATTTTGGGTTGCATCTTGATGTTTAATATTGTTGGTGACATGTTATTACTAGTACTCCTATGAATATCCGTAGTACGACCCCCATTAACCGTATGAGTGGTATGTCTTGTGTTCGTCGTCTTCGTAGCTACTTTCATATTATTATTAGTACGCGTAGCAGTGTCATCCTTCGCATCTTCATTAATATCTTCTTCCTCGTAGTATCATTCTTGATGTTGTTAACAATACCATTCGCCATAGTATTGTAATGTTTCGTAGTGTAACTAGTGCGCCATTCTTGTAGTAGTAATCGCATGGTTATTATTCGCCGTAGTATTATTTTTTGTTAGCGTTAGCAATAGTATAGTTGCTCGTGCTAGTATTCGTAATGCGATTCCCATTAATATGCTTAGTGTTATTATTAGTAATATCATTATTATTATTATTATTATTATTATTAGCACTGTCAGTATGCTTCATCGTATGGTCGTAGTGTTCGTCGTCTGATTGTTATGCGCCGTCGTCGTGCCCGCATTAGTATTAGCATTCGTCTTCGTAGTGGTCTTCGTTGTTTTAGTCGTGTTGTTAGTATGTGTTACAGTCGTAGTCATAGTATTCGCATGCTGCGTCTGTGTCGTACGTTCATTTTATTTATTGGTTTTCGTCGTATGATCATGTTTGTCTTCTTCTTAGTATGAATAACATTCCGCATGTCCTCCTCCACCTCCTTCTCCTACTCATCCCCCTCCTCCTCCTCCTCCTACTCCTCCTACTCCTCCCCCTCCTCCTCCTCCTCCTCCTGTTCCTCCTCCTCCTCCCCTACCTCCTCCGTTTCCTCCTCCTCCTCCTCCGCCTCCTCCTCCGCCTCCTGCTCCTCCTCCACCTCCTCCCCTCCTCCCTCTCCTCCTCCTCCTCCTCCTCCTCTCTCCTCCTCTCCTCTTCCTCATCTCCCTCCTCCACCTCATCCTCCCCCATCCTCCTCCTCCTCCTCCTCCTCCTCCTCTCCTCCTCCTCCTCCTCCTCCTCCTCCTCCTCCTCCTCCTCCCTCCTCCTTCCTCCCTCCTCCTCCTTCGCCTCATTCTCCTCCTCGTCCTCCTCCTCCGTCTCCTCCTCCTCCTCATCATTATCCTCATTCTCGTCAGCATCCTCCTCCTTTTCATCATCATCATCATCATCATCAGCAGCAGCAGCAGCAGCAGCATCAGCACCATCATCATCAGCATCATCATCAGCATCATCATCATCAGCATCATCATCATCATCACCATCAGCAGCAGCATCATCACTACCACCACCACCACCATCATCATCATCAGCATCATCACCATCATCATCATCATCGTCATCATCATCATCATCACTATCATCATAATCATCATCATCATCAGCATCATCAACATCAGCATCATCAGCAGCAGTATCATCACCACCACAACCACCATCATCATCAGCAACAACATAAACCTCATCATCAGCAGCATCATCATCATCAGCAGTAGCAACGTCAGCATCAGCATCAACATCATCATCATCATCATCAGCAGCAGCAGCAGCATCAGCATCAGCATCATCATCAGCATCAGCATCATCATCAGCAGCAGCAGCATAGTCAAAGTTATCAGCATCATCATCATCATCATCATCAGCATCATCATCATCATCGTCATTGTCATCGCCATCATTAGCATAATCATCAACATCATCATCATCATCATCATCATCATCAGCATCATCATCATCAATAGCATAATCAACATCATCATCGTCTTCTTCTTTGTATGCATCAACATCATGCTCATCATCATCATCAGCATCAGCATCAGCGTCATCATCATCATCAGCATCAGCACCAGCATCGCCATCAGAAGCACCATCATAATCATCATCATCATTGACGTAGTCGTCATCATTATCAGCATCATCAGCATCATGAGTTGCATCAGCATCAGCATCATCATCAGCGTCAGCATCATCATCAACGTCATCATCAGCAGCAGCAGCATCATCACCACCACCATCATCATCATCATCATCATCATCATCATCATCATCAGCATCAGCATCAGCAGCAGCATCATCAGCATCGTCATCACCATCATCATGATCATCCTCATCATCGTCATCATCATCCTCATCCTCATGGTCATCATCATCAGCAGCATCAGCGCCAGCATGATCATCAGCATCGTCATCATCATCATCAGCATCATCATCAGCCTCATCATCATCAGCAGCATCATCAGCATCAGCATCAGCGACATAATAATCATCATCAGCAGCATCAACATCATCAGCATAATCATCATCAACATCATCATAATGGTGATCAGCATCAGCACCATCATCATCATCATCATCATCATCATCATCATCATCATCAGCAGCAGCAGCAGCATCAGCATCAGCAGCATCATCATCAGCAGCAGCATCGTCATCGTCAGCATCATCATCATCAGCATCAGCAGCATCGTCATCGTCATCGTCATCGTCATCATCATGATCATCATCAATCATCATCGTCATCGTCATCGATCATCATCATCAACATCATCAGCATGATGATGATGATCATCATCATCAGCAGCATCGTCATCGTCGTCATCATCATCGCCATCATCATCGTCCTTATCCTCATCATCATCATCATCATCATCAATCATCATCATCATCATCATCATCCTCATCATCATCCTCATCTCATCCCGATCCTCATCCTCATCCTCAGCCTCAGCATCACCATCAGCATGATCATCAGCATCATCAGCATCATCACCATCATCAGCATCGTCATCATCGAGCCTCGAAGTGAGGCACCGGGGCCCCGCTGCCCTGCACCGCTGGGGCGGAGGCTCCCGCGCTTCGCGAGCAGCGGCGAGCCGCGGCAGCGCGCCGCGCGGCGCAGGAGCAGCATGCAGCAAGCGCGGCGAAAGAGTTCGAAAGCAAATCATGGGAACCTTGTATACCCTCGCAAGTCCGTCTTCAGGGTGCACGAGCGCCGATTAGCGTCTGATAAACGATGCTCGATGAGATAACGCCGAATCAGCGTCGATTCGAGTCGATGAGCGACGACTTGTATCGCTTTAGCGTCGATCGACGCCGACTTCGAGTAGGGGATCGTCTACCGAATTGATTTGCCCCGAAATTGATTGTCTCGTCGAGTCATACGTAGAATGTTCGTAGATCTAGGAACATTCGACGCATCTTTCATAGATTCGGCGGGAGGCTCCCATGAGTTGCCGCAGGATTTCTTAATACCAAAGGAACCCCAAAACACAGCAACAACAAAACGTCGGGGGGGGGCGGCGGGGCCCAGTCGTCGATGTAGCCCTGCCGGCGCTCCTGCCAGCGCCGCTCCAGCCCCGGACCGTCGGCGATCGGCTCCACTCTGGGGGCGGCGAGGGCGGGACGTCGACGACGATGACGAAGACGACGACGCCAGGGACGACATGGACGACGGCGCCAGGGACCACAGGGACGACAGGGACGACAGGGACAACAGGGACGACAGACACGACAGGGACGACAGGGACGACAGGGACGAAGATGATGATGATGATGATGACGACGACGACGACGACGACGACGACGACGACGACGACGACGACGACTATATCGAGCATGCCTCGGGCGGTGGCTCCAGGACCCAGCACGGTCAGGCTCTATCACGACGTGAGACCGCCTGGTGGTGCCGATGACAACGACTCGGAGTCGGAATGGACCCGGATCGGCTGCGCCACCATGCACAGCAGCGTCAAGCAAGCATCGGGCCACATCGGACAGCCAGTATCCGAATCGAATCGGATCGAGCGGACGGCAATCGATATCGGATCGGATCGATCGGATCCAGATGGGCCCTGCGACGACAACAGCAAGGTAACACCACCACCTGTAGACCCCATCGAACAAACACAGGCGCTCCTACAGGGGGGTCGGAACCCTCGCTGGAGCCCCATGTGGGGGAGCAACGGGCAACGGGAAACGCCCGGTGCCACCGCAGCTAACTGGAAGTGAAGCACTACGACTACTCCACTCTGGTTTCTCCCATAAAAAACATGCGCGTTCCGCGGAAGCACCCCTTCCACGAGCTTCCTGGATAAAAGATCATTGCGATTCACTTCCAATCGGCTGCGGTGGCACCGATTGGAATCCTTGAGGATCCCGGAGGGGTCCTGAGGATCCCTGAGAAATCCTGCGCAACCTTGAAGCCCTGAGAAATCCTGCGCAACCTTGAAGAACACCCAGATATCCAGAGGATCCCTGAGGATGCCTGAGGCTTCCTGAGAATGCCTGAGGATCCCTGAAGAATCTTCAAAAATCCGGAGGATCCATGGGGAATCCTTAGTATCACTGCCTGCCTGAGGATCCCTGACGACCCCTGAAGATCCCTGGGCATCACTGAGGACCCCTGAAGCCTCCTGAAGATCCCTGAAGATCCCTGAAAAATCCGCAGGAATCCGGAGGATCCCTGAGGATCCGTGAGGACCCCTGCCTGCCTGAAGATCCCTGACGGTTCCTGAAGATCCCTGAGGATCCCTGGGGATCCCTGAGAACCCCTGAGGATCCCCGAGGATCGCTGAATATCCCTCACGATCACTGCGGATCCCTAAGAATCATGAAGATCCTTGAGGAGTCCTAAAGAGTCCTGAGGAGCACTGAGGACCCCTGAAGATCCGCACGAAGTTTGCGGAATCCTGGAGAATCCTGAGGATGCCTGAAGATCATGGAGGACCCCTAAGGAAGTCTGAACATTCGGGAGGATCCGTGATGAATACTGAAGCATCCTGAAGACCCCTGAGGATGACTGAGGACCCCTGAGGATCCTTGAAGATTTTTGAAAACCCTTGAGGATCCCTGAAAATCCCTGACGAATCCTGGGGAATCCTGAGGAATCCTGAGGCTCCCTCAAAATCTTTGAAGATCCCTGAAGATCCGTGTGGAATCCCGAAGATCCCGCAAGATTGGGATCCCTGAGGACCCCGGAAGATCCCTGAGGATCCCTGCCTGAAGATCTCTGAGGATCCCTAAGCATCCCCGAGGAACCTTGAGGAATTCTGAGGGTCCCTGAGGATCGCCTCCAAGACATCACACAAAAGGCCTCCAAGAGGCCTCCAAACAGGACCCAAAGAGACACGAATCATTGATTTTATTCCAGCTGTTGAAGGATGTGTGCGTTCTCGACTTTTCCGACGCTCGAAAGCGACCCAAGAAGCCCCCAAGACCACCCTCAAGACAGCCCAACAGGCCCCCAAGAGAGCCCCAAAACGGCCTAAGAGCGCGCCAAGACGGCCCAAGAGGCGCCCAAAACAGCCCGACAGGGCCCAGAGACGGCCCAAAAAGGGGCCCAGGAACCGAAAATCCGAGCTTTCCGCCCCCTAGGAGGCCCCAACAGTCGCCCGAAAGGACCCAAAGAGGCCCCAAAAGGCCACCAAGAGGTCCAAAAGAGGCCCACCGATGCCCCAAAACTGCCCACAAGCGCTTCAAAACTGCCTCCAAAAAGCCCCCGAGACGCCCCCCAGAACATCCCAACAAACGTACAATAGGTTTTATACCCACAACCCGATCACGGTGGCGGGATGAGCCGATGATTTTTAAATACTTCGTCACAAAATATTACAAAATCGCGCTCTCGCGCGGGATGTCCTTACAATGTATGCAGGAATCGCGCTCTCGCGTGGAAACTCCTCGCAATTGATTCAACGCCGCGCCCTCGACGTTCAGGAATCACGCTCTCGCTTGGGCTGATCTAGCGATTTACTTAGGAATCTCGCTATCGCTCGAGACTCCCTCGCGGTTCACGCAGGACTCAACTCACGCCTGGACCCGCCCGCTAGGGTCTGCTCGTCCGATCTGCCCGTCTGGTTCTACAACGTCCTTTCTGTTCCTAGCCCCCTCTCCTGCAAATTTCTCTCGTGTTCCATGCGTTCCCCTCCCCCTTCCATCCGTCCTCTCTTTCTCTGTTTTAGAGGCTGCACTGAATGCACGTGGCAGGTAACGAAGATATATCCCCAAGGGGGTACGATCGAAGACGAAGAGGGCGGGTGCCGAGGACGCGAGCAGATAGGAGCGAACAGACTTAAAATGATTGTTGTTGTTGCTGCTGCTGCTGCTGTTATTAAAAAGACAGTTTGGGGGCACCCCCGAAACGCTTGCGCGTGAGCTTCAAATTCAACGGACATGCAGCCAGCGCCCTGGCGAGAGCGCCAAAGCGCATACTGGGGATCCAGCACGAATAACTGCTTAGCACTCAGACTCCATAATAACGACGACGGCAACGACGACGACTACGACGACGACCGCCATCACCGCACCGCCACGACCGACACGGCGACAACCAGTGACCACCGCGACCAACATGGCTGCGACAGCGACAGCCATAGCCACAGCGACAGCCATAGCCACAGCGACAGCCACAGCGGCAGCGACAGCGAAAGCGACGACGACGACGACGACGACGACGGCAACGACGACGACGACGACAACGACAACAACAACGACGACGAGGAGGAAAGCAGCGGCCAAGAAAAACGGCGACGATCGTCAGCACCGTCAAAACCACCGCGACAGCGACGCGACGCGCGACGGTGAAGACGAGACCCCGCGGCGGCCGAGAGCGCGGCGGACGCCGCGCAGAGAGGGCGACACCGGGCAGGGGCTCGCCCGAGGCGCAGCTCGGAAGGCTCCACCACCTCGACCTGCGCGGCGTCGCCGTTGTTCTCGATGCGCGTGTCCTGCGGCGGCGGCGAAAGGCCGACAGCAGCGGCCGCCGCCGCTGACGCTGCTGCCGCCGCTGTCGTCGCCGACGCGCCTCCGGCGGTCGCCGCCGCCGGCCAGCGGGAGATCGCAAGCCTCCTCTTCTCGCTCCTCGCCCCCTCGCCTCCCCACCCCGCCGCCTTCGCGCCCGCGCGTCGTCCTCACCATCAGCATCATCACTACCATCAGCCATCATCATCATCATGATCATCATCATCATCACCACCACCACCACCATCACCATCATCATCATCAGAATCATCCTCACCCTCATCCTCATCATCATCCTCATCCTCATCCTCATCATCATCATCAACAACAACATCATCATCAGCATCATCATCATCATCATCATCATCATCATCATCATCACTACCATTATCATCATCATCATCATCATCATCATCATCATCATCATCATCATCATCATCATCATCACAACCATCCCCGTCATCATCAGGAGCACCATCATCATCGTCGTCATCATCAGCAGCATCATCATCAGCATCAGCATCATACTCATCAGCAGCATCAGCAGCATCAGCAGCATCATCCTCGTCAGCATGATAATGATCGTTCGCATCATCACCATGAGCAACAACATGATTACGGCAATAAGCATCAGCATCATCATCATTCCCATCATCAGCATCAGCATCACCATCACCACCACCACCACCATTATCATCATCATCATCACCACCAGTATCATCATCACAACCATCCCCGTCATCATCAGCAGCACCATCATCATCGTCGTCATCATCAGCAGCATCATCATCAGCATCAGCATCATACTCATCAGCAGCATCAGCAGCATCATCCTCGTCAGCATGATAATGATCGGTCGCATCATCACCATGAGCAACACCATGATTACGGCAATAAGCAACAGCATCATCATCATCCCCATCATCAGCATCAGCATCACCATCACCACCACCACCACCACCATCATCATCATCATCAGTATCAGCATCATCAGCATCATCAGAATCATCACCATACTCATAATCAGAATCAGCATCATAATCATAATCATCAGAATCATCAGCATCATCACTACCACAAGCCATTATCATCATCATCATCACCACCACCATCACCATCACCATCATCATCATAATCATCATCTTAATCATCATCATCATCATCATCATCATCACAACCCTCCCCGTCATCATCAGCAGCACCATCGTCATCGTCATCATCATCAGCATCATCATCATCAGCATCATCCGCATAATCATCATCAGCAGCAGCAGCATCATCCTCGTCAGCATGACAATGATCGCTCGCATCATCACCATGATCACCAGCATGATTACCACAACCAGCATCAGCATCGTCATCCTCACCATCAGCATCAGCATCAGCATCACCACCACCACCATCTTCATCATCAGAATCATCATCAGCATCACAATAAGAATCATCAACATCATCATAATCATAATCATCATCATAATCCGCCGACCCCTTGTGGGTCTCTAGGCGTGTGAGATAGTTCCCCTCCCCTATAGTCCCCCCCCAGGGACCCCAAACCGGAGATTTGACCCCCCCCTGATGGCCCCCCCCCCCGGCCCGGCACGAGCGACTCACGGGGCTCTTTTGGGCCCAAAAGGGGCTCCAGACGAGCCAAGAAGGCCCCAAGAGGCCTCCAAAACGGCCCACGATGGCCCCGAGACGCCAAACGAGCGCTCCAAGACGCCCACGATGGTCCCAAGACGAGCCAAGAGGCCTCCAAGACGGCCCAAGAGGCCTCCAAGAGCAGTCCTCAGAAGGGCCGACGAGCCGAAAATCGTCAAATTCCTATGGTAAAACGTACATTTTGGTCATTTCCGACTTGTCGGCCCTCACGGTGTTGAAGACGGGCCAAGAGCACCCCAAGACCGCCCCAAGACGGCCTCAGAAGCCCCCAAGAGGCGCCTAAGTCGGCCCAAGAGGGCGCCAAGACAGCTCAAGAGGCTCCCAAGACGGCCCAAGAGGGCCCCAAGACGGCCACAAGAGGGGCCCAAGAGGGGGAGCCCGAACCGACAATCCGAGCCTTCCTCCCCAAGACGGCCGTAGAAGGCCACAAGAGACCCCAAGAGGCCTCAAAGACGCCCCCAAGAGGCCCCAAGAGGCCCCCAAGAGGCTTCAAAACGGCCCCAAAACGGCCCCCAACAGGCTTCGAAACTGCCTCCAAGAGTCCCGCGAGAAGCCCCGCAAGAGATCCCAGCGATCACCGCACAAGCGGGATTCGCGCTCCCAAGGCTCAGAACCCATAATCCATGACCCAGATCATTTCCTCCGTGTCCCCCTCCTCCTCCTCCTCACCCGCCTGTTCCACCTCGGCCCCCCAGTGGATGCAAAACTGCTGTCCAGAGGCCCCCGAAAGGCGTGCCGCCAAACCCCGATACACATACAAGAACCTCTCACACATAGACCATACCCCAGAGCCTCATCTCAGTGTCCCCCTCCTCCTCCTCCTCCTCCTCCTCCCACCCTCTCCTCGGCCCACTCCTCCTCGTCCCCCTCCTCTTGTGCACCTGGCCCGCTTCACTTCGTCATTTTCGATGCTTCTCCCCTGTCTCCTCCGCCTCATCCCGCATTCCCCTGTCCCCGTTTTCCTTTTTCCCCCCAGTACGCGCGCCCGATTCGGCATCATTTGCAGGTGTTGCACTTCAGGGTGCCTTTCTTTGCGTCGCGCGGGACATTGTGCGGGTCGGGGAACGCCGACTTCGGTAGTCTTCTCTTGCACGCGCCGCTGCACTGATACGCCTGGCAACTGCGAGCTGTGAACCCGAGTTCCTTGCAGCCTCCGCACACCACTTTGGCTCCTTTCGTCTTTCGATGATGTTCCACTTGGTTAGGCGTCAAATGTCTCGTGTCCGAGAACGTTCCTCCGCACGCCGCGCACGTCAGCGGCTTCGCGTCCGCCTCGGCTTTCCGTTTCTTATTATTCGACTCGCGCGTCGCCCTATCTCGTTCTTCCGCGCATTTCCGACACAACCTCTCCCCTGCTGCTTTGTGCTTCTTCTGAGCTTCGGACACCCCCGCCTCCTCTTGGAACTCCGACAGGCAGTCGCTGTTCGAACACCGCAATGTGATCGCGCGTTTCCTGTTATTCGACACTAGCGTCGTCCTCTGACGTTCGGCGGCGCATTTCCGACACAACCTCTGGCCCGCTGCGTTCTGCTTCTTCTGAGCCTCCGACATATCCGCCTTTGCGTCATACAGCGACAGGCACTTACCGTTCGTACATCGCACCTTGCCGACGCACTCGACCCACTTCGCGTTGCCGCTCCGCGACTTCTGCTTGGCTTTGACATGGCTGCACTTCGCGCAATACATTGTCCGAACCCTTCTTGGCTCCCCGCCGCCGGCCGCTGCACCCCCACTCCGATCGTCACCGTGCCGCGTCGCATCTTCACCCTCCGCTCTCGTTGCCCACCCTCTGCACGTGGTGCACCATTTCTCGTCGGCGTTCTTCATCTCTTCCGTGCACTCTTTGCAGAACGCTGGCCTTTCCTTCCTCTGGAACTCGTACTTCGAGAACGCCTCTACCAGCAACCTCCGCCGGCAGCGCTCGCACTGGTCTCTTGGCATCAACTCCGCCTCCCACTCATCCCAATCCACGCTCTCCCCTCGTAGTACCTGCAAAAGTTTCTTCGTGCCTGGCATCTCACCTGCGTTGTACGGCCTCCTGTCAAACGGCCGGAAAATCAGCAGATTCTCCCGTCTGCGCACGCGAGTGATGGCAACGTAACTTGACATCCAACTCACGCCGCGCCCTCTTTCAAGGTCCGCTATCACTGCTCCCATGGTCCGGCCCTGCGCGGAGTGCGCCGTTACTGCCAAAGCCGGGGTTATCATAAACTGGGTGCGTTTCACACTCAACACAGGGTGCTTCCGATACCCATCCAAGAACCATTGCCGACCATTCGAGGGGAAGATCGGATACAGCCCCGGCTCCCACCCGGGCAGGTGCCACTCCTTCGTATTGAAATCCAACACAATCATTTTCGGCATATGCGACAAGACCTCCTCGTCTTCATCTCCCACGACCTCGTCCTTGTGCAGGACCCATCCATGGATCGTGGCTGTACGCCCCCGCAGGAGCTGTTTCTTCGACCGATCCAAGTGATCCCCCAGAGCCACGGGCATCCCTTTGGCCAGCGGCAGCCACCCAGGCAAGCTTGCGCACTCCTTCTCGTGGTACCCCAGCCAACGTATCTTATCCTCCACCGTGTACGGCCGCCGCTGTTCTCCCCCATGGCAAGGGCGGTCCCTCGCTGCGACCCACAGCAGCTGTTCTCCTCGCTGCGTTGCCCATTGCACAGCTCTCTGCTTCCCCACGTGGCAACGAATGTCTTGGTTCGCATAAATGGCGACAGCATCAAGGAATTTCTCCTCCCGAAACCGCGCGTCTTCTGGCGATGTCGCAACGAGCTTTCTCTTTTCCCGCTCAGCTTTGCAAGCGTCACATTCGAGCTCGTTTTGCCTCGCAATTGCCTCTATGTCTTCGAGACAACGCGTGTTCCCGCACAACGGTGCACCGTTCACCCACGACCCCGGCACCTCCGTCGGTCTGCCATGTAAAAAATTGTGCGTGCGTTCAGACAACGCCCCTCGGCGGAACTCGTCCTGCACTCCGAGAAACCAGTCGTCTTGATCCTCCACGCGCTTGCACTCCGTCAACTCTGTCATGCCCTGCACTGCTCCTTCGCCTCCAGCGCCCCAAAAGATATACTGCCCGTGGTCCTCCGTGGCACCTGGCGCGTACTGCCTCGCGTTTTTCAAATACGACGTGGGAAGCGCATTGATGGCCGTCCCCGATGGCGGCTCCAATTGATAGAAGTCCCCGCAGAACAGCACATTCACGCCCCCGAACGGCCTGGCCACGCCGTCTCCACCTACCCTCGTGTCGCTTGCAGCTGACATGCACGACCGCAAGTGTGAGTCAAGCTCTGCCATGAAGTTCGCGCTGACCATGCTCACCTCGTCTACAATCAGCCACTTCCACTGTGACATACGCTGCGCCGCTTGCTCTTTCTTCGTTTTCTTCTTCGTCTCTGCGCTGGCATCGCCCGCCGCGTCCTTTTTCTCTTTCGTTTTGTTCACACCGAGCCCAAATGCACTGTGAATCGTATTCCCGTCGAGTGCTGACGCGTTTGTGGCCTGCAACGCTGCCACCTGGAAATCTATGCCGTGCGTCCACCCCAGCTCCTTTTCGAACAGCCCCTTCCGGATCTTGTCTACGACGAAGCTTTTCCCGGTCCCTGGGCCACCATGCAACATCCATACGAGGGGCTGCATATCAGAAAGACTCTGGTCTGTTTTCTTGCCGCTCGCGGTCCTCCCGAATTCTTGCGCCAACACTCGATCTGCCACCTTCTCCACGACGCTACGCTGTCCCGCGTTTAACCCGCTATCCGCAAGCCCTTTTCTCCACTTCCGCACGCTTGACGCCGTTGCTTTCTTGGCCGCCACCACCTCTGGGGCACCTTCCTCTCCGCCCGCGCCGCTGCCTTCTGCGGCCCTCGACGCCGCCGCCACCGCTTGCGCTTTCCGCACTGCCGCGTCATCCCACCTCAACACGCCGTCCCCTCCGCGCTTCTTGCGCTTTCCACTCTTTCGACTCGGAATCTCGCCCCACACGGCGTCGCCCCTGGCCATGGCCTCCCGGCTCTTCTCCTTTTCGCACTCCGCGTCTACATTTGTCCGCCTGTCCTCTTTCTCCATGGACGTGCCCCCCACGTGCGTCTTACGCCTGGTCGCCGCGTCGACAATTCTCGGATCCAGTTCTTCGTCGCTGTACAGCTCGTCCTCGTGCTTGACTAGATCTTCGTCCGTCACTGGTCGCAAGTCCACCACGCCCATGTAGTTCTGCACGTACCTCTTAGTTTCTTCACATGGCATGCCGTTCTTTAACCACTCTAACGAGGCCTCCGCCCACGACCCTTGCGCTCCGCGGAAATCGCGCAGGTGCGGTACTCCACAATCGACATCGTCAAGAAGTGTAAACGCCCTGAAATATACCATCAACAAGAGCCCGTTTCTTTCCTCCTCCCCCGTTCCGTGTTTCGGCTGCGGCGCCCCATGAAAACTTGGGTTCCTCGGGCGCTCGTTCCGCACCAACACCCACGTGTGTCTCAAGGTTTTCAGTTCCGGAACATCCGGAAACGGCACCCAGGAATAACCACCCCATTCGTCCTTTATCACATAATCCACTCCGGCTTTCAGCTGGGCTCCCGGCCGTGCCCCATCCGCGTCGGGATTCGCTCTCTCCTGGTCGGCATCGCGAACCTTCTGAATTCCGGATTGCGTCAGTTGCGCTTGGTAATCGTTGCTGGCCGCAGCTGCTACCTCTGCTCCGGTACGGGGAAATGCAGCCAACTCGATGCGCCAATACCGCAGGAACTCATACAACGATAGGTGTGCCAAGTCGGGCGCACCAGGAGCGTCCACCGGCCGCATGCCATACAGGTACACTGGACTCTTAGACACAATTCGAACCTTTTTCGACCCTTCGCGTTTGTCCGCTTCCAGAATCCCCGACGCCGACACGGCAACGTCGACGCCGTCTGCACAGATCTGCTCCGCCATTCGTACGGCTTCTGCTCCCGGGATCATAGCTGTCTTCGCAGTCTTGATACTCTCGGCACCAGTCACGTCTCTAGGGTCTCGGTACGCTCGCAGATTCGCACTCTCCTGCGCTGACCGCACCACGCCTCTCCCGTACATGTCACTGAGAAACCTCTTCATGTGCCTGTTCGCTCGGTACGCCGCGGTCCTGTCCTTCGTCTGCTCCGCCAGCGCGTGGTGGCCCTTTTTGATCTCCCTCACCTCGTTGAACGACGGGGCACACCGCTTGCACTGATAGTCCGCCGCATACCCCGCTGCTGCATTCTGCGCTCGTTGCGCTGCCAGAACCATGTCTACGGGTCGATCCGTCTCCCAGCACCGCTCTTCGCACACACAACTGTCGTGCGTCGCTTCCGTCACTGGGAACCTGTACGGGATCTGCAAATCGCTGTTAAAATTCAACCCCACCGCGCCGCTTAGCATCGCTGGCAGCGTTCCGTTCAGGTTCTCTTCGTTCATGGGCCCGTGCAAGCACCCTGTCATGTTCCTCCTCCCTGCTCGCGGCATATCGCGGTTTTTCAAAAAAACCTTGGCACAACACTACTGCGCGATCTACGAGCCACGTCGTGCGCGGGAAAAAGCTTTTGCACTGCGTCATGTCGTCTGTCCTCTGACAATGTGCCAACGGTACCACGCGCTGCAAACGCTTACTCCACTGGTGCACGTGGTTCTGTCGAAACTCCTGCCCCTTTTGCACCCAGACACCGAGGTACTCTCGCAGCCAGGTTCGCCCTTCCTCAATTCCCTTGTCCCCATCTTCTGTTACCCCATTGCCGCTCGTTGATTTCCTACCGCCTCCTTCCGACCCTCCCGAACCATTAGTCTGGCCGCTGTGTAAGTACTCCGGCGCTGCGACCAGATCCGCGGTCTCGCGGTACGTGGGCCACGCCTTCTCCACCTCCGTTTTCCTGCCCCTCCAACCTTCTACGTCAGCGTACTCCTGACGACTCGCGTTCCTCTTGTACCTCTTGTATTCTTCTACCAGCCCCTCTAGCACATCTGTCGGCAGCTGTAGCAGTTCGTGCAACGGGGTATGCTGGTGCAAACACTGAACGAATACTTGCACGTGCAAATGCAGACTTCCAGCCGACTTCTGAGCTTCAATGCTGCCGTACACCCCGTCCACGCGACCCAAGCACCCACCCGCCGCCGTCGCGTTGCTGCCAAGCAAATCCGCGCACTCGCAATCTGGGCACCTCGGACAATACCGCATGCCCAATATGTACTCAAACACAAGGCCCACGATTACCCGAAACCCGTCGACGCCCGCCAGCGGGCCCCGAGCCAGCACTGCTCTTCTCTCGTCCGACGCGGGAACGGCATCTGCCAACATCGCCAGAGGCACTGCCATGTCAATGTCGTCATCACCCTCTGCCCCCTCTGTGCCCGATCCGCCCTCCCCCGCCCGCCCGCGCCGATCTCTCGTCACGGCATGTCCAGATATTTCATCCTTGTGCGCCAGCGACGGCTCCCACAACCCGCCATGCGTGGGGCCGTGCAATTCCCGCGCAGCACTACGATTCACGGGGTCCTTTCTTCGAGACCGCGACAGCCGCACCATTACCAGGTTGTGCCTCTCGTCTGGGGACATGGTGAAAAACAACGGTACCCCGTGGGCGATTCGAGCAGCATGGGTGTCGTACCTCATGAGCGTCCGCACCTCGTTGGTCCCTTCGATCTTGCGAGCGACCGCGCTGGCTCCTGCAGCCAATCGTTTCGCTATCGGGTCGAGCGACTTCACATATTTCAGCTTCGAGAAATCTCCGCGCACGTTGGAGGATTTCCCGGTTGACGGATCCTTGTACGTACCATACAAAGCATCTACGATGCTCACGGCTGCCTTCTCGAGTTCGCCTTGCGAATACTGGCATTCCGTCTCCCCGTCCTTTCTATAGTCCGCCAAGCGGACGGATCGGGCCATATTCACGGAACTTTGAAACAAAACCGACGACACCGTAAAACCAAACCGCCACTCGCGCCGGAATTGAGACTCCACCCGACGCGTCATGATGCGCGCCCACAGAGCCAGCTCCACGCGGGGCGCCGCTGGGCCACGTCGACGTCGCGCATTCTCCTGCCACTCAGGCATGTCCGGCATGCCCACCCCGTACTTGAAACAAAACGGGAATGCCACGCCGAAAAACCACGGCACAAACTGATTCATCATCGCACGGCCCGGATACACCACGTACCGAATGCGGGTCGCGTCTGTTTCCAGCATCTCCCAAAGCCGAAATTGCAATGTCTCCGTATCCACGTTGGCCGCCTTGTCTCCCATTCTGCTCGTCCTCGCAAGAGCGCGCTCGTCCCTGTCTCCACCGCACGGGCACTCGGGTCTGTCGCACCTGCCTGTCCACGTACTTGCCAGACGCAGCGCGAAGCTTTTCGCTTCCATTGCCAATGCGCCAGTCTGTACGACCGCGTTTGCGGCGCGCGGCCTGCCCGACACATGTTCAAACGCACCCTGCCTCAATCTGTTTGCATCCACCTCGTCCACCGACGACTTCTCCATCATGACGGCATTCGGCGTACGCAAGTCCATGTCGCGCGCAGCCGCTCCCACCGAATCTCGCGCCCCATCACAGGGCGTCGCGTTCTTCTGCACCATAAGCTTGTCCAACGTGGTGTCGTGCGGAAGCAGCCGGACAATCTCCGGAGGCACGCCGTCCTGCGGCAATTGATCGGCCTTTCTCTCCATCGCCTCCACGTTGACATTGGCGAAAGCTCGGTGCCCGCGGTGCTTCATCATCTTGATGTGGCGCTTCACAACCTCGCGCCGTACATTTGCCTGATGAATGAAACGCGGCAGGTTGTCCTTGCTCGTGGCGTCGTTGACTTTCAGAAGGATCTGCACCACCGACCCCAATTTCTCACCCACGATTGGCACCGCCGAGTCGCCGCCCTGGCGCCCTTCCTTCTCGAGCTGACGGAGCTCTCGTAATATCCCCTGCCACGGCAGCAAGAAGCTCGTAGCATTCCCGCGCGCCGCCAGACGCCCGCTGTGGAACCCTGCCGTGCTGTCAAACAGGTTCTCTCTGCCCGCACTGCTTTCCCGGTCGTTCTGGTACTTCACCTCCAGCGAAAAACAAATCATCGACGTAATGCAAGGGCTGCAACAAATCATCTCCATCACCGTCATGCCCTCGGTGTACATGCGATCTGGCGCATAGAACGCCATCAAGTCGTTCGCAAGGCTCCGGCGCGGGACCGCCGGGGTCGCGGCAACTCGCCGCCGATACGGCGTTTCCACCTCTACCTTGCATTCCTCGCAAAGAGGCACTTCGCATTCGGGACACGCGGTTCCCTTCTCCTGGCACCCCCTGTGGCACCGCTGATCTTCGGGGCAACACAGAATTAACACTTCACCGCACGGTGTCGGCACTTTCACAAGCCAGTCCGTGAAGTCTTCCCGATACCACGCCTCCTCGAGGTCCAATGCGCTGTTCCCTGGCTCGTGACAGTAGTCCCGCAGGTACGCGTCGATGCTGAACCGCGCTTGCACTTCCTTCATGGTCCAATCACCAAACCGAACCACCCGCGTCGGGTCGCCCACGGCTGCCTTAAACGGTTGCTCCCAGGCAATCTGGTTCCCCCGTCTACCTTCCACCCAAGGAAACGTGCAGGCGCACAGAAAACAAATTGGAGACGCGATGCTCTTCTGTTGCGTTGCTTTCGCGTACATGGCCAGGCTCCGTCTGTGCAAGGAGTATGCCGCTAGCGGCGCACCACCCCGAACAGCACGTGCAACGATTGCATTGTACGCCGCCGTGATACGGAGGTCCTCGTCCTCGTCCGCTGGATGAACAAGTTCGGCGATGGGCAGCACGACGGAACCGTGCACCTCGCGGACGTGCCCGCACAACTCGCCTACTACCTCCGACCGCCACGTACATCCCACGAACGCACAGTGCACGACTGGCAACTCCACGGCCATGTCCTCCGCCAGGGCTTGCGACCATGGTTGCGCGGGGTCGTCTGGATCCGCGGGCACGGTTGGGTGACGCCGTACACTGGCTGCAGCAGCTGCCACGAGGACTTCTCGGGTCCGTCGGGGATCTTTCGACGCCGCGTCTACGCCGACATTGTAGAACGCCTGCTGCATTGCGTCCGCTGGGGGGGCGCCGTCTCCGACGCTCCCCGATGGATCTTTCTCCTTTCCTTTCTCCCCGGCCGCGTTTCCACCGCCACCCGCTGCCGATCCGATGGCGCTTCCCGCGCAGTCGGCGGCGCACCCAGCCGCGTCGCCACACCCCCTCCCGCTCCACGCGGCCGGGCTCGGCCGTCGCCGCGGCCGCGCCGACTCAGGTCTGTTCCAGGAGGGGAGCGTCCAAGAGGAGAGTTCGCAGATCAGGGCCCGAGGCGCGTGCGCGGCCGAGAAGGGGCTAGGGGAACGGTAAAGACAGCAAAAGGGGTGAGAGCGATGAGATCTGGGAAGATCTCACGGCCCCAGCCGTGATATCCACCTCCTCGTCGCCCCTCCCCGCTCCTCGAACCATCTCCGCTCCCGGAGCTCCCAAGAGGCCCCCGACCCCACCTTCAATTATCGATTTCGCGTCCTCCACTCCGCCTCACCCTCCCCGCCTCGCCTCCTCCTCCTCCTCCTTCTTCTCCTCCTCCTCCACAAAAAAACAAGGGGTCCGCGGATGTGGCGTAAGCCTATAGAATCAGAATCATCAGCAATATCAGCATCATTATCATCATCGTCGTCATCATCAGCACCGCCGTCGCCAGCATAATCAACATCGTCATCACGATCATCAGCATTATCATCAACATCATCATACCAGCATCATAAGCAGCATCGTCACCAGCAGCATCATCATCGTGAGCACCATCAGCAGCAGCATTATCATCATATTGTCACAATCAGCATCATCATCATCAGCAGCAGCATCAGCATGACCAGCATGATCATCGTCAGTTTGCGCATCATCAACATCATCACTGGTGTCATGATCATCGTCATCGTCGTCATCATAATAATCAGCACCAGTATCATAATCATCATCACAATCATTCGCATTATTCTTCATCGTCACCAGCATCACCACCACCAGCATCAACATCAATGTCATCATCAGCCGCATCAGCATCGTCATCATTATCAGAATCAGCATCATCAGCATTACCATCATCATCAGCATCGGCATCATCAGAATCATCAGCACCGTCATCATCCTCATGTCAACATCACAGTCGTCATCAGCAGCAACATCATCAGCATCACCGTTATCATCATAGCATCACGAATCATTATCATCGTTGTCCTCATCATCACAATCATCATCTCCATGATCACAATCGTCATGATAATCATTTTCATCAGCATCATCACCATCAGCATCTATCATCATGAATGGCAGTTTCAGCGACAGCATCATCATCATCATCATCATCATCATCATCATCATCATATCACCCGCATCATCGTCATCATAATCACTATCAGAGCCATCATCGTTATCGTCATCATCGTTATCGTCATCATCGTTATCGGCATCATCCTCATCCTCATCATCATCGTCGCCGTCATCGTCGTCATCATCGTCGTCATTGTCGCGTCGTTGTCGTCGCCGTCGCCCCTCGCCTCCGCTCCCCGCTCCGATTGTTTCGAAACGAGACGAGGCGGGGGGGAGGCAGAGGGGGACTCTCCCGTGTGTGGTCGCGGGCGAAGATCTGGGCACTCGGGCGGCTCGGAGAGGCCGCGGCAGGACACCCCTCCGATTGGCAGCGGGGCCATCATCATCACCATCACCATCAGCATCATCATCATCAGCATCATCAGCATCATCAGCATCATGATCACCACCATCATCATCATCATCATCATCATCATCATCATCATCATCATCACCATCACCATCAGCATAATCATCATCATCATCATCATCATCATCATCGTCATCATCATCATCATCAACATCACCATCACCATCGCCATCACCATCACCATCACCATCACCATCCTCATCCTCTCTTTCTCCTCCGCAAGCGCTCGCTGGACTTGAACAGGATCCTGAGCTCTGGCGACCTCCCCTCTCTCTCTCACTCTATCTCTCCTCTCTCTCTCCTCGACCACTTCCTCCTCTGAGCCTCGTGGGGACGGGGGGTATGGAGGTGAGAGCGCACATTCAAGGCAGGCGAGGGAGAGATTGGAGGTTGGGGGGGGATCAGCGCCGTCGGGAGGAAGAAGGAGGGCGGCGTTCCGCGCGGCACAGCGCGAGCTCGCGCGCGACCGCGCGCGCGGCACAACGTCGACTACGGCTGTGGCTTCCAGAACCGCCGCCGCCCCCGCCCAATTCCCCCTCTAGCTCCTCCACCTAGCCGTGTAGGCAGCGACTTCCCTATCGCTCAGCATTTAGTTCAGTACGTCCGCCTTCCTTCTCTCCTCCTCCGCCTCCTCCTCCTCCTCCTCCTCCTCCTCCTCCTCCTCCTCCTCCTCCTCCTCCTCCTCCCCCTCATCCTCCTCTTCCTCCTCCTCTCATCCTCCTCCTCCTCCTCCTCCTCCTCCTCCTCCATCCTCCTCCCCTCCTCTCTCCTCCTCTCTCCTCCTCTCTCCTCCCTCCTCCTCCTCCTCCCCTCCTTGTCTCAGTCTCTCCAATCCTCCATCCTCATCCTCCTTGTCCATCCTCCCCCGTCCTTCCTCCTCCTACCCTCGTGTGTTTCCTCCTCCTCCTCCTCCCCATCATCATCAGCATCATTAGCATCAGCATCACATCATCATTCATCATCATCATCATCATCATCATCATCATCATCATCATCATCAGCATCATCACCACCACCACCACCATCATCAGCATCATCATCATCACAATCATCACCACCACCACCACCACCATCACCATCATCATCATCAGCAGCAACGCACCATCACATCATCATCATCATCATCATCATCATCATCATCAGCAGCAACAGCATCATCGTCATCATCATCATAAACAGCGTCATCATCATCAACATCATCATCATCATCATCATCATCATCATCATCATCATCATCATCATCATCATCATCATCATCATCATCATCATCATCATCATCATCATCATCATCGCCACAATCATCATCATCACCATCATCATCAGCAGCAGCATCAGCATCATCGTCATCAATATCAGTATCAGCAGCAGCAGCATCCTCATCATCCTCATCCTCATCATCATCCTCATCCTCCTCCTCCACCTCCTCCTCCTCCTCCCTATTACTATTCCTCCTCATCCTCTTCTTTCCGTCCCCTCCCTCGTCCAAGTCCCCATCCAACCTCCAACCTCCTCCTCCCTCCTCCTCCTCCCTCCTCCTCCTCCTCCTCCTCTTCCTCCTCCTCCTTCTCCTGCGGCGCAGGCTGCGCAACAAGTTCATCCTTATCGCCTGAGCTGAGAACGGACAGCAGGGAACACACCGTGGGACTTCTGCTCTGACAGCGGTCGACTCCCTAGTCGACGCGATTGACTGCGAAGTTCGTTGTACAACATGTAAGCACAAGCTGAAACTCTAAGAGAGGCCTCTATAGGTGACAAATTCCGCATCGCTCCAGAGGACGAGGGTCGGGAGATCCCACGGCGGACACCAAAAGCTGGAAAAACAACGGGCAGGCCCAATAATGGGCGAGCGAATCTTCTCCCCCTTCCTCGGGCGGGCACCCACAGAGACAGAACGAATTTTCAGTTTGTTGAAACCTACGCTGCGTCAGCCAGTTTTTCGAAGGCGCCATAGCGGTGGCAGACGAGAGAGCGACAGGCACGGAGGCAAGAGTAGTGCGGACCAGAGGCCAGCCAACGGCAAGGATGCGAGCCCTTTCGGTGGGAAGCAACTCGCAGAGACGGGCGGAAAAAAATATCCCCAAGAGACGCGGGACACATAGCCTCTAAGATGCTGTGAACTAGAGACCTCTGAATTTTCGGGCGCGGGATTCTCATCGGGTTCACTGAATATCGCTGGTGTTCCGCCCGGGCATCGAGGAGAGCAGGAAGGCATTGATCTCGCAACCTCTCGGGCAGATGAAGTCCCTAGGAGACGCCAGGCACGCGCTGGCACAGGGCGCGAGTCTGCCAAAAGTCTGGCGAGAGGCCCCCACGAAGTACCGACGCGCATGGGCGGCGTCGCCCAGCAACATTGCGCAGAGTGACGGGGGACCCTCACCACGAAAAGGCACTCATAGCGGCACGGGAGCGGGCTGCGAGACAAGTGGCGGGCAACGAAGAGATGCGAGGTCCTCCCCATTCCTTCCATGCGTACGAACCTCCCTGGCTCAATCTACAATACGGCAGGTGAAAGACCCTTGAAAGCATCGCCGACCCGAGGCGCAGCAGGTCTGCGGGCGCCGGCAAGCACTGAGCCACATAGCTCATGACTGAGGAGACGCGGGACGAGCACAGGTTGGCGGGGACAGCGTTCGAGGCACCAACCTTTGCGAGCTCGAGGGGCCTACGCCGCCACTCACGAAACGGGCCTACCCACCACTGTTGCCCTGCATCGGGACCGAGGTGCATTCCCAGGTACTTGATAATGTTCACGATTTGGAAATCGGCCCAGGAGGGAACCAGATGTTTGAACTTACCTCTGCACAGCGTCCTGGGAGCCTCCGTTCCAGGACCCGCAAGAGGGAGGATCCGGCATTTCGTCGCATGCAAGAGCAGAGCAGCAAGCTTGGCGGCGAGACGGAAGATGCGAGAGAGCTGCTGCATGCACTGCAGCTTGATCAAAGCGGTGCCGATATCGTCGGCGCAGAGACGAACCACCCCTCGATGCTGTAATTCAATGGTAGAACCGAAATCTGCCGCAAGTTTAACACATATCGCAAACAAAATCCCTGAAGCAGGGCTTCCCTGGATAATGCAAGCCAGAATAGGAGACATAAGAAGCATTTCGCCGCCGAACTCCGAGAAACATGAAACTCCGCGGCACAGAAACTCGACGCAGTCAAGCAACGGGGTGGGCAGGGCGAGCGCGGCAAGAACGAGATGCAGCCAGCGGCGCGACACCGACGGGAACGCCCGGGCGAAGCCGAAAACCGCAACTAGTGGTAAGTCCACCTCCGCTGAGGGACTCATAGAGCAACACCTTGCCATCGCATCTAGTTCGACGATGATAGTCCCATAGTGTTTGCCACTGATGAAACCTCGTTGCAGTCGGTTCGTTATTTCGGCCCAGGCCCTGGCAAGAGCAAACACAATAGTGGCAGTGATGACCATGTCACCAATGTTTCCTATGCCCAACGGTCGAAGTTCATCGCATTCTCCCTTCGGGATATAGACGCCCAAGATGGCTGAGGCCCCAGAAGGCCCATCCTCCACCAAGAAGCCAGAACACCAGTGGTAGCCTGCGGAGTCCGCTGCCAGGCCGCATAAGGGATGCAATCAGGACCGGGAGCACGATGGGAATGGGACTGACGCCGAAGCACTGAGCATAGAAGCACGCGAGAAGGCGGAGGGGCATCACTCAGGTCTAGATGCGATGTGAACTTCTGAACGTAAGTTCGGGCGAGGTCCAACGGTGTTTTTCTCCGCAAAAACAGCGCCCCAGTGCTGACCGATGGCGCTGGCCATGTCCAAGGGGCCCGACTGTAGTTGGTCATCACGGCGGATACCACGGACGTGCACGCGGCGATCAAGCGGCGCCCAAAACTCGGCCCTACCGCGGAGTCTGCGGAGACGTTGACGGAGACTCTCTCGCTCAGAACCTTCAGGTTTGGCCGAGAGATTTGTCCCCGGAGCTTTCATTTTCTCCATGCGGTCGGCTTCTCCCATGCAGTTGATCAGGTCCGCAAAGGCCCCAGGATCGTCAAAGGCAAGCGTCGCCATCTCCGCGTTCCAGACGAGATGCTGTCGTGCGAGAGGATAGCTCTCATAATGGCGACGCCCCAGAATCAAATCTCACTTCCAAACAGCTCGAGCAAGCGAACGACCAAGAAGTCCGAAGCAGCCCCCAGGGAAGCGCTCCGAGCAGACCTCGCACCCTCCTTCATCAGCATCTCAAGCCAGGCTAGGCGAGCAGGCGGCGGGTAAATCTCGAGGCCCGTCCCGTCGAGACAGGCTCGAACGAACCTTTTATACTCAGGGGTGTCAAACAGGTCTCGATTGATGGGCCTGTCCTTTTTATGATTGGGGGGAAGCCGGATGGAAGTCGATGGCAATGGCAGCGCGGCCCGAAAGCTTGCGACGTTTCACCGCCCATACGAGACCTCGGGCGACACCACGAATATTGAACTGCCTAACCGCCCAACTCGGCAGAGAAGTGAAGAGCCCATCAAGGTGCCCATCGCGTCACTCGGCGCGTAGATGCGGGTAGAATCTGGCATCTGGATCTCGAGTAGACGCCCAAAGAGGCCTCTCCGAATGGCATCCTGAGAGGCCCTCCAGGTCGGATAACCTTCCCCCGGCAAAATCTGGGGGGCGGGGTCAACGGGGGCAGGAGGGGAAGCAGAGATGTTGAAGTCACCTACGAGGATCACAATCTCGTTGAGGGGGTCTTGTTGAGCCTCACGGAGCCTGCCCAATCTATGCAGAGATACACGTTGTTTGTCTCCCCGCAAGAGCCCGTCATTGTGGACACTGTAGTGCGCGATCCCAGACTTCCCAGAATCAATCTGAAGGTCTGCAAAGAGAACCCGCCCAGGAACCAGATCCCCACAATCAATGTCCACCGAGATCTCAGAGCACCGAGGAAAAGGAACAAGAGTGACCACCCCACCCGCAGCGCGCGGCAAGAAGCTGGCGAGACACTGGCACGGCTTGTGCAGGACATGAATCATGTCCCTAGCCTCCTCCTCCGAGTCGTGGGACTCCTGAGTCGCGATGATGGACGACGGGGACATCGACGAGGAGAGGTAGGCGATTTTCTGGGAGCGCAAAACAAAATTTAGAAATATGAGAGTTAGCGTTCCAGCTGGCGAAGCGAAGCGAGGATGAGGAGGGGCCAGAACCCAGCCACGGCCTCATGAAGCCGTTAAAGAGACCATTGACCTCCATCTCCAGCAGGCGGAGCGAGAGCAGCAGAGATGCGGGCCTCGAGCACGCGCTTGTCCAGGCCGAGGGAGAGCAAGTTCGGGATGTTCCACTCCACGGTCGGCAAGGAGCCAGCAGGTGCAGGAGGGCACCGAATGAGCTTCTTCCAAGCGAGGGAGACCTCGCCGCGATCCTTGTCAACGTAGAAACGCTTGTCGGGGTAATCTCGAACTCACGGCGGATGATATTCGTGCCGAGTTCTCGGCGAATAGTGCATTGGCTCTAGTCTACAGATACGTAGAGGTCGGTCCGCCCACCAGTCGGAAGCTGAGCGGTAAATTTCTTCCCGGAACCATCGCGGGAGCGAAGAGAGCCGATGGCTTGATGTACAGCACGAGAAGCGAAATGAGCCTGACCAGTGAACTAAGTGGTAAAACATGTTGAAGCAGGGCCTTCGCTGGGTTCGTTGAGCTGGTAGTCGTCCACGTCCAGGTTGGTTTCCATGAGCCACGGCGCGATGGCTTCACGTACGAGCCTGTGAGTAACAAGGTCCTTGGATCTGACCACAATGATGGTAGGGTCTGCAGGCCTGTCGAAGGAGTTCGGGGTGGGGACCTTCACTGGCGGGGGCCCGTCTTGAACGATGTGGAGCTCCTTCTGCAAGAAAGCAATATGTTCTTCGAGCCTCGAAATCCTGCCATCATGGGAACCAAGCTGGGTCTCAACCTTGCGCATACGGGTCTCGACTTGGCGATCCACTCCTTGGGCGCGATCCGCAAAGGTGCGAGAGAGGGAAGCAACACTGGATTGAATCGAAGCGATGGCAGCCATGACCTCACTGCGAGTCGAGTCGACGAAGGAGCGGAGGTCGTCGTGCTGGGGTCCGTTGTCGGTACCACCACTGCCGCCGCCACGGCCCACAGAAGTAGGAGTTTCTTCAAGATCATGAAAATCTTCCGCAGGTGCGGAATCACGAATACGAGACCGAGGGCGCTCATGAGCAGG
>CAUYUJ010002709.1:85000-86655 GCA_963575745.1 Prorocentrum cordatum
CCTGCTGGTTCTCCTACTCCTTCCCCTCATCCTGTCTCCATCTCGCCCCCCCTCCCCCTCCTCCACCACCTCCACCTTTCTCTTCTCTCCTCTCCTCTCCTCTCCTCTCCTCTCCTCCTCCTCCTCCTCCTCCTCCTCCTACTGCAACTACCCCGTTCAGCCATCCGCCTCATCTTCCTCCCTTCCTTCCTTCCTGCCTCCTACTCCATCCACCAGGCATCCACCATCCATCCATCCATCCATCCATCCATCCTATTAACTCTTCCGAGGTCCTGTTCCTCTCCTATCACTCCTACCCCTCCGCCCTCATGCATCCTCATCACTCCTTCCCCCCCACCTTCTCCTCCTCCTCCTCCCCCCTCCGACTGTCCCCTTCTCCCCCCCACCCGAATCACCTACGTCATACCTACCACCTCCCACCTCTTCCTCCCTCCCATCCTCCTATGATCCTCCTCCTCCTCCTCCTCCTCCTCCTCACCATAACCCGCCTTCTCCTCATCAATAGCATCAGCACCACCACCAGCATAATAATACGAATAGTGGCAATCATAAGCAACTCATATTAACAATATCAATAAAAAGAATAGTAATAATTACCCTGCGACGTACCCAACCCTTTCTATACATGTGGCGAGTACACTCAGGACCACTCAATGCTGACTGGCATTCTGAAAAGACTCGCAGTGCGCAAGAAGAGCACCCAGCAGTGATTTCATAAGAGCGCGGCAAAAAGAGCAGCGGCAAAAATATGAAACGGCCACACACACACACACACAAGGGGCGGTTGTGGTGATCCGCATATGACGTACCTCCGCTGGGCCTCCCAGGAGCCCACGAACGTGCCGACAATTTCGCAGATCGCAGCCCCCCAGGGCACCGCGAGCTATAGTGGTGGTCCGCGTATGACGTACCTCCGCTGGGCCTCCCAGGAGCCCACGAAAGCGCCAACAGTTTCGCAGATCGCAGCCCCCCCCGGGCACCGCGAGCTATAGTGGTGGTCCGCGTATGACGTACCTCCGCTGGGCCTCCCAGGAGCCCACGAAAGCGCCGACAGTTTCGCAGATCGCAGCCCCCCAGGGCACCGCGAGCTATAGTGGTGGTCTGCGTTTGACGTACCTCCGCTGGGCCTCCCAGGAGCCCACGAAAGCGCCGACAGTTTCGCAGATCGCAGCCCCCCCGGGCACCGCGAGCTATAGTGGTGGTCCGCGTATGACGTACCTCCGCTGGGCCTCCCAGGAGCCCACGAAAATGCAGACAGTTTCGCAGATCGCAGCCCCCAGGGCACCGCGGTGGTGGTCCGCGTATGACGTACCTCCGCTGGGCCTCCCAGGAGCCCACGAAAGTGCCGACAATTTCGCAGATCGCAGCCCCCCAGGGCACCGCGAGCTATCGTGGTGGTCCGCGTATGACGTACCTCCGCTGGGCCTCCCAAGAGCCCACGAAAGTGCCAACCGTTTCGCAGGTCGCAGCCCGATGGCACGAGAGAAGAAAGAGGAGAACACAGGAAACAGGAGAGAAGGAGGAGGGGAGGAGAGGGGAGGAGGAAGGAGCAAGGACGGGGCGATCACACTGCTCTATTCAAAACGAGAACCCAACACAGGAGGGTTGGGAAGAAAGATAGTAGTGATAAAAAGAATACTAGAATAAAAACAGTA
>CAUYUJ010002710.1:0-10000 GCA_963575745.1 Prorocentrum cordatum
GAGGCGGAGGCGGAGGCGGAGGCGGAGGCGGAGGCGGAGGCGGAGGAGGAGGAGGAGGAGGAGGAGGAGGAGGAGGAGGAGGAGGAGGAGGAGGTGAAGAAGGAGGTGAAGGTGGAGGTGGATCAGGATCAAGCAGGCAAGCAAGCCAGCAGTTTCGACGAGTTCCGTCATGAGCTGCTGGTGGCTTTGGAACCGAGTGACCTTTCTCGTCCTCCTCGTCCTCCTCCTCCTCCTCCTCCTCCTCCTACTCCGGACGTAGACAGGTGGTTCTGTGAGCCAGCCTGGCCACGGGATGCTAGAGGTGAGGGGCTGAGCCTTCGGAAGGGCGCGAGGAGCGGAGGGGGGCAGGACGAGACGAAGGCGGATGGTGGGCGGAGGGGGGAAGGCGGGGCGGGAGGACTGGCGCGGAGAAGGACGGGGGAGCCGAGCAGGCGACGAGAGGGGCGTCAAGGAGGCGGCGAGGGGGGGGGCAGGAGGCATGGGGAGAGGAAGAGCGGGGCGGGCGATTCACGGTGCGGCGATCTGTTGGAGATGTGGACGTGTGACGATGTGGCATGGGTGGTGGGGTGGGGGTCGAGCGCGCGCGAGAGAGAAAGTAGGGAGGGGCCGCGAGGGCGTGGGGAATGTGTTCTGGGTGGGGTGGAGCAGGGCAGCAGAGATAGCCAGCGCAGAGCGGTGCATGCGAGGGGAGGCCGTGCTCCGAGACGAGGCTGCAGTGGCTTGGCCCGTCTCCTCTGCGCGTGCCTCGGCCAAGCCTGCCGAGTGCGCGGGCGAGAGACGGCCCAGGCGCACGAGGTCTGGCGGGCGGCTGTTCGGACGAGTGCAGCTTCGGGAGCATCGGGGCGGGAGAAGCTGGGTGTTGGCCGGGATGGCTTGGTCGTCCCGATCCCAGATTATGTGCGTTGTTTTGTTCGGGGGGGGGGGGCAGGAGTATGAACAAACAACAAATCCATGCGAAATTCACTTCGTTTTTCACTCGCCGTTTCGGGGTCTTGCATGGACAGAAATCCACGCACAAATCCGCTGCAACACGTCTGCAAGGGTGGCGCGCCGACAGATTTCTTCCGACGTCGTGATTGTTTCGCACCGTGGGCCCCCAGAAGTCTGATCCCTTTGCCAGGACTGGCGTTTCGTCCCCGATCGTTTTTGACGGTCTTGGGGCCTGATGAAGGCCCCCGTCTGGTAGGCCGAAGTTGCCAGAAACCTCGCGTCATGATTTTCCCCCCACGAGAGGAGGTGGGGATGGTTCGTTCGGAGGCAACTCATGCGAGCCTTGCGTGTCCTTCGCAACTCAGTCTTCACAGCGGATAGGTGTGGGCCTAAGTCTGGTGATCGATGAGAAAGCGACGATTTAGCGTCGATCAGCGTCGATCTAGCGCTGATTGGCGCCGATGAGCGTCGACCCGCGGCCGTTCGCCGCGACGATGCGCAGTATTCAGCAAGATGACATGGGAGGCTCCCAAGAGTTGCCACAGAAGGCCCCGTCGACCGAGCATGCCTCAGTGGATGGGCGGGCGGCTTGGTAACTCCGCAGGATCCATTTCGATCCGATCGATCCGATTCGATATCGACGTCGCCGTCTCGATCTGATTCGGTTTCGATCTTCCGGCGATCGGATGCGGCCCGATGCTTGCATGGCGCTGTTGTGCACCCTGGCGCAGCCGACGGGGTTCGATCTCGGCTCCGTGCCGATGCAGCCCGATCCGATGCACGCTCTGCTTCGATCCGAGTTTCCGATTCGATGCTGGCCGATCCTGCCCCGCCCTGCCTCTCGGGCGCGGCGCGGCGTGCCCAGACATCCGGCTGCTCCAGCTTGCTCGGTTCGTGGGCCCCCGAGGCCCGGACCCCCTCCCTGGGGCTGGCCTCTCGTCCCGAGCCCACTTTTGACGGCCCCGAGGCCCGGCGAGGGCCCCAGAGGCCGAGAAAGGCCAAGAATCGTCCGCAGTGTCGTCGTCGTCGTCGTCGTTGTCGTCGTCGTCGTCGTCGTCGTCGTCGTCGTCGTCGTCGTCGTCGTCGTCGTCGTCGTCGGTGCGTCGTCGTCGTCGTCGTCGTCGTCGTCGTCGTCGTCGTCGTCGTCGTCGTCGTCGGCGTCGTCGTCGTCGTCCTCGTTTTCGTCCTCGTCGTGGCGCGGTGCGGCGCGGCGTCGCCCGACGGTGCCCCTCGCGCTCGCAGCGCCTCGGCCCGCAGGGGGGGCGGCCCGCCGTCCTCGTCCCGACCCCTTTTTTGTTGCCGGCTGCGCCGCCTCGAGTGGCCTCTCGCTGGCGTGGCCCGTTGGCGGAGGAGGAGGAGAGGGAGGAGGAGGAGGAGGAGGAGGAGGAGGAGGAGGAGGAGGAGGAGGAGGAGGAGGATGAGAATTCGGGAGAATTCGGCTTCGACGAGTCGAGTTTCGCCTGGGCGGTTGCCGCGTCGGGAGCCCAGAAGCACTTGGGGCCCCTAGAGCGGCACAGGACCCGTGGGCCCCAGAGATCTGGGCACGGGCCCCACATACTTCCCATTCTTTGTGGGGGGGCCGCAGGGGTCGAAAAGCCCCTTGATACTTCCCCCGTCAGAGGCTTTGGCTCGACGGCCACAGACTTTGCACCACCACATGGAGGCATGCTCTGCATACTCCATGGTGTTCGATGCGTGAACGGTTCTTAGGCCAATCTGGACAGAGTGCCTAGTGACTAAATCCCCTCGGGCCTTTGGGATCCCTGGGGGCTGGGGCTTGCAAATCCTAAGCCATCTTTTGATGGTGGTGAGTCCTGACTTGCTGCTGATTGCCTCGTTGCACGAACTACATTGCCATCTACTGCGGGAGGGGTGGAGGCGATGCGGGGTGGAGGAGAGGGCCTGGCTCAACTCACTAATCCTCCGAGCTCTGGTTCGTCTTGCTCCTGCAGCCTCCTGGACCTCCTGGGACGACGGATCTCGAGCGACAGCATCGAGGTGAGGAGACGTTTCCACACGAGCGAGGCCGTCGCTCGCGCCCATTCATACAAGCGCATCTGTGCTCTGGGGATCGCGTGCTGGGCTGCGCCCCGCTCTGCCAAGGCGTCAGCCACCGCGTTGCCGAGCCAGGCCTGCTCGTCGAGGTGCAACGCGATCATCTCCTCGGCCTCCAAGTGGCTGCTGATGTGGCGCAGCTCGACCTGCTCGGATGGGTGCTCGTGCCCTGGGCTACGCTGCCGCAGGGCGCTCTCCATGGCGTCCCAGATGTCTCTGTTGCTTCTTGGTGCGGCTGTTCTGACGTAGTGTGCCCTCTGCCATCCTCGGATCGCGACGTCAGAGTCGGTCCATATGAGCACTCTACCCTTGGTGGATCTCAGCGCCTGGACGATGGCCCACAACTCTGCACGGTTGTTGGTCTGACGTCGTCCTGGCAGTGGTCCGTACTGAGCCTGCTGTATCCTCCATGATCCGTCTTCTTTTGCCAAAATGGCCCATCTCCAGCGGCGCCGTCTGTATCGCGGGTCGCTGGCCTGCTCCCCGCCGCTTCCGTCC
Organism: Prorocentrum cordatum; assembly: GCA_963575745.1. Lineage (NCBI taxonomy): Eukaryota > Dinophyceae > Prorocentrales > Prorocentraceae > Prorocentrum > Prorocentrum cordatum. The sequence goes on from CAUYUJ010002710.1 coordinate 3,484, forward strand.
GTGCTGATGATTGTGATGTCGTCTGCGTCGAGGGTGCCGCCATCGTCGCCGAAGCTTATCGTAATTTCCTGCTGAGGTCGTATGTGTCGATGCCCAACTCTCAGCCTTTGCCAAGCCAAATGATTCGCCGCCTTGGCCCAGTGCTGGAGTTGGTGTGCTTCCAATATGGCGTGGATCACGTCGGCAGGGTCCCCACGGCTGTCATCGTCTCCCATCTGCCATAGGTTGCCCTGGTTGTCGATCCACTCTGTTGGAGATGCTGCATCCCAGCCAATCTCCCATAGTGATAGTATGACTGTCCCAATGAGGCCTCGCCTCTGTTTCCATCGGTAGATGGGAGGTACGTTGTGGAGGCGCTGGTGGATAACTGGCCATGCCTGGTGGGCTCCCTGGTGTATGTGGCCGCGTCGGCTCCAGACGTCGAACGATGTGTCCATCACTCCTCTGAGGATGGCTGTAGCTGGGTCCGCGTCCGCCAGGGTGAGGTCGGTGTGGAGGCATCTGCCCGACCAGTGCTTCCCCAGCGCCCTGGCGCACCGACGTCTTGCTGTCGTAATGGCTGTCGGCGCTTCTCCGTACACTCTGCATCCGTAGAGGTATGAGGCCATGGGACCCTGCGTGATCAAGGCTCTCTTGCGTTGAGCTCGCAGCCGGCGTAGCTTCAGCGCTATATTGCGTAGACGCCCTGTTGCTTGTCGGCGTCGCTTGCTATGTGCTGGCCTGCTCGTTGGCGTACGTCCTGCCCGATCCTGTCCGGGGTCTCGGCCAGTGGCCGCCGCCTTGATGTGAATGCCCTGCTGTCGCACGTGCCTGCAGATGGAGTGCGTCGTGTCCATGTCTTTGCTGATGACAACACTCTTGTCAGCCATCTCGAGCCCTTGCTCGCTCAGGCATCGTGCGTACGTGGTAGCTGCTTGGATGATGGCGTCGGAGACTCGTTGCTGGCTTCCAGTCGCGCTGAGCTCCACGTCGTCGAACCAGGCTCTGGCCATCACCGCTGGGACTTGGTAATGCATGCGGTGTAGTACCTGGTACATGACCGCTCTGGCAAGATTGTTCGCGTGTCGGGATCCTGCCACCAACGATCGGGAAGGCAGGATTGGCTGTCCGTACGTCGAGGCTTGTCGCAGGAAGCGCACGAAGGTGTGGAGCTGCAGCTCTAGCGCCAGTATCCGTGGAGGGAGCCACATGTGCCTGGTCGCGTACACCACCTGCAGGATGTCCAGTGTGTCGTAGAACCTTATGATGTCGGCCAATGTGGTGGCGCGCGCGAGCTGGAGTGCGTCGCAGATCTCGTCGCCCAGGATGCGTGCTGCGGCCTCCCGTAGGCAGCTGCTACCTGCCAGGGCCGCGTCCCAGTGCCGACCTGCAATACGTATCCATTTGTCCACCGTTGGCCTCGTGAGCTTCTCCCAAGCCCTGCATATCTGCGGTGGCAGCCCGAGTGCTCTGTCCCCTTCTGCCTTTGGCTGCAGCATGATGATGGCGCTCTGCAGCTGCCATGGCCAAGCGAGCTCGCGCTCGCAGCTGTTGAACAGGTCCACTAGCTGCTGGCACCCAGCCTGCGGGAGTCGTCGCAGGTCCGAGCTTGTGATTTTGTCGGTGCCCTTGCCCTTGTTGGGGGAGCATCGCAGTGAGTAGTCCAGGTCGTCCAAGGTCCAGTTCGTGACTGGGGCTGTGCTGGCGTTGTCTTTTACGTCGGTGGTGATGGCGACGTAGTCCTGGTGCGTGAGCGTTGGGTGCTGCCAGAGCTCCCTGAACTCGTTGGTCTTGGCGTCGATGATGGTTCGCGGACAGCATGCCTTGCCTCGGACGTGTACGTACTCGTCTTCGTGTCGAGGTTGGGGCTTGGTCATCTTGTGTAGCTTGCCTGGGGTGGCTTTCGTAGTGTCGGCGAGCCAGATCATGAAGTTGCGTGATCTGGCTCTCATGTCAAACTTCAGGGCCCTCTTGACTTCGTGTTCGGCTTGGTCTGTCATTCCCTGTAGTATGTCCAGTCCGATACTGTGGAGCTCCCGTAGTCGGTCGGCCCACAAATCTCGGTGCTGTCTGGCTGTTGGGTTGAGTCGGACTCCACCCGTGGGGATACCTTCATATACCAGTTGTCGTGCTGCGGCTTCCAGCTGGTGTTGTTGCTTCACGCCGTGTCTTCGTTGTCGCAAAGTGAGGTAGGCTCGCAGCGTGGTAGCCAGCCGGCCCCACCAATCGGACTGCTGGTTGCTGTAATGCGTGCGCCTGGTGCGTGGCGTAGCTCTCGTGGTTGTCATCTTCCTCGCCCTTCCTCTTCCTGTGTATCGGTGTCTGTCCTGGGGCTGGATAGCGTAGGCGGCGCAGTAGAAGGTCTCCATGGTGTTGACGAACTGGCCGTACTCCTGCCCCAGTGTGTTGGCTGCGCGTGGGTCGGCCATGTAGGCCGCCCCTTGGCTGATGTAGTCGGGAGGCCGTTCGTATTCGGGTCGAGGCTTCGAAGTCAACCGCGCCACCTGCCACAAGTCATCCAGGACGCGCGTGTCCACGGTGTTCGCGGACTTCGTACCTGGGAGGGAGGGGCTCCTGAGATGGCGTCCTGTCCGCATTCTCAGGTGCGCTCTGTATTGTATCCAGCTCCTGGCCGTCCTCCTGGTCTCCGAAGTTGCAGGACGGCGGCTCGTCGAAGGGCTGGTTGTTGTCCATGCCGTGGTGGAGGTCCTGGTCGATGTCGTTCATGGGGTCGTGGTATTGGTCGTCCATGTTGTTGTGATGTGTCGGTGCTGGCGGTATCAATGCTGAGCTGCCGAGCTCTGTCCATCTCATGTTCATCTCCGTGGTGAGGTCCGTGTAGTATTGGATGTCGATGTCGGGTGCATCGGGTGCCGTCTGGCGCAGGTCGCTGGGGCGCTGTTGCGTCCCGTCATCTGCTTGGATCCTCCGTTGCTTCTCCTTCTGTCGCTTGCTGTTGGGGTCGGGCGACTTCGGAGGTGCAGGTGGGTGTGTGAAGTGTGCTGGGAGTTGCAGTTGTCGGATGGTGACTGGTCTGGCGGCACCTCGTATCTTCAGTATTTGCCCTACGTGTGTCTTCCACGGTGCCGCAGTAGTCTCCAGGCCAATGAAGTACTTGCGGGCGTCGTGGCTGACCAGCGCGTAGTCGATGAGCGATGCCGAGGTGGTGCCCTTCTTGCTGTTGTGGGTGAAGCAGGTGTAGTCGTCTGGGATTGTGGCGATGACAGCCCCCATAGCCTGTGGCCAGCCCGTTGCCCAACGCCGTTCTGGCGTCGTGTTCCAGTCGCCCACTGCAATCCATGGTGTCGGCAGCTCGTCAAAAACGCTGCCAACGATGTGAGCTTGGTTGCGTTGATACCGTGCAGGCTGCCCGTGGGGTCCAGGTACACGCTGATCACCATGAGGCTGAAGCCGCGCAGGTGCCAGCACCTAGGTACCCAGTCCAGGAAGTAGTGCTGTGGGCTGCCGTGTGGTAGGTTTAGTAGCCCTGTTGTTGTGGCTGATGCTGTACCTTCCGCTGCCTGCTCGCGGAAGCACGCACTCTGGTGGTATGAGAGGATGCCGACGCAGGTTCCTCCGTTGGAGCCGTCCTCGCTCTTGGAGGACAGGCGTGCTGGCGAGAAGGAGGCTTTGTAGCCCATGTTCATCACGTCCCTCTCTGCATCCATTATGCTGTGTGCACGCAAGTGGGTCTCCTGTATGGCGAAGCCATCGAACCGCTTGGAGCTCCTTGCTTCAGCGAGAAACTCCTTCACCTTAGTACCCCACTCCGTGCAGTTGCCGGCGAAAATCTTGCGCCCCGCGTCGCCGCTAAGGTCGGCATGGCGACGGGAACTTCGTAACCCCTATTCTGGTTGCTCCTCGGGCTGCGCCTCCTCGGCCTTGTGGGCCTTGGCGCGCACCTCCTCGAGGAGCTCGTCCTTGGTCTTGCTGGCGCTGGAGGGAGTCCGTGGGGCTGGCGTTGAGGGTGCTGGTGGCTGCTGCTGAGCGTCATGTGCTGGTGTTGGCTGGGGCGGCTGGGCCGCAGCAGCCCCGCCTTCTGCCTTGCGCTTCTTTGCAGCTTGTCGTATCTCCTCTCGATTCTTCCGAGCGGCGTCTCGTGCCTGCTGGAGGTGCTGTCGTAGGCCCTGCATGTACGTGGCGGCGTTGTCCTTGTAGGACTGGAGCAGCTGGCGCTTGACGTCCGCGACCGCTGCACGCGCGTCGGGGTCGTACTCCTCGCCGTCGTCGTCGTCGTCGAGGTCGTAGTCGAGCCCCAGGCTGTCGATATCCTCCAAGTCGAGGTCAAGGATGGTCTGCACGAGGTTGCCCTTCGCGTCCGACTCCTTGACCTTGGTGTTCTGCTTGACGCCTGTGATTTCCTCGACTGCCTTCTCGGCCTCGATCACCGCATTGGCGCACTCCATGAGGCGCGCCTGCTGCTCTGCTAGGGCCTTGCGGGTCGCTGCTACCTCCTCGTAAGCCTTCTCGTACTTCTCGTTGGCCCGCTCCAGACGAGATGCCGCATTGCGGAGCTGGCGGGGCTTGGACTGTGTCGGTTCCTCCGTCTGCGGCGCTATGCCGTCTGCGACTGCCTTCAACTGTGCAGCTGGCCCTGAGGTGATGCCCATGCTGGCAAGGGAGCTCGCGATGCCTCGGAGGGCGTCGGCCATGTGCCTCTGCTGGTCGTTAACCCCCTTAGCAGAGCCCTTGCCTTGGTCGTCGGACCACTTGGGCTGCTTGATCTTGCAGCCGCAATTGCATGTCCATCCCCATTTGCTCCAGTCATCGTTGTAGTGCCATTCTCCGCAACCTTTGCATGTCGTCCATGGCCATGACGTGGGGGAGGAGGTGCTGCTGCCTTTTCCTTTACCTTTGCCTTTGTTCGTGGCGTAGTTGCTCCTGCCTCCTCCTTGACCTCGGTAGCCTCCTCGCCCCATGGTCTCGGAGTCGACGGGGTAGTGGGTCTGGTACTTCTGGTGGTGCTGCTGGTTCTGCTCGTGCTGCTGCGAGCTGTGGTGCTGCTCGAGCCTGCTGGAGGCGTCGATCACCCTGAGCAGCACTCTGGCAGCAGACCTGCGCTGTCGGTCTCTCCTGTGCCAGGCTGGCTCCTTGGCCGTCGTCTCCGCCTGCCGCTGGGCGCCGGCTGCGGCGCTGCGGCGGGCGGGGGCGCCTGGCGGCGCGGAGCGCGGCCGCCTATCAGCCCAGGGGGAGGCGGCGAGGCGACGGGTGCCTCTCCCCTGGCGTCGGCGGCCCGCGTGAGCCCGACCTCCTGGGCGGCCTGATCGCGGGCGGTCGCGCGAGCGATCGGTCGACCGCCCGACACGAGGCGGAGGAGGCGGAGGAGGAGCACGAGGAGGGAGGAAGAGAAGGGAGGAGGGGAGGAGGCGGAGGAGGAGGAGCAGGCGGAGGAGGAGGAGGAGGAGGAGGAGGAGGAGGAGGAGGGAGGAGGAAAAAGGAGGAGGAGGAGAATGACGAAGAGGAGGAGGAGGAGGAAGAAGGAAGGAAAGGAAGGAAGGAAGGAAGGAAGGAAGGAAGGAAGGAGGAAGGCAAAGGAATGAAGGAATGAAGGAAGGAATGAGGGAGGAAGGAAGCAAAGCTGGGGAGGAGGGAGCGACAGAGGGAGAGGGTCAGGGAGGCGGAGGCGGGAGGAGGGAAGGGAAGGAGGGAGGAGCAGGAGTGAGGGAGAGTAGAGAGGAGGGAGAGGAAGAGGGAGGGCAGGAGAGGAGGAGGCGAGGCGAGAGGCGGCAGGAGGAGGAGGAGGAGGAGGGAGAAGGAAGAGGAGGAAGGAGGAGAGGGAGGAAGGAGGGAGGGGAGGCCGGAGAGAGGGGAGGAGGGAGGGAGGGAGGGTGGGAGGGGGAGGAGGAGGAGGGAGGGAGGAGGAGGAGGAGGAGAGGAGGGAGGAGGGAGGAGGAGGGAGGGAGGGAGGGGGAGGGAGGAGGGAGGAGGGAGGGAGGGAGGGAGGGAGGGTGGAGGAAGGAGGAGGAGGAGGAGGAGGAGGAAGGAGGAGAGAGGAGAGGAGGAGAGGAGAGGAGGAGGAGGAGGAGGAGGGAGGAGGAGAGGAGAGAGGAAGGAGAGGAGGAGAGGAGGAGGAGAGAGAGAGGAGGAGGAGGAGGAGGAGAGGGAGGGAGGAGGAGAGGAGGACGATGATGAGGAGAGGCGGAGAGGAGCACGAGGAGGAGGCGGAGAAGAGAAGGGAGGAGGGAGAGGAGGGTGGAGGAGGAGGAGGAGGAGGAGCCGGAGGCGGCGGCGAAACGATGGAGGAGAGGCGAGAGGAGAGAGAGGAGGATGAGGAGGAGGAGGAGAAGGAGGAGGAGAGAGGAGGAGAAGAACGGAAGGAAGATAACGGAAAATGGAGGAAGGAGGAAGGAAGGAAGGAAGGAAGGAAGGAAGGAAGGAAGGAAGGAAGGAAGGAAGGAAGGAAGGAAGGAAGGACGGAAGGAAGGAAGGAAGGAAGGAAGGAGGGAGGAAGGGATGAGGAATGAAGGATGAGAGAGGAGGGATGAAACAGGAGGCAGGAGGGTCAGGGATGCGGAAGGCGGGAGGCGGGAGGAGGCAG
>CAUYUJ010002710.1:11968-14468 GCA_963575745.1 Prorocentrum cordatum
GTAGTAGTAGTAGTAGTAGTAGTCGTAGTAGTCGTAGTAGTAGTAGTAGTGTGTGTCGTAGTAATAGTAGTAGTAGTAGTGGTCGTAGTAGTAGTAGTAGTAGTAGTAGTAGTAGTAGTAGTAGTAGTAGTAGTAGTAGTAGTAGTAGTAGTAGTAGTAGTAGCAGGAGTAGTAGTAGAAGTCGTAGTCGTAGTCGTAGTCGTAGCAGTAGTGGTAGTAGTAGTAGCAGTAGTAGTAGTAGTCGTAGTAGTAGTAGTAGTAGTAGTAGCAGTAGTCGTAGTAGTAAATAGTCGTAGTAGTAGTCGTAGCAGTAGTCGTAGTAGTAGTCGTCGTGGTAGTAGCAGTAGTAGTACTAGTAGTACTCGTAGTTGCTGTTGTAGTAGTGGTAGCAATAGTCGGTAGTAGTAGTAGTAGTTGACGTAGTATTTGTACTAATAATAGTAGTAGTAGTGGTAGTAGTAGTAGTAGTAGTAGTAGTAGTAGTAGTCGTAGTAGCTGTAGCCGTAGTAGTCGTAGTAGTAGTAGTGATAGTAATAATAGTAGTAGTCGTAGTTGTGATAGTCGCCGTGGTAATAGTAGTAATGGTAGCAGTCGCAGTAGTACTGGTAGAAGTAAGTAGTAGTAGTAGTGGTAGTAGTAGTAGTAGTAGTAGTAGTAGCAGTAGTAGTAGTAGTAGACGTAGTAGTAGTCGTAGTAGTAGTAGTAGTAGTAGTAGTAGTAGTAGTAGTAGTGGTAGTAGTAGTAGTAGTAGTAGTAGTAGGAAGTTTAGTGTAGTAGTGTAGTGGTAGCCGTAGTAGTAGTAGTAGTAGTAGTAGTAGTGTAGTAGTAGTCGTAATTAGTAGTCGTCGTAAGTTAGTCGTTAGTTAGTAGTTAGTAGTAGTAGTAGGTAGTAGGTAGTAGGTAGTAGGTAGTAGGTAGTATGTAGTAGGTAGTAGGTAGTAGGTAGTAGTAGTAGTAGTAGTAGTAGTAGTAGTAGTAGTAGTAGTAGTAGTAGTAGTAGTAGTAGTATTAGTAGCAGTAGCAGTAGTAGTAGTAGTAGTAGTAGTATTTGTAGTAGTACTAGTAGTAGTCGTAGTAGTAGTATTAGTCGCAGGCGTAGCAGTAGTAGTAATAGGTAACAATGGTGATAGCATTCGTAGAAATATGAGTTGTAGTCGTAGTAGTAGTCGCAGTTGCATTCGTAGTAGTAGTAGTAGTAGTAGTAGTAGTAGTAGTAAGAACAGTATAGTAGTAGTGTAGTAGTAAAAGAAAGTAGTAGTAGTAAAGTGCATTAATAAGTATTATTAGTAGTTCAGTAAAGTAGTAGTAAGTCGTCGAGTAGCAGTAGTAAGAAGAAGTAGATGGGAAAATTAGACTACTACTACCTACACGACGTACACCTACTACGAAGACTAGGCAATTATAATACTACAAAGTGGTCTCGAGAATATACGACCCTGTACTGACGAATGTCTGTGGCTCCTGAAGACGCCTAATACTACGACTAGATCTGAACTGACTAACGACCTTCGAATAAAATACCGTAACCTCGAAGTATGTAGTAGTTAGTAGTAGTAGTCGTAGTTGAAGTAACTCACAATCAGCCAGTAAATACGATATCCTTAAATAACATATAACATAATATTAAGTTAAATAGTAGTAGTAGTAGTATTTAGTAGTAAGTAGTAGTCTAAATGGTAGTCGTAGTTGCCAGAAGTCCTGCGCCGTAGCAGTAGTAATAATTAGTAGTAGTAGTAGGCTAGCCAAGCACAGCATCAGCAGCAGCAATAGTATAGTAAACGTAGTAGTATATAGTATTAATATAAAATATAAGAACTATTTATTAATAAGAATTCCTATATTAAAAGAAAGAAGTTGTAGTAGTAATAGTAGTAGTAGTAGTAGTAGTAGTAGTAGTAGTAGTAGTGGTCGTAGTTGTAGAAGTAGTTGTGGTAGTAGCAGTAGTGGTAGTCGTAGTCGTAGTAGTAGTATTAGTAGTAGCGTTTTTTGGCTTAGTTGTTTGTTGGCGTTGGTTGTGACCGTGGTTGCATTGCATTGTCAGGGGTAGTGGGCGTAGTCTTGCTGCGGGCAGTAGTAGTAGTAGCAGTAGTAGTTGTAGTATTTGTCGTATTCGTAGAATTATTCGGCGTAGTAGTAGTAGCAGTTGTAGTTGTAAGTGTAGTCGCGATCGTATTCGTAGTGGTGGTCGTCGTCGTGGTAGTCGTGGTCGTAGTCGTCGTAGGAGTCGTGCTCGTCGTCCGGGTACTAGTCGTAGTTTTTATAACAGTAGCAGTGGCAGTCGTAGTGGTAGTAGTAGTAGCAGTATTGGGCGTAGTAGTAACTGTAGTAGTGGTAGTGGCCGTAGTGAAGTAGTAGTAGTAGTCGTTGTAGTAGTAGTATTAGTACGGGTAGTCGTGGTATTCGCAGCAGTCTATTCAGTCGTAGTAGTAGTTTTAATCGTAGTTGGTGTTGCTGTTGTAGTCGTATCACGAGTGGTTTAGATTTGGAGGCGTACTGCTAG
>CAUYUJ010002710.1:24468-79468 GCA_963575745.1 Prorocentrum cordatum
TAGCTGCTAGCTCATGTAATGCTTCTTATTTCGCCCACAATGCTATTACAAAGGGTTCCCGCGTCTCCCACAGTTGTTTGAAGGAATAACTCGAGTCTATTGTCGCCGCCAACCCGCCGTCCAAGCAGCTTGGAACCATGGTCTTTGACTATGCCGTTTCTGCGTTTCCTTGACGCGGTGCATGCCACATGACTGCGCAAGGCAAAGTTGGTTAAATTATGTTCTGGCCTGTGCTGGCAGACCCTCCAGTTTTTCTTAGAGCATTGCTTGGGGCATGACGGGCGTCATGGCCCCCGCCCCCCCCCCGTTATGACGTAACGCTTCCCCCCCCCCGGTGCGCTCCAGGCATTGCCGCCGTGCGCATCGGGATCCGCATGGGCGTCCGCATAGGAATCCGTATAGGGGTCTGGTCCGCAGTTGTCGTCGTCGTCGTCGTCGCCGTAGCCGTCGTCGTCGTCGTCGACGGTCGTCGCTCGTCGCTCGTCGCTCGTCGCTCGTCACTCATCGTCGTCGTACGCGCGGGCGCGGCTGAAGTTTTTTTTTGTTTTGTTATCCCTTTTCTTCCCCAGAACCGATGACGGCCGTTTCGCGCCTGTGGCGTCTGGGAATGCCTAGGAATGACTGACCAAGGACGGGTAACAGCAGCATGTCGGTGACGATTTGCACCAAAGCACGAGTGTACACCACAGTGCCTGCGTGCACTACAGCGCCTGTGCACACCACGCCGCCCATGTACACCACAGCAGCCGCGCGCAACAGAACATCAGTGTGCGCCACAGTGCTTGCGGGCACCACAGCGCTTGTGTACACCACCTCGCGTGCGTACACCACATCAACCGTGCACAACACAGCGTCAATGTACACCACAATGCTTGCGTGCACTACAGCGCCTGTGTGCGCCACAGCAACCGTGTCCAACATAGCACCACTGTTGCATAGAGAATTTCAGAAGGAATCCTCATGACAAAATGGAGCGCTTGTGGACCCGAGTCCGCCTGCATCATCCTAACTCCTCCCATATGGGTCCAGGAGGCTCAAGCACAATTGGTTGTTCGAGAACCAAGTGGTGCGCCCGTGTGTGGCGCACTCAAATGGTGCTAATATGATCGTGGCTCGTGGCCCCTGGTAGTGGCTCGTGCGCGCACGCGCTGTGGTGCACGCAGAAGCGCTACCATTGCCTGCCCTCTCCATTTCTCTCCATTCCTTGCCATTCCTTTTCACGGGCGCTCACGTGCGTCGTAGGCTCAAAGTGTACGCAGGGCAAGAAAACACAAAAATCACAATCAGTTCGCATATCGAGATTGATCAAATCGGCCGCCCCAGCGATTTTCCGGCATTTGGTCCCGTCGGGACCCCATAGGGTCCCAGAGGTGCACTCAAGCTTTGTGGTGCGCACAGGCACTGGTGCACGCAGATCTTAGCTGCCTCGTACGCCCGTTTTGATATGCAACACGTGCCGTGTTCAAAACGTCCGTGTCAATACGTTGCGTGTTGGCTCAACGTATTGGCCCACGTTTTGGCGAACGTATCGCGTCAGACCTACGTGTTCAGTCTACGTGTTGAGCTCCGTATCAATACACTACGTGTTGCGTGTTGCGTATCGGGGCAGCTAAGACGCAGATAGTTCTGAACTGGTCGTTGCTCGTTGCCCCTGATCGTGGCTCGTGCGCGCAGGCGCTGTGGTGCACGCGGAAGCGCTACAATTTTACCAACCCCCCTCGTCGTCGTCGTCGTCGTCGTCGTCGCTCGTCGCTCGTCGCTCGTCGCTCGTCGCTCATCGTCGTCGTTTGCGCGGGCGCGGCTGTGGTGCCGGAGCCACGCGGCGGGGGAGACGTTACGTCATGCCCCCCGTCTCGCCACCGCCCCCCCCCCCCCCATGACGCCCGTCGTCGCCGAAAAGAAAGAAACGCTTTCTTAGATTGCTTCCCGACAGAGGGATACACGAGCTGAGCTTGCCACCGACGGGGATTCCCAGGGTGTGCGGGTGTGTTAACGGCGGGCGCGCGCAGTGCATTGGAGACTGCGATCGCCTCCCTGCTGCAGCAGAGGTTGATGTGGCAAGACAGCCATCCAGACACAAATGGGTAAATGATGTGCCGGCCTGCGCTGGCAAACCCTCTAGTTTTTCTTGCGTTGTTTTCCGACGGAGGAATGCACGAATTGAGTTTGCCACCTGCGGGGGTTCCCAGGGTGTGCGGGTGTCTTGACTGCGGGCGCGCGCAGTGCTGTAGAGACTCGGCGACCTGGGTGCACCCGGAGTCGTGGTGCGATCGCCTCCCTGTTGCAAAAGAGGCTGATGTAGCAAAACAGCCATCCAGACAAGGTTGTGTAAATGATGTTTTGTTTTTTTGTTGTTTGGACACACAGACAATCATACACAACTGCTGCGGTTCTAACGCCGCGAACCAACGTGGCCCCTGCGCCCTGGCAGTCGTGAGTTTTGCCAGGACGCAGTTCCTGGGCTTCAGCACCGCGAACCAACGTGACTGTTGCGTCTTGGCAACTCTAAATCGTGCCAGACGCATATTTGGGGACGTCAGCGTTACGCATGTGTGACACATTGCAGACATTGGGGGCGAATGCCCGTGGCGCCGCTGAGGCGGGAGCCACATTTTGAAAAGGAGCCGCCCACCATCTTGGAAGCTGGCTGCAAACTTTGGAATCGAATGTGTATGGCGACGGGGAGAGACACACTTTGACAAGGAAGAGCGGCATTTTGCAAATGATCAGCCGTCCATCCTCGAATCTGTTGCAAATTTCAAGGTCCAATATCATGAATGGCGAGGAGGTTTCAGGCAAACTGCCTGGCCCGCTGTACCGACTTTTCTGCGGGTGCGGCAGGGAGGAGTTATCCTTGATTCTTCGCGTATCTCAACCAGCCTATCCACGCCCTATGCCCCGACAAGATGTCTTGATCAGGGAAACGAGGGAGCATGCAGCGGAACAGGGAGCTGAGGACACCGCTCAAAACACAGAATCGGGATGAAGGGTGGAGAACAAGGGTGCGGCGGGAGGAGGAAGAGGAGGAACACAAGGAGGAGGAAGAGAAGGAGGATGAGGAAGAGGAAGAGGAGGAGAAGGAAGATGATGATGATGATGATGATGATGATGATGATGATGATGATGATGATGATGATGATGATGATGATGATGATGATGATGATGATGATGATGATGATGATGATGATGATGCTGATGCTGATGATGATGATGATGATGATGATGATGATGATGATGATGATGCTGATGTTGATGCTGATGCTGATGCTGATGCTGATGCTAATGCTGATGCTGATGATGATGATGATGCTGCTGATGCTGCTGATGATGATGATGATGATGAACATGATGATGATGCTGATGATGATGATGATGAGGAGGAGGAGGAGGAGGAAGATGCTGCTGATGATGATGATAAGGAGGAGGAGGAGGCGGAGGAAGGCAATCACAAGGAAGAGTAGTCTGATGGAATACGTTCTCATTCAGCTCCTGGTGAACCCTGGGTTGGAGGAGGGGGAAGAGCATGAGAGTGATGAGTGGGATGTGAGTGGACGAGCAGGAGGATGAGCGGCGGCGCGGATTAGGTCCTTCTCTCTTGGGCTCGAAACGTCTCCTCTTGGAGCCCTCTTGGGGGCGCTATTGGAGCGCTCTTGGTGGCTTCGGGGGCCGTCTTGGAGTTATGTTGGGAGCGTTTGCGGCAGTCTTTGGGCTTTTTGTGAAGCCATCTTGGGAGCCTTGAGCGATCTTGCGCCATCTTGGAGGTCATTTTGGGCACTCTGAGGCCCCCTTGGAGCCATCCTGGGCCAAGACATGGCCTGTCGGCCTCCTCCCCCTCCTGCCCCTTCCCCCCCCACCTCCTCCTCCTCTTCCTCCTCCTCCTCGTTGCCATCCGCCTGGCCACTCTCCTCCTCCTCCTCCTCCTCTTCCTCCTCCTCCTCCTCCTCCTGGGAGAAGGGCCACGCTACCCCAAGCCGCAGACCCTGCTGCTCATTCCCGCCCGCCCGCCCAGCACAGCAGCACCCGAGCCTGCGGCCAGTGCATGAGTCCCGTCTGAAGCACAGAGCAGACAATAGGAGGGTGCCCCCGCCGCCGCCCCCTCTGTCAACAACCACTGCAACATGCAAGTTCTGTCAGCCTACGTGTTTCTCTGCTTGTGTCTGTGTTTGTTCGTTTTTTGTTATGTGTTTTCCTGGTTTGTTCTGCTTTCCGTGTCTGGCACGAATTGTCCGCTTTTCTCGGTGTAGGGACCCAGCTACCTGAATCAGCAAGCATCCAGTACGGCGGGGCGCCCGCGCATGGACCAGCTTGTGACAGCCAGTTTGCCTTGCTCTGAATGTTGACAGGAGTGGTGGGTGCAGGGGGCGTTCTCTTTTTCGGCGTTTGTTTTTTTGTTTCCTCTACTTTTCGCTGATGGCTCGACCACAACGGGTTAAACACGACACCCCGAATGTGGACGTCAGACAGTCGGCATTGTGATGCCAAGAAGCGTATTGAACACGTAAAAAGAAATTGGAACAAAACGAGCACGTGGGCCGCGAACCGATCCCAGATTTGAAGACGTAACAAGAGCGGTGCCCACAACTGATAGAACACGTCGATCTAGAACACGTTTTTTAACGCCCCCCAGCGTTTTGAGGGCATCTGAGGTGGGTCTGCGCAGAGCGGACATTTGAGGGAACCGCCGTCCCCGTCAAACAACAGTGTCACGTGGTCACGCCGCGGCCGAGCATGGTCCAGATTTTGCTCCAAAGTGCGGGCTGCATTGTGCTTTGACAGGGATGTTAGGCCTGCGCAGGGCGGACAAAATGAGCCCCCCCCCGCCCGCCCTGTCAAAATCGCGGGGCGCCCGCGCATGCAAGTGCCAATGCGAAGTGATCGCGGGGCGACTGCGCACGATCCAGATTTCGGGGCCATGTGCAGTTTGTATGTTTTGGGCAAGGGATGGTGAGGGGTCCTCATTCGCCCAGGTTTGTTGCTGGTCTCGTGGGGCAGTGGCCCTCCCCCCCCCTGGAAGGGGAAGAATGGCGTTTGGAAGAGGAAGCTCCCTAAACCACCGCCGCCCAGCGGGCTGGTGGGACGCATGAGGAGCAGGGGTGGAGGAGGAGGAGGAGATGGAGGAGGAGGAGGAGGAGGAGGAGGAGGAGGAGGAGGAGGAGGAGGAGGAGGGAGGAGGGGGGAGGAGGAGGAGGAGGAGGAGGAGGAGGAGGAGGAGGAGGAGGAGGAGGGAGGAGGAGGAGGAGGAGGAGGAGGAGGAGGCGGAGGCGGAGGCGGAGGCGGAGGAGGTGGAGGAGGAGGCGGAGGCGGAGGAGGAGGCGGAGGCGGAGGAGGAGGAGGCGGAGGCGGGCGGAGGCGGGCGGAGGCGGAGGAGGAGGAGGAGGCGGAGGAGGGAGGAGGAGGAGGAGGCGGAGGAGGAGGAGGAGGAGGAGGCGGAGGCGGAGGCGGAGGAGGAGGAGGAGGAGGAGGAGGAGGAGGAGGAGGAGGAAGAGGAGGAGGCGGAGGCGGAGGCGGAGGCGGAGGCGGAGGAGGAGGAGGAGGAGGCGGAGGCGGAGGCGGAGGCGGAGGCGGAGGCGGCGGAGGCGGAGGCGGAGGCGGAGGCGGAGGCGGAGGAGGAGGAGGCGGCGGAGGCGGAGGCGGAGGCGGAGGCGGAGGAGGAGGAGGAGGAGGAGGAGGAGGAGGAGGAGGAGGAGGAGGAGGGCGACCGAACAGCGCGGACGCGCGCGGCCAGGTGGAACGTGGGGAGCGGCGCTATAGCAAGCCCAGCTGGGCCGCCGAGGGGCTCGCGCAGGGCGCGCTGTAAAGAGGACCCAGGCCCCCGACGTCGTGGTCTTTTCGCCACGTCAAGCCCCAGATGTCTGGACCCCTTCCCGTGGACCAGTTCTTCACCTCGAGTCGTTTTTTGACGGCCCCTGGGCCCGGGAGGGCCCCCCTGGAGGCCGGAGCTGGCGAAAAGCCCTCCGTCATGATTTCTGCTCACAGCGCGAGGGGGTTTGGGGACAGGGCGCAGGGCCCGCCCCCCACCCGCACGGCGACGCGGCGCGGACGATCGCTGCGTTGCTGCCGCGGCTCGCAGCGCGGAGAGCGGGGGGTACGCGCCGCCCACGGGGGGCCACGGCGCGGTTCGCCAGGGCACGAGCCTGCGCGAGGGGGGCGGGCGCGCTCCTGCTCCTCCTCCTCCTCCTCCTCCTCCTCCTCCTTCTCGTCGTCCTCGTCCTCCTCCTCCATTCCTTTTCCTCATACATAATTTCGCCCTGTCGCACCCCGAGGCAAGGTTTTAGGGCGGGCCTATCGTTTTGCTTGGGACTTCCTTACCATTTATGTCTCGGAAGCTTCAAACCTGACAGCAGTTTCACAGATGGAGGCGGGCCGTTTTCAAAATGTGGCTCTCGCCTTAGCGCGGCGCACATTCGTTTTAAACATTTGCAAGAGTCTCACGGATTAAGGGCGGTTGCTTTTCAACATGTGGCTCTCGCCTTAGCGCCATTCGTTCACAATATTTTCCAGAGTTTCGCGGATTCCCATCTTCAACGTACCATACACTGTGTTTTGGAAGGGTTCAGGTTTATGCTGGTGCAGCAGTTACGTTGAGTCTCTGTGCTGAAAGTCCTAGGAATGGCGTTCTGACGCGACTCAGGATCGTCAAGACGCAACAATCAGGTTGATCCGTGGCGTTGGAACTCGAGAACAATATTTTGGCATGCTTCAGGGTCTTCAAACGGGTGTCTTCCAACGAGGCAGTTCCCTCAGTGGGCATGAACCGTTGTAGGGGCCTGTGAAGAGGGAGCTTGGAGGGAGGGTTTACTCCAACATAGTTGATGACTCTTGGGTTTACACTGGTCCTCCTCCTCCTCCTCCTCCTCCTGCCTCCTCCTCCTCCTCCTCCTCCTCCTCCTCCTCCTCCTCCTCCTCCTCCTCCTCCTCCTCCTCCTCCTCCTCCTCCTCCTCCTCCTCCCCCTCCCCCTCCTCCTCCTCCCCCCGGCGTGCCGTCCAGGGCCGTGGTGCCCACCCGCAGGGCAGCGGCGGGCAGCGGCGGGCACGGCCGGGCCGAGGCGTGGAGCTCGAGGCCGCTTCGGGGAGGGCACCCTCACGGCCTTCCTGCTCGTCGGGCGCTCCCTCTCTCGTTTTGTCCCGGGGAGGGCGCCCGCGGGTCGAGTCGGGCGCCAGGCGCTGCGAGCAGCGACGGTTGATGGGCGGCGCGTGGCAGACCTGCCAGGGTGGCTGTCGTGCGGCAGCGTGCGGGCCCCGGGCCGCCGCGCGCGCCCTGCGCGGCGCACGGGGCCCGTGTCTCCGCGGAGGGGCGGCCCAGTGCCGGCGGGTCTGTGGTGCTTCGCCGGGGGTCCCGGTGGCACCCGGGTGGTGCCGCGGGGGGGGGCCGGGGGGTGCTGCGGGGGGGGCAGCCGTGGCGCCGGCCCCCCGACCGTTCACCTCCGGCCTCCGGGGCGAGGCCAGCGCGATTGTCGGGTGCGGGCGGCGCAGGGCCGCCGCCGAACGAGACCATGTTCGAGCGGATCCTGCAGATCGGCTGGGAATCCGCCCGCAGCTGTGATCGTTGTTATCGTCGTCATCGTTGTTGACGTTGTCATCGTTGTCGGTGTTATCGTTCTCGTTGTTGTCGTCATCGTTGTTATCGTTGTCATCGTTGTTATCGTCGTTGTCGTTCTCGTTCTCGTTGTCGTTGTTGCCGTTGTCCAGCAGATCAGCTGGGCGTCCGCCCGCAACGTCCCCCAGGGGACGTCGGGGTCGGCACGGCCTCCGAGGCCCAGGGTGTCGGCCCCCCCAGAACCGCGACAGCAGCCTTGGGCACGGCGCCTTCGAGGTGGGCCAGTGGAGGGGGAACGGGAGGAGGAATGAGGAGGGAGGACGAGGACGCCGACGGCGTGGAGGTTGGCGCGCCACCGCGCAACAGGGGACCACCTCCCCGCCCTAATTATGCGACGGAGTCGGTGGCGGCAATTTCCCTTTCCCGTGCGTCCTCAGAGCGCCAGGCAGGTCAGCGATGACGTCGTTCTTCATTTGGTCGTTGGCTCCTGGGTGGACGAGGGCCGACATCTTGTCACGCGGAGGAGGAGGGGGGGGGTCGGACCGGTGCTCGCATGCGGGTGCCACGCCCCCGAGGTCACTTCTGCCACTACTGCTCCCAGGCTGACCCGCAGCACGTGTGCATGATGACGCAGAGCCGGGGCCCTCACAGCCCTCGTCGCCGCTGCCGTCGCTGTCCCTGTTTTTTCCCACCATGCTGTGGTGTTGGGTCTTCGTTTTGAAGAGACGGTCCCCGCGTTCCTCCTTCCTCCTCCTCCCCCTCCTTCCCCTCATCCTTCCTACTTGCGTTTCGCACGCCCAGTACAGCTTTTCGTGGCCCCAGAGGGAGCTCCACCGCAGCCCCCACTGGCACCGCTCGCATGCGTCAGCCACCACCAAGTACAGCGCTTCGTGGACCCATAGGGAGCTCCACCGCAGGCCCCAAGGGGACCGCCCGCCTGCGTCAGCCACCACCCAGTACAGCGTTTCGTCGTGGCCCCATAAGAAGGCTCCACCGAAGGCCCCAGTGGCACCCCCCGCATGCGTCAACCACCACCCAGTACAGCGCTTCGTGGCCCCACGGGGAGCTCCTCCGAGGGTCTCAGTGGGACCTCCCGCATGCTTCAGCCACCACCCAGCACAGCGTTTCGTGGCCCTGTACGGGCCCCACCGAAGGCCCCAGTGGCACCGCCTGCCTGCGTCAGCCACCACCCGGTACAGCGATGGCCCCATTGGGAGCTCCACCGATGGTCCCAGTGGGACCGCCCGCATGCGTCAGCCACCAACCAATGCAGCGTTTCGTGGCCCCATAAGGGGGCTCCACCGAAAGCCCCAGTGGCACCGCCCGCGTGCGTCAGCACCGATGGTCCCAGAGGGACCGCCCGCGTGCGTCAGCCACCAACCAATGCAGCGTTTCGTGGCCCCGTAGGGAGCTCCACCGACGGCCCCAGTGGCACCGCCCGCATGCGTCAGCCACCACCCGTGGTCCGATATAGGGAGCTCCACCGCAGGTCCCAGTGGGACCGCCCGCGTGCGTCAGCCACCACCCAGCACAGTGGCCCCATAGGGGGTCACCGACGGCCCCAGTGGCACCGCCCGCATGCGTCAGCCACCACCCAGTACAGCGCTTCGTGGACCCATAGGGAGCTCCACCGCAGGCCCCAAGGGGACCGCCCGCCTGCGTCAGCCACCACCCAGTACAGCGTTTCGTGGCCCCATAGGGAGCCCCACCGACGGCCCCAGTCGCACCGCCCGCATGCGTCAGCCACCACCCAGTACAGCGCTTCGTGGTCCCATAGGGAGCTTCACTGCAGGTCCCAGTGGCACCGCCCGCATGCGTCAGCCGCCACCCAGCACAGCCAGTGATTCATGGCCCCGTAGGGAGCTCCACCGAACGGCCCCAGTTGCACCGCCCGCATGCGTCGTCCACCACCCAGCACAGAGTTTCGTGGCCCCATGGGGAGCTCCACCGAAGGCCCCAGTGGCACCGCCCGCATGCGTTTCCCCCACACAGACCAGCGTTTCGTGGCCCCGTAGGGAGCTACAGTGGCCCGCCCGCATGCGACCCCCCACCCAGTACAGCGTCTCGTGGCCCCATAGTGAGCTCCACCGAAGGCCCCAGTGGCACCGCCCGCATGCGTGCCCCCTCCCACTACAGCGCTTCGTGGTCCCATAGGGAGCCCCACCGCAGGTCCTAGTGGCACCGCCCGCATGCGTCAGCCACCACCCAGTACAGCGTTTCGTGGCCCCATAGGGAGCTCTATCGACGGCCCCAGTGGCACCGCCCGCATACGTGTCCCCCAACCAGTACATTGTTTCGTGGCTTCAGCGGGAGCTCCAGTGAGGGGCACCGCCCGCATGCGTCAGCCACCACCCAGTACAGCGTCTCGTGGCCCCATAGGGAGCTCCACCGAAGGCCCCAGTTGCACCGCCCGCATGCGTTTCCCCCACCCATTACGGCACGTCCCTCACGCGTTTCATGGCCCCAGGGAGCTCCACCGAAAGCGGCACCCACAACGCGTTACTCACAACGGCATACGGTTGGGTCCTTCGCCAGGATAATTTCTCCAGCCATCATGTGGTGTTGGGGTCCTCGTTTTGAAAGACAGCGCCCCGCGTCCTCTCCTCTCTCGTCTCCTCCTCCCCCCCCTCCCTCCTTCCATCCTCGCCTCTGCCCTCCACATGCCAATTTGGCCACACTATGGAGCTCCACCGAAGGCCCCAGTTGCAGGGCTCGCTTGCAGTTCCCCGCATATTTCGACGCACCCCTGACACGCTTCGTGGCCGCAAAGGGAGCTCCACCGCCACCCATTCCGGCACACCATTTCGTGGTCCCAGCACGGAGCTCCACCGACGGCCCCGGTGGCAACTTCGCATGGGGTTCCCCGCCCATTTCGGCACACCCCTCACACGTTTCGTTGTCCCATAGGGAGCTCCACCGAAGGCCCCAGTGGCAGTGGCAGGAGTTGCATGCGGTTCCCCGCTTAAGTCGGCACTTTCCTCACACGTTTCCCATCGGGAGCTCCACTGTGTTCCTCAGTGGCAGGGTTCACATGCGGTTTCACGCTCATGTCGGCACATCCCTCGCACGTTTCGTGGCCCCACAGGGAGCTCCACCGAAAGCGGTGCCACAGCGCAGTACTCACAATTGCAGATGGTCGGGGCCTTTGCCAGGCTTTGGTTTCTCCTCTCGCTCCTCCCCCAGAACTCCGACGTCGCGGTTTTTACCTAACAGCTCTTGCTGATAGGTTTCCAGTGGTCTCAAAAGAGAGCATCATGACTCCTCAGGGGGGTCTGGGCGGGACCCGGGGAGGCTGCCGTCGAAGCCAAAATCGCTTGGGACATCCTCGCAAAATCGCTCTTGGTGCTCCCAGAACTCCATTCCCGGGCCACATTTTGGATGCCCGGAGCCAATTGTAGGCCACTTCGTGCTCTTCGACTTCCCAGAACTCCATTCCCGGGCCACATTTTGGATGCCCGGAGCCAACTGTAGGCCACTTCGTGCTCTTCGATTTCCCAGAACTCCATTCCCGGGCCACATTTTGGATGCCCGGAGCCAACTGTAGGCCACTTCGTGCTCTTCAAGTTCCCAGAACTCCATTCCTGGGCATGATTTTGAATGCCCGGAGCCAACTGTAGGCCACTTCGTGTTCTTCTAGTTCCCAGAACTCCATTCCTGGGCCACATTTTGAATGCTGAGGCAGGCTGATGCTGCGGCCGAGGCAGGCTGAGGCTGAGGCAGGCTGAGGCTGAGGCCGAGGCTGAAGGCAGACTGAGGCTGAGGCTGAAGCAGACTGAGGCTGAGGCTGAGGCAGGCTGAGGCTGAGGCTGAAGCAGGCTGATGCTGAGGCAGGCTGAGGCTGAGGCTGAGGCTGATGCAGGCTGAGGCTGAGGCAGGCTGAGGCTGAGGCCGAGGCTGAAGGCAGACTGAGGCTGAGGCTGAAGCAGGCTGAGGCTGAGGCTGAGGCAGGCTGAGGCTGAGGCAGGCTGAGGCTGAGGCTGAGGCAGGCTGATGCTGAGGCTGTGACTGCGACTGCCGTTGCCGCTGCGACTGTCATCGCGAATGCGACTACGACTGCGAGAACAGCAGAATTCGACAACTGGATTTTCATCTGAATCTTAAGGGGAATGCTTTCAGATATGCTTCTACACATCGCTGTTAGGTTGCTTTGCCGAAATAATATTCATCTTTCGCAGATCGTGGAACCCCAGTAGGAGGAGGAGCAGGAGGAGGAGGAGGAGGAACGGGAGGAGGGAGGGGAGAGGGAGGAGGAGGAGGAGGAGGAGGAGGTGGAGGAGGGAGGAGGAGGAAGGAGGAGGGAAGAGGAGGTGGAGGAGGAGAGGAGGAGGAGGAGGAGGAGGAGGAGGAGGAGAGAGGAGGAGAGGAGGAGGAGGAGGAGGAGGAGGAGGAGGAGGAGGGGGGAGGAGGAGGAGGAGGAGGAGGAGTGGAGGAGGAGGAGGAGGAGGAGGAGGAGGAGGAGGAGGAGGAGGAGGAGGAGGAGGAGGAGGAGAGGAGAGGAGGAGGAGGAGGAGGGGTGGAGGAGGGGAGGAGGAGAGGGAGGAGAGGGAGGAGAGGGAGGAGGAGGGAGGAGGAGGAGGAGGAGGAGGTGGAGGAGGAGGAGGAGGAGGAGGAGGAGGAGGGAGGAGGGGAGGAGAGGAGGCGGAGGAGGAGGAGGAGGAGGAGGAGGAGGAGAGATACGAGGAGAAGGAGGAAGAGGAAGAGGACCACTTCCCCGGGACCAGTGTTCCGCCCCGAGCCGTGTCTGCAACCGCCGGGGGGCCCTGCGAAGAAGGCCCTGCGGCCGCAGATTGCCCGAAGCCTTCAGTCGTGATGCTGCCGCCAGCGAGAGGAGGTGGGTGGGCGGGCCGCGCGCCTGCTCCAGCCGAGGGGGGCCGCGGCAGGCCAGCCGGGGGCTTCGACGTGGGGGGACGCCGCTGCCACGATGGGTTGGACGTCTGCCTTCGCACTGCCTCGCCCAGACTGCCAGGGCCCCCCTTTGTGTGCGGCGAAAACCCTGCCACGCGCAGAGGGGGGAGAGGGGGGAAGGCTTCCTAGAAGCACTCCTGCTTCTCAGAAGGCGCGGGCCTTCGCTGTGGATGAAGAGCTGGCGCCATCTAAGAAGCAGCCTCCTTCTAAGGAGCCTTCCCCTCCTCCCCTCGACCCCCCTTCCCAGACCCCCAACGTCGTGATTTTTTCGTGACGTGACCCCGAGAAGCCTGGACCTTTTCCCAGGGACCCGAGGCCCGGCGAGGGCCCCTGGAGGCCGACATTGGCGAAAACCCTTCCGTCGTGATTGTCTTCGCAGCACCATGACCGGGCTATGCGCGCCGCCCCAAAAATGCCCCCCCCCCCCCCCCCCCCCCCCCCCCTCCCCCCGGATGTACGCGCTTAGGGGAGGCTTAGGGAGGCCAGGAGTGATTTCCGTAGGGGGGGAGGCGCGGGGAGATAGGCAATTCTTAGCATTATTTTTGTCCCCGCGTCCAATCCCTCTCCCTCTCCTTCTCCTTCCTCCTCCCTCTCGCTCCTCCCTTCTCTCCTTGCCTCTTGTCTTGAAGGCCCCCCCCCGTCCCCTCCCCCGGGGCTTTCCGCTGCCCGAGGGGGCGGGGGCCCGCGGGCACCGTGCCGGCGCCCGCCTCGGCGCCGGTGCCGGCGCTGCTCGCTGAGGTCGTCGCCGGCGTCGCCGACGGCGGTGACGACTCTCGGCCTCCCAGATGCCGAGACCTCCTCGCGCTGTGGCGAAAATCACAACGGGAGATTTTTCGCTATTTTCGGCCTCTGGGGGCCCTCGCCGGGCCCCGGGACCGTCAAAAAACGACTCCAGACAAGAAACCGGTCCCCGGGAAGGGGTCCAGATTTCTGGGGGTTGACGTTGTGAAAAAAAGTATGGCGTCGGGGGTCTCGGTGGTGTCCGAGCAGATGGGGTCGGAGGATCGCGCCGCATCGCCGATGCATCGTCAGTGCGGCTCGATGTGGAGCCCGATTTGCTTCACGTCGACGTCGCCGATGCATCGCCCACGTGGACGATGCATCGCCAGTTCACCGCCGATGCATCGCCGATGTATCGGCGATGCATCGCCGATGTATCGGCGATGGTGCTCGATCCTCCGACCCCATCTACTCCGACCCCATCTATGTGGCATCAAACGGCGCTTCGACGCTCAGACAAACTGTTCGGGCGTTTTTGTCGGTGCTCGGCGGTCTTCCAGCCTCGGGATATGCCTCCCAGCGGCTGCGCCTCGCCGAGGGCGTGCTGGGGGTGCCCAGAGCGTCCCGAGCGGCCGCCCGACATTCGAGTTCTGAGACCCCGGGGCCTGGAGGGTCTCTCCGGAGGGCTAAGGCGACACGTCCTCCTCCTCCTCCTCCTCCTCCTCCTCCTCCAGCTGCCATCTGGGCCCAAGAGATTGTCAGGGCAGCGTCACACTTACGCACCGTCATTCCACAGAGATGTGGGGTCAGGATTCATTGGGCGGAAGCCCGCATGTTTGCGCTGCGATGGATGACCACCCTCGCGCTGCTGCTCTACCATCCGCTGACGGCCAGACGAGGTACATCGATGCAGGGTGGCAGAGTGGCTTGCTTACCAACCGCAGCACTGGCATCCTGGTGGCACTACAACGACGACTACGAGGAGCGGACATATTTGCCGTGCATGCCCCACCACCAGAACTCTGCGGACGAGGCGACCTATCCGACATCGCGCACCACACACTCCGAGTGACGAACATTGTATACTACTTCCCACCCCAGCCGCGCACGAAGGAGGATAATAAACAATGATATGCGACGGTGGAACGACTTTACACTTGGATTGATACCATTGCGCAACACCGCCCACCAGGAAGCTTACTTCCCACAGCGGGTGACCTGAACGACGGGATTGGCATCACGGCGAAAGGACATACACCACCGAGCACGGCGCTGGGCGAGTACCGCACTAAAGAATGACTATCAGGAGGCGCAGGACAACGAACACGACAATACGCGGGGCGCCACCAACTCTTGGTAACGAGCAGCACCTCGCCATTGCGCCCGACGTTCCTTGGCACGCACACAGCGAGCCGCGCCGACTTCATCATGATGCCACAGGAACTCTCCTGCAACGTCATCAGCCAGGGACCCCTACTCCGCATGGGCACCAGACTACAGCATATACCAAGCAAATGCCACCGTGACCACGTACCAGTACAGGCAACTATCACAGAGACGATACGCAGACAACAAGTCCAAAGACAGAAGCCAGTGGGTGGGACCAAGACCGGCTTGCTCAAGCGGCCTGACACGGACAACATCGTAACGAGTTCATAGAAGCGCTGGAAACCATATTTGAGACGTACGATCTCACTACCAAGGGCATTACCCAGCTGTTCGCGGACATCAGTGATATGATTGTACATGCGGCACACCCCATATACGGACAACAACCACCACCCACTACGGCATATACGGACCTACGAGTACGCCGAAAGGAACTACTCAGACAGCGTAGAGCACTACGGGAACGACTCAAACGGAAGGGCGAAGCATTACGCATCGGGCCCATAGAGGAATTTCAGACGAACAGGGTGCCGATCACCTACGTGACTGGGCCCCCGCCGATGGCATGTGCGGCTACGGAGTCTTCACCGAGGGCGCGTGTTACTACTGGGCCACCATCAACAGACTGCGTTACTGCTGGGCCGCCGACTACGACCTGCACTGCCGCAGGCACGACGCCGACGGATTACGTTGCTACTGGGCCTCCAGCGGACGAGTCGTGCTGATACTGGGTATTCACGTTTGACTTGTGGGGCTACTGGGTCTCCACCGAGGGCGCGGGTTGCCCGTGGGTCTCCACCGACGGCATGTGTTACCACTACTGGGAGTCACCTACGGATTGTGTCCCTACTGGGTCTTCACCGAGGGGCAGCGTTGCTACTGGGACCCCATCGACGGACCCAACGGAAATAGTATTATGCGATATCGAGAACCAACTGCGCCAGATCACCAGGGAGTGCGCGACCATGCGCAGGGTGGAGTGCCAGAAGCTGACGGACGACAGAGCGGCAGGATTGTACGAGGCGTGGGAATGCAGGGACTTGGCGAGGGTGGGAAGGCTGACCAGACCCATGGCAGGAGGCAGGCACGGACCACGGAAACGTGACTACTGAAATACAATCACAGCACAACGCGCGCGGGAATAATGGATGGAGTTTTGGAAACTACCAGTAGGGATGGGTGGAATGGAGGGAACAGAGGAGGACGACGACACACTGGAGCAGACATCAAGCCATGCAGAGGCGCAAGGCTACGACGATAACGACTTAGAGGAGGTAGTCGACCAGGACATCGAACACATCAAGCACAGCCCCAATATAGCAAAACTGCGACGAGCAGCACCACCCGCAGCGGCGCCCTCCGAATTCGGTAGAATACTATTGGGGGGCTACGCGCCAGCGCTACAACGACGCCGAGGCCCGGGAGCGCCAACCACGCAGACTAAACCAGACCACTTCAACAACTTATCCCGGGCGTCGCTCGCAGCGATCCGACTCAGCAACTCCGCTCCAGTACGCTGGCGCCAGAGCGCGGCAACCACAGTCAAGAAGAACAACAAACCAGGACAACCAGGCAATTTAATCTACCACATCATGGACCCGATGGGCAAAGCATACTACTCAGCCAGTATGCGGCCACAACGCTCAAGAGTCCGCACTGACCAGGACCATGGTTTCACTCAGGGACGGCGTCGAGAGGGAGCAATGCTGACCATGGCAGTAGTGGAGTACCGAGCACGTAAAGCAGGCCGCAGCTTCATCGCGACACTGAAGGATATGCCGACCGCTTTCGCGAGCTGCTCGTGGATCGCGATGGGCGCCGCCAACAGCGAGATCATGCCGGAGGATGTTTGGGACTTGGGGGAACAGCGCTACAGACGCGCTGCTGTCTACGTGCCATGCCGAGGCAGACCGACGGGAGTATGCATCAAACCAGACTGTGGAGGACTCATGGGCGACCCATGCGTGGCGCGCAACTTCGCGGCCAGCTTCGCGCCGTGAATCCAACGACGGGTTCAATGCTGCAGCGATCACCTGGACCGTGGCCGCGAATTCTACAGACGCAGTGAATTATTTCAATGGCCCATCTACGTAGGCCTCGCTGAGTGCGCCGACGACCCCCGCGAGATCATTCTGGGCGGAACGCGCGCAGACGCGCCGCGACTGGCACAACCAGCGCGCCGCGTGGACGAGGGCCTCAACGAACGACTGCAGAGCATGGGGGTGCGCCAGAACCAGGGCACGCAGGGTAACATAGTTTACTTTCAGGGACAAGGCAAGCAGCGAGCGCACCACCCACTCATGCACGACCCGCGATGCAGACTACAAGGACGGACGCTACCAACGGCGCGCCACGTAGGACCGCAGATCAGCGCGACGCAGACATGCGCCGCAGAGCTTACACGACGCATCAGGGCCATGGGGAAGAGGTATAGTGAGTGTGGGGCTTTCTGGAACAATGCCAACTTCCCACGCATATGGAACGACCAGTACTGATATGCCGAGTAATCAACGCCGGACTATCCTGCGTGGAGTGCTATCTACCGGCGCCCAGCGAGTGCACGCAGCTCCAACGCGCGATGGTGGCACTACTGAGAAAGGCTATGCGAGGCCGCGCCGCCGCCGGGCGCGAGGACGGCAGCGCGCGATCCCTGAGCGCGCTGGAGGTGTTCCGCCACTGGCAAATACTGCCACCAGAACATGGGGGACCGTGAGACGGGGGGCGAACTGCGACACGACGCGAACCCATGGGCCGAACGATTCTGGGAGGACATTCGATGCGCACGCGGGGTCTCGGAGAGTTGCCACGACGCTTTCGGGGCGGCGGAACACGTGCGAATCGGGCGACGCTTCGCCCTGGAGGTACGAGAAACCTGCATCTACTCGACGTGCGCGAGTTACGGGCTGTGAAACTAACGGTGACAGTCCCTCCTTCTCAAAAGACGACCGAGACAGACGAACAACATGAATAATTTTCACTGCAAGAAAACGAGCCATGGAAATGCGAACTACAAGACGGGGGCGGGGAGTGCGGGCTACTGTTTGCAAGCAATAAGGCACTACGCAGTCACATCATGCGAGCGCACCACATCCACAACCTGGCAGCAGTACTCACAAGCAACAAGGAGTGCATCAATTGCAAGCAGGCTTTCACATGCAAAGGTACAGCATGGCATCATTAGCCAACAGCATGTTATGAGGAGGATGTAATACGGATCGCACTGCAAACGAACGTCCTGCGCGGCCACGCGCACCACGGTGTCCGCTCTGTAATCATTTTGCTCTTGACCGAGATTGTTGCTACCGACGCCTGTGCATGCGCCTCCCTCGACCGCTCCTGCAGCCGCGGCGCGATGTCCACATTCGACCAGAGGCCCCGGCCGACGGCGGCGGCGCCAGGCCAGAGGGTGGACCGCAGCAGACCACGACGGGGACAGCCAGGAGGACGGGCGGCGGCAGCGGCGGGATGTGCAAACCAGCAGACGCTCGACATCACAGCGCGCCTCGCGCTGACCTTGGCGCGCGAGCAGGCAGAGCTAGCGGCTGCCGTGCAAAAGACCCGGGAGATCCCGACGACCGCAGGTATCGCTTCTACGGCGCTCGAGTCAGGACGCAAGTACAACGAGGATGCGCAGGCCCTGCACGGGCGCGCGCGGGGCGGCGAGCAGCTCGACGCGGGCAGCCTCGGGAGTCCACGCATCAGAGTGTGGGCAGAAGTGCGCGCGTACATGGGCAAGACACTCGAACGCGGAGTCGCGCGCAAAGAGGTGGAGAAATCCTGCGCGGACGTGGTCGTGGCCGCCAGCCAGAGCAACACTTACGAGGGCATCGCGGACTCCGTGCCAGTGTGGAGGGTGCGCCGCAACAAAGGCAAAGAGGCGGGCGGCCAGGGGTAATGCATGTTCCAATTCAGATTCAAGGAGACTCACCACCAGCTGGCAGCGATCCTGGGCAGCGTTCTCAAGAAGGAGGCAGCCGCGCCGAAGACCGGCTCCGCTCCGAGAGGCGCGCTGGAGAGATAACTGGGCAGGATGCTGGACTAACAGAGCAGGCCGCGAGTGAGCAGACGGGAGTAGTGCCAGGGCCTCAGTGAATGAGACACCGAGCTTAGACGCGCGCCAGTGTTGATCATCCTCGGACGAAAACAGTGTTCGAATCGAGAGGGTTAAATTCGGAGAAAACCCAAGGACGATCCCCCGAGTTTTTGAGGCCAGCGCTAGGTTCCGAGAGTTAGTACAGAGCGGCAGATTCAGAACGCCTGCCCAGGACACGCCAAAAGTTTCCAGATCTCAAGGGCGGAGTTTTCCCGACTACTTCCTGGTGCACCGTCCTCCTCCACCCCCTGAAGCGCCCCCCAAAAGAAAGGAAATCGAGACGGGGGCGAACCCAGGGCAAAGGCCGAGGGAAGCAGGCGAGGGAGCTTCCGTGAGGGCTGGTGCCACCCCGCCCGCAAGCCCCCTGCGTGGGGGAGAGACGGTGCGGGAAGGGCTCGAACGTCCCCTGGCGTCAGTTCCCCCAGTCCTAAGTGACAGCAGCCAGGCTGAGCAGATTCGAAGCCTCACAGCATAGCTCCAGTCGGCGTCACCTCGAACTCGGCCCCAAGGATCGATCGATCGATCCTCCTCCTCCTCCTCCTCCTCCTGCTCCTTCTCCTTATCCTCCTCCTCCTCCTCCTCCTCCTCCTCCATCTCCTCCTCCCCCATCTCCTCCATCTCCTCCTCCTTCTCCTCCTCCACCTCCCCCTTCTCCTCGGGTCGCCTACGGCCCCGGGGGAAACCGTGCACGGGGGCCAGAGCGCGACGTTGGGTGGCGAGTTGAGAACAGTGCGGCAGGTTCGCGTCGTGTCGACCGGCGGCGACCCAGCCGCCGACCTTCGGCCTTCAACGTGGCACGCCGCTTGCGACCCAGTGTCGGTCGATGTTGAAAGGTCTGACGTTTCGAGGTCGATGTTGAAATATCGGACGCTTCGGAAACGGCAGATGCAGAGGAGGAGGAGGAGGAGGAGGAGGAGGAGGAGGAGGAAATATTACACGATCCCCGCGGTGTCAGAAGCCAGCGCCAGAGTTGGCACGCCACGAGCCTGCCGTGTAGGTGGCCTTCTGGGGGGATCCCCTCGTCACCATGGCCGGACGCAGCGCAGACAGCTGGTGCACGTGAGCCCATCTTGACCGACACCCCCCAACCGCAATCACCCTGACAAGGGTTCTGATGGTCGCCCCATCCTTAAAGATGGGTTCTAGGTGCCCTCAAAGCCTATTGCGTACCTGGCAGTCCTTTTCCTCCTCTTTCCTCCTCCTCCCCCCTCCTCCTCCTCTTTCTCCTCCTCCTCCTTCTGGGAGGGGTCCAGGGGCCGTTCTCGATCTGCACCGCCCAGACATACGGTAATACTACGGGCGCGTCGGCCCCGCCTAGGGCGACGCGCACGCCAGGAGTTCTTGCAGCGGAGGCTCCGTGGTGGGCGCTTTCAGGCCATACCGCTCGGGCATCGGTGTGCTATTGGTAGACAGAGGAGGAGGAGGAGGAGGAGGAGGAGGAGGAGGAGGAGGAGGAGGAGGAGGAGGAGGAGGAGGACGAGGTTTGCTACGTGTTCGTGTCGGACGTGCGCCTCCAAACATCATCACATCGCATTCGTCGGAGAAAAACAAACAGCATAAACACAAACTTTCGACGCTCCGCGCGGATCTCTTGGATCGGCGCATGGGCCCCCCCGGCGGCGCCTCCGGCGCCGCCCCTGGCGCGCTCCGCGCTCCAGGGAGGGGGGGTCCAGCGCAGATCCAAGAAATCCGCGTGTCTACGAATAGCACACCGATGCCCTTTTTCTATTTCCTGCTTTGATTTCCGTGTCCCACGGAAGCTGCCGGTGTCTCGGCTCGCCCTGCTCCGAGAGAGGCCTGGGTCGCTGCGGTCCGCGCCCTCTTGTGACCTCTCGTCATGGGCAGATTGGCCACCCCCGCTACCATATGCAGGACGGGGGAGAAGGGAGGATGAGGAGGTCCTCCTCCTCCTCCTCCTCCTCCTCCTCCGCCTCCTCCTCCTCCCTCTCCTACCGATGGTAGTGGTGGTGGAGCATGGGCCCATCATCTCGCGCGGCCGGGCCGAGGCCAGAACCGGACCTCCGTGCCCCACGTGGTCGTCGACCTCGGGCTGGACCCCGACGGAGGCGAATTCCAGGCCGAGGGGGACGGGGAGGCTCGGGGCTGGCGTTGATCATGGCGATCTCGTGGGCGTTTTTTTTTTTCGTTTTGGCTTGTCGTCTCGCAGGAGAGGAGGCAGAACGAAGGCAGACTGGAGGAGCACGAAGCCAAAACGAAAGCAACAAGAACACGAGCACAAAACGAAGGAGCACGAAAACAAGCAAGGAGCACGAAGTGCTTGGCTCGAACCATGACGAGGATGAGTGTGTCTCTGGTTCGGCGTGGGGGGCGAGCTTCCGGCCAAGAGGTGTCTCTTGTGGGCTAGCCTTGTGCTGCCTGTACACCATCCAGGAGCTGCCACTCGTCCTGGCAGGCTGTTCTGTTGCCTGCTCGGCAATCCGCTCGATCGCCACCCTCACGCAATGGGCACCCGTGTTCCCCCAGTGGCTTGCCTGAGAACAGAAGGGGGATGATGAGAACGGGGAAAGGAGGCACCAGCTGAGCTGGAGGCCACGGGGTGCAGACCAGGGGCTGCGTGCGGTAGAGTGGGGCTGCTGCCGCCGCCTCTGCTTGGCGCGGCGCGTCCCCCATGGGATGAGCAAGCGGAGGGCAGAGGCGTAGGGTGGAGACGTCATAAGGAGGTGGAGGAGGATGATGAGGAGGAGGATGAGGAGGAGGAGGAGGAGGAACAAGAGCTGGGGTAGGAGTAGAAGTAGGAGTAGGATCAGGAGTAGAAGTAGGAAAAAGAGAAGGAGTAGGAGGAGGAGAAGGAGAAGGAAGAGGAGGAGGAAGAGGAGGAGGAGCAGGAGGATGAGGAAGGTGAGGGAGGTTGGGAGGGAGGCAGGAGGAGGAGGAGGAGGAGCAGGAGGAGGAAGAGAGGAATGCAAAGATGTGGAGGCAGGGCAAGGGGAAAGGGGAAGAGCAGGCGGAAGAGGGAGATGAAGAGGAAGGGGTCAGAGAGGCCAGAGGCAGAGGAATTGAGGGAGAGGGTGAGAACGAGCGAGGGGAGATGGAAGAGTCGACGATGACGACGACGACCACGACGACGACGACGACGACGACGAGGACGACGACGACGACCACGACGACGAGGACCACGACGACGAGGACGACGAGGACGACGACAACGACAACGACGACGACGACGACAGCGACGACACTCCCTGGCTCGCGCTCTGGCGACATGTGCGGTAGGTATTCAGGACCTGTGCACTGTTCTTGAAGCCTTGGCTGTCCTTCGAATGACTTGCATGCGCAGTCACCCGCAGTCGAGCCTGGGGTGCTTCCTGCACTTGCCGCACCCCGGGTCGATGGTCCACCTCACCGCTCCCGCGTGCTGCCCGTGCAAGCCTGTGCTCAGGGCACCCGCGTGCACGACCTCCACGGTCGGAGCGCGCTCCGCCGCCCGCGAGTTCCTCTCCCCCCTCCCGCGCCTCTCCTGCTCCGGTTGGGCCGAACTTGGCCCCGAGGCGTGCCTCGGCTGCCCCGACCGCGTCTTGGACCCGCGTCGCCGCCGACAAGGGCTGTTCGTCGTCCCCCCCACACCGCAGCGCCCCAGTGGCCGGCCATGGCTCGCGACGTGGCCTCGGCTGACTGGGGTTTCGCGTTGACCCGGGTCCGCGCTTGCCCGACAGCTCTGCAAGAATCAAGGGCAATCATCGAGAGCAAAAGAACCCCTAGCCCTGAGAACACGATGAAGACGTGGCCTCACTGAGGTCCCCGTCTACGCACTAGCGATCATAAGTTCTGGCGGTTTGGTTCGGCAGAAAAAAAGACCCCCTCTCCCTACTGCTTTTGGCCCTCCTACCTTAGGTCCCCTCCCGAAGGACTAGGGCTGTTTTTTGGTTCATCACCCTGGAAGAATCAAGGGCAGGGAGGGCACGAGTGGTCCGACACATGCTCCGGCCTCCTCGCGGCGCGGCGCCAGATCTTGCTCCTGCCGGGACGTCGCCCGGGTTTCGCTAGAAGTGCCCCTGGCCCAAGGTGCCCCCAGGAGTTCCAGGGAGGCCCCCACGGCATTTCCCGAGCACCCCTCACGAGACTTCAGAGGGCCCCAGGGGCTCCAAAAAATCGTGCGGAAAGCTGGGGGCGCCTTGGGCCAGGGGCACCTTTAGCAGCTCCCGAGGCGAAGGGGGGCGGGGCCGGCTCCTAAGGGGGAAGCATCGGCCCTCAATCTCGCCCAGTCCTCTACGGGAGGAGTTTTCAAAAGGAGGAATCTTCGAAATAGTAAAAAATAGTTTCGGGACGATTTTTCTAGTATTTTTGCTCCTTTAGGCGCATGTCTTGATTATTTCCCATTCTTCATCCCAAAATCCGCCTGTAGGAGGACGTGCCCGACCTGAGGGAAGCATCGGCCCCCGATCTCGCCCAGTCCTTGCAGAGGCAGGCCTGAGTGCCCCCACCTGCCCCGGAGCGTGGGGCTTCCCCCTCGGGAGCCCGTCGCCGATGCATCGGCGGGTGTCGTCGATTCCAGGTCACTGTGTGCCTCCCTGAGAGAGGGCCCCCTTTCCCAGACCTCCTCGCGTTGGGAACAAATCGCGACGGGAGGTTTTCCGCTATTTTCGGCCTCCGGGGGCCCTCGCCGGGCCGCGGGACCGTCAAGAAACGGCTCAGGATGAAAAGCCGGTCCCGGGGAAGGGGTCCAGACCTTTGGGGTCGACGCTGTGGAAAAATCACGACGTCGGGCGTCTGGCTTCGCCTCCCCTCAGCTCCCCCTTTCTTCTTTTGCTCGACTCCCTCGTTGGCTTTCACTCCATCCCGTCCCCCGTCTCCATCCACCGCAGTTTTGGCCCAAGCCAGCGCCCTCGCCATCAACTCCACGGGCTCGCGTGCGTTCCTCGGCAGGCGACCATGGCGGACCAGATCAAGCAGATGCAGAGGAGCGATCTCGCCTCCTCCTCGGCTTCCTCCTCCTCGTCCTCCTTCTCCTCCTCCTCCTGGTCCTCCTCCTCTCCTCTCGCTTCCTGTTTTTAAACCCAGCAGTGCTTGCATTTCGAGGTTCCTATTTTTGTTTCTTGAGAACTTGGGCGGGCTGGTTCGCCGAGGGTTTTCCGCGTTGCCGCCTCGCTGGCGCCCGTGAGCGCCCCGCTGGGTGGGTTTGCCGAGGTTGCGCCACGTTGCCGCGCGTGCCACCTCGTGGGCTCTCGTGGGCTCCCCGTGTGCTGACTTTACACCACGTGGCTTGCCCAGCATAACTGACACGACCCGGTGTACCACCACATAGCTTACATCGCATCTCACTTACACAACGTAGGTTTCACATCTTAGCTTACACCACATAGCTTCACCGCCAACGTACACTGCATAAGGTTCCACGACGTAGCTTATGCCAAATAGCTCACACGGTATACCGTTCATCTCCAGAGCTCGTATCACATTGCCCACACGCTTCGACGACGTAGCTTCCACCACATTGCTTGCGCTGCATAGCTACTACGTCCACAGCACAATAACCTGCTGCTTTGGGTCCACGCTGGCTAGCATCTTTCCGTTCCTCCTTCTCCTCCTCCAGGAGCGACCCGGTCGCCAAGGAGCAGTGGTACGCGTACTGCGAGGCCTTCGGCAACAACATCAGGGACCCTTCAAAGCACGACATCACGTTCATCAACAGCTTCATCGCGCAGTACAACTCGGGCGCGCGGCTGGACTATAAGGAGGGCCAGGACCTCGCCAAGATGGTGAAGATGGGGCAGAGGAGGTCGCCAGCCTGGAAGAGCGTGTGGGAGATGTACACAGGCAGGAGACGCTCACTGCGCCCACCGATGCTCCTCCTCGTCCCCCACGGGAGACCAGTGGGGGAGGGGTGGAGGGTCTCACTGGTGGGTGTAACGAGCGTCCCCCAACAGCGCAGCGCCCGATAGACGGCAAGCCGAAGTTCGACCCATCGGTGCACAGCGTGGACACCTTGGAGGGCTTCTTCGATTTCATCGCGCAGATGGCGTTGTCCCAGTCGGGCCAAGGCGCAGCCATGAGCATGGCGATGTCGGGCGTCGGCATGACGGGCCTCGGCGGCGGCGGCAGCAGGGCCATAAAGTCTAGCTCGGACGATCCGCTGGTCCAGGCGGTCAAGGCCTTCCAGCGGCAGGGGCAGGAGCAAAAGGAGGCGTGGCACACCTTCTGCGACACCACGCTGGGCGGAAACCGCGACCCCGCCCGCCACGACTCGAGCACGCTGCAGCAGTTCTGCGCGATGCACGGGGTGAGTATGGACGTCGGCATGGGCGGCGGCATGGGCGGCGGCATGGGCATGGGCATGGGCATGGGGATGGGCATGGGCATGGGGGGCTTCGACGAGAACCCCGCGAAGAGGCAGAAGGTCGAGTCCAGCAATCCGATGGTCATGAAGGTGAAGGCCTTCCAGCGGCTGGGTCAGGAGCAGAAGGACGCCTGGCACACCTTCTGCGACTCCACGCTGGGCGGAAACCGCGACCCCGCCCGCCACGACGAGGCCACGCTGCAGCAGTTCTTGTCGATGCACGGGGTGTCCTGAGATGTTTCTATACGGGCTCTGCTGCACACGCCCGCAAATATCAACAGATCCCCTGCTTCTCCTCCTTTCCTCCTCCTCCTCCTCCTCTTCCCCCTCCTCCTCCCTCCTCCTCCCTCCTCGCTTAAGCCAACGCGCACCACCACCACCACCACCTCCTTCCTCCTCCCTCCTCCTCCTCCTCCTTCTCCTCCTCTCCACCATCCTTCCTCCTCTCTCCTTCCTCCTCATTCACCTCGGCCTCCTCCGCTGCCCCATTCGCTGTCCTCCTCCATCGCCTTTCTTCTGCAGTCCCCCTGTGCAGGGCGAGCCACACACGTCTACAAAAAGGAACAACCCTTTCCAGGAAGAGAAAAAAAACACAGACACAATGAATCGTCGACTCCCAGGAAAATATATGGGATACCATGGGAAGCGGGGGGAAGACGAAAACCCAGAAACTTATAAGAAAGTATGGAGAATCCTGGGATTAGTGTCGATTTATGTGTGTGTCCCGGGGCCCCTTCCAACATGCCGAGAGTCGCCCCAATGCGCAAAGGCACAGTGGCCAGCCCAGGAAAGGCGAAGCAGGCCTGGGGGCCCCATCGCACCCCTATACCCCTCCGAGGAGGCCCTGTCCGTATCAACACGGGCCCACCATTTCATGGCAGGTCCGAGGGCCCTGGCCCAGGAGCGATCCGAAGCAAAAAGAAGCTGGTGATGGTTTTCTTATTCATTGTTTGGCCGATCGGCGCAGGCCCTCGCCCCCCCCCCTCCCCCTTTCTGGAGTAGATCTTTGCTGCTTTTGGCGCCTGTTTCGAGCAGGCGGAGCCTCCCCCATAGGACGCACTGCTGCAAACAGTCGTATAAAGGAGAGGTCCGGAGCCCAACCCCCCCTTCCGCCCCAATCTTGAAGACTCGCCTAAGAAACGATCACGAGCACAAAGAACGACGCATGCGGCATGTGTGGAGCCACGTGCAAGACAGATTTGAGTGATGAGCTCACAGTGGGGTTCTTGTGTTACAGAACCTATCTACCTACCTACCTACCTGCCGCAGCGTTGAGACGGCCCCTCAAAGCACAGACAGAGGGCGAAGGAGAGGGCTCTGTAGCGCCAGGGCACGCAGGTGCAGCCACAATGGCCCTTACTTCCAGCAGCTGACGCAAGGCCTGCCCGTGCAATCGGAACCTCACCCGGCCCCCTTATCGACCCATACCAAAGATGCAGCGCCAGATCGCCCTGAGTAGGTGGGCCGCCAGAGCGGCAGGTTCAGCAAGTCTTGACACAAGCTACAATCCGTGACGCATTGGAGCCTGATCTGGACGTCCTGTACACGATCTCGACACCTGACAAGCAAAGTACGCGTGCAAGGACGGCGACAAACTGATCAATCTTTGGTATCCGCCCAATTCTAGATATATGGAGTCAGTTGTAGACCACCCAGACGAGCCGTTGCCCCCATCACTGTTGGGGTATCACTTACATCTGAATGGCAGTCAGTATTCAATTTCTGGCTCTCGCCGTAGCGACGCGCACCTTTCTCTGCACCGTTCCCTACAACTGTGTGCATGCATGGCGTCAGTTTTTCAACACGGGGCTTTCGCTCGAAATTGAGCTGATTGTCGCGGCAGCATCGGCAGTCCGTTTTCAAAGTCTGCGCGCATTCGTCCAGACATCTTCCCACATTTATGTGGATGGATTGAGGCAGGTTTTCTAAGATTGGGATCTCGTTTGGGACTCTCTTGCGATATACGGCGTGCATTTTGCTCTAAGCTTCTACTAGACAGTGGGTGGATGACGGGTCCCTCTCGTTTCTCTCGTGAGTTAGAACGTCATTCGCCCGACTCTAATCATCATCGCCCATGCGCAGTTCGGAACATATTATCGGGTTGTAACCGTGCAGTTCTTTGTGACCCTCGCCTTCCCAGCGCGGGCTCACCGTAGCTACACGAGTTTCGGTGGCCTTCGGCCCAACCCGCTTTCGTGCTTGTAATGTGGACCATCGGCCTTCTTGACGCGTCTGACGGTCTCTCGTCGAGCCTCTGGGCGAACTGTCTAGCGGTCGTTGGGGGGAACTCTCAAGGATTTTTGTTGGGGACTCTGGTGGGCCTCCTTCGGGGGCACCTCGGGGGGTCTCTTGGGGGCCTGTACGGGGTCTCGGGCCGGCCAATCTCGAAGGGGAGGCGTCTTGAGACCGAGGTAATTCATGTCATGGCCGGATGTAGTCCAGTGATTCTTGTCTCTGGGGCTGGCCTCGAGAGCCTCCGAGGCGGCCCGTGAGAGCGAGACACCCACGACCACTTCAGGATGGCCCCGGGGACCACACGAGGCATGCTGGACGTTCACATCCAAGCCACGACCCCCCGGCCTCGTCGAGTGGCACGCGACGCAGCGAGAGCGCCCGCGAATTCCGTGAGTTGGGAGCCCGCTGCGCTCGCTCTGTGCTTGCGGTCAGGAGCTTCGGCTTGGCGTGTCGCGCCGCGGGCTCGGGCCCACCACGCCTCGGCGCGATACGTCAGCCGTGGCCCCCCCCCCAGATTCCGAGCTTCGACGCCCCGAGCCGTTCGAAGCTCTCCCGCCCCACCGAGCGGAGCGACGCGCTGTCCGCTCGCAAGGCATCGTGCCATCGCCCGCGCCCGCGAGCCAGAGGTGCGTCCTCCCTGCCGCAGGGGGAACGGGGAGGGAGCAGTCGCCAGCGCAAGACCCTCGTGATCGCAACCGCGGGGAACAGCTCGCCAGAGCAATGCGACAGTGACCGGCGCCGCGGGGAGCAGCCCTCCTGAGCAATACGACCTCTCTCTCCCATCTCGTTGCTTCTCCCTGCGGGCGCCCTCCCCTGCCCATCCAGTGGTTCGAACACCCATCGCGCACAGCGTGTCGCTGGGGCCGCCGCGGCGAAACGCTAAGCAAAAGCTCCCGACCATACATCACTTTCGATGTCTGTTCATGGGAGCCTTGGGCGGCGACATTGAAATCAGCTTTTCCTGCATTTGGACCGCATTGGGACCGCATTTGGTTCTTCCTCCTGCTCCTCCTCCTCCTCGTTTTTCCTGTTATTATTCCTCCTCCTCCTCCTCCTCCCTCCTCCGCCTCGTTCTTGTCGTCTCCCTTGTTGCGAGGCGGCGAACCTCGTCAAATTCTGGTCCAAATCTAGTCCGAACCGGGCCCAAAGCGGACAGCCCCAGGGGCCACGCGGGCCCCCAGGGAGCGGACATCAACATCACTCCGTGTCAATGAGGACTTGGCACCGCCTGGGCGCGTGCACGTTTCTCGGCGAGGCGGGCGCCAGGAACTCTGGCCCACAGTCAAATATTCATCGTAAGGGGCGCAGGGATGCAGGGTTAAGTCGGGCCTGTCCCTCCACAGGAGGAATATTCAAAGATAGTCAAAACATAGTGTGGGGACGATTTTTTGAAGATTCTTTTGGTATTTTGGGGCATTGTCTTGGTATTTTCAATTTTTCGTCCGAAATCCCCCTGTAGGAGGACACGCCCGACCAAAATTTTGGTTACCCTTGCGTCCTTGCGTCTGCACCCCGTCCTTCGCGGTTCTCACCGGTCAGCCCTTCAGGGTTTTGGCAGTCCGCCGCCCCGAAGAGCCAACTTCGGCGTCCAAGGCCCTTGCGTCCTTACTGCCCGTCTTCAATACAGTCAACCCGTCTTAATAGTAAGGACGAGCGACTTTCCAAGGTGGGCCTGGCATTCTTCCTGTTCGGCCCGTCCTTGGCCGCTTTCGCTGGCCGCGCCCCGCCCGCAAAGTGCCGACATGGCCTTCCAAGGCCCTTGCATCCCCATCGTGCGTCCTTCTCCTACGGGAAGACTGTCGATTTTGGCTCCATCTTGGAGCATCTCGGGCCAGCTTGAAAAACAACGCGCGCGACCCCAAACAATGCACACGGGAAGTGCACGCCCGAGCGATTGCAACACAGAGGCGCTCGAGGGAGCTCTCCGCTCCGCGCCGCCGGCGGCACGGCACGGCGGCGGAGTGCCTCCTCTGCCCAGCTCCAGCGCGCCTCGCCGTGGTGGCAAGACTGCTTCGAGCTGCCGTGTGGAGTTGGAGCCACGGGCAGGGCCCGTGCACGGGACGGGAGGGCCTGGTGCGGAGTGAGTGGGAGTGCCCTGATTCGCCCGTGTTGAGGCGCAACACGTGCCGAGGTCAAAGCGGGCGTGCTAACCCGCGGCGTATCTGCTCGGCACGTGTGGGTCCACGTTTTGGCCAGCGTGTCGCGCCAAACGTACGTGTGCAGTCTACCTGTTGCGCTCCGTGACAACAATCTACGTGCTGCGTGTTGCGTATCGGGGCAGCTGAAAGAGTGAGGCGTGTGTGTGTGTGTGTGTGGGTGTGTGCGTGTTGTGTTTACCCTGTTCCTCCTCCAGCGGGCCCGCTTCAAAAGGAGCTGGCTTGGGCGCTGGCTCAGACACGCGGTGGCGGAAGTGGTACCTGCGACTAGGCGCCACGTGCCTCTGCCCGAGCCAGACCCTCCAAGCTGGCTTCCGTAGGAGACCGGCCTGGGATTGCCGAGCAGGGCGGCCTGGCTGCGGGACGCCCCCGTAGAGCCGCCGGGTTCGCCATGGCCGCGGGCGGTGAGGATGAGATGTGTGTGTGTGTGTGTGTGTGAGCGTGTGTGTATGTTGGGTTTACTCTGGTCCTCCTCCTCCTCCAGGATTTTCCGCGCGCTCCGCTTCGTCCTCCCGGTCCACGATCCAAGCACGTGGCAGCATACCCCGAAGAGTTCCCCTCCTGCTCCTCCTGGTCCTCCTCCCGCTCCTTCTCCACCTCTCCTGCCCCCCTCCCCCGTCCCTCTCCTCCCCCCCTCCTCCTCCCCCACCTCCCCCTCCCTGTTCGCCTAGTCAGATCCAGCGCCAAGAGTTTTTGGGCCCAAGCCTGCGCTGACCCGAGCCAGCGCCTCAGGCAGCAGCTCCTGTCTCGCTGTCTCGCGCCCGATCCTCGGCTGGCGACCATGGCGGACCAGATCAAGCAGATGCAGAGGAGCGGCCTTGCCTCCTCCTCTGCTTCCTCCTCCTCCTCCTCCTCCTCCTGTCCTCCTCCTCCTCCTCCTCCTGCCCATTCCCTTTCACTTCGTTTCCTGTCCTTCTC
Organism: Prorocentrum cordatum; assembly: GCA_963575745.1. Taxonomy (NCBI): domain Eukaryota; class Dinophyceae; order Prorocentrales; family Prorocentraceae; genus Prorocentrum; species Prorocentrum cordatum. Next base: position 54,717 of record CAUYUJ010002710.1, read on the forward strand.
CTTTCCTTCTCTTTCCTCTCCTCCTTCCCCGATTAGGAGCGACCCGGTCGCCAAGGAGCAGTGGTACGCGTACTGCGAGGCCTTCGGCAACAACATCAGGGACCCGTCGAAGCACGACATCACGTTCATCAACAGCTTCATCGCGCAGTACAACTCGGGCGCGCGGCTGGACTATAAGGAGGGCCAGGACCTCGCCAAGATGGTGAAGGTGGGGCAGAGGAGGTCGCCAGCCTGGAAGAGCGTGTGGGAGATGTACACAGGCAGGAGACGCTCACTGCGCCCACCGATGCTCCTCATCCCCTTCCCCCTATCGCCCCTCGTCCCCCACGGGAGACCAGTGGGGGAGGGGTGGAGGATCTTACTGACGGGTGTAACGAGCGTCCCCCAACAGCGCAGCGCCCCATAGACGGCAAGCCGAAGTTCGACCCGTCGGTGCACAGCGTGGACACCTTGGAGGGCTTCTTCGACTTCATCGCGCAGATGGCGCTGGCTCAGTCGGGCCAAGGCGCGGCCATGAGCATGGCGATGTCGGGCGTCGGCATGACGGGCCTCGGCGGCGGCGGCAGCAGGGCCATAAAGTCTAGCTCGGACGATCCGCTGGTCCAGGCGGTCAAGGCCTTCCAGCGGCAGGGGCAGGAGCAGAAGGAGGCGTGGCACACCTTCTGCGACACCACGCTGGGCGGAAACCGCGACCCCGCCCGCCACGACTCGAGCACGCTGCAGCAGTTCTGCGCGATGCACGGGGTGAGTATGGACGTCGGCATGGGCGGCGGCATGGGCGGCGGCATGGGAGGCGGCATGGGCATGGGCATGGGGATGGGCATGGGCATGGGGGGCTTCGACGAGAACCCCGCGAAGAGGCAGAAGGTCGAGTCCAGCAATCCGATGGTCATGAAGGTGAAGGCCTTCCAGCGGCTGGGTCAGGAGCAGAAGGAGGCCTGGCACACCTTCTGCGACTCCACGCTGGGCGGAAACCGCGACCCCGCCCGCCACGACGAGGCCACGCTGCAGCAGTTCTTGTCGATGCACGGGGTGTTCTGAGATGCTTGGGGGCTTGGCTGCACACGCCCGAATATTGGTAAATGGCCTCTGCTGCTCCCCTCCCCCTCCACCTCATCCTCATCCGCCGACCCCCGCCATCCTATTCCCCAATCCCCTGCAAGCAAGTTCCTCCGAACAGCTTCGCTTGCAGTGGAGGCCCATGCCAAGACACGCCCTGCTTGCAGCCAGGGTGCCCTGGGTTTCTTGGGTTCCGACGGTTACTGCGACGGAGCGCGTGACGTGCCCACGCCAAACATCAGTGGAAGTCCTGGGGTCTCAGGGTTGGGTCTCTTGCGGAAGGCTTCTCTTGCGGACTGGCCTCCGCTGCGCGGAGGGGGGGCCAGTCTCCAGCTCCTGGCTTCGGCCGCAGCGCCGCGCACGCTCGTCCGAGCGGCCAGCTCTCTTGTGGCTGCACGGGCGCAGGGCGTGGCCCTGCCTTCGGACTCTGGGGCCTTTCGCTGGACTGCCGTCGACGGGCTCCCAGAGGCAGGACCCGAACGCCTGAAGCTCCCTGGGAGCTGCGGTCAACCCGCGCAGTCAGGCTAGGCATCCTTCCCAAGGGGTGCCCTGGCATCCTTGCCCCCTCTTCGGCCCGCCCTTCGCGACGTTCGCGCGGGCCAGCCTCGCTGGACAAACGTTCACCTGGCCCTCCAAGGCCCTTGCATCTGTACCGTGCATCCTGATGATGCGGGTTGACTGTGCGGTCGGACAGGGGTATATGTGATCGAGGTCGGTTTGGGGGAGGGTGCCCTCGTATTCTTCGTGTCTGTCGCATGCTCTTGTGCATCCCGGGGGAGGGTGCCCCCGAACGTGCTCCAGTGAGGCCAGCGGGGGGTCTCGTGTTCTTGAAGGATGTGCTTCTGTCCTCGGTCTGGCCGTGCGTGGATGGAGGGCGCCCCGCTCCGTTCTTCTCACCGACCGCCCGTGAGAGTGGCCTTTCGCTGACCTCTGGTGCGGGCCCAACAGGGCCCCCCGCTCGCCGACCGCGAGGCGATGGCAGCGTCCTGCGCGCCCGGGTGGTGTCCCCAGAGTGCCCCCCCGTGGCCGCGCGGCAGGAGGTCACTCTTGCCCAGGGCCACTCTTTGCGTGCAGCCGACTTCAAGCCTTCTGGTGTTCCAACCTATATTTTAGCCTTGACCACCAGAATGAATTTCGGGCACCAGGAAAACACCCCCAACATCGAGGGTTTTCACGTGTCGGGCCCTGGGAGACACTCTTTCGACACTGCTTCGACACTCTTTCGACACTCTTCTGGGTGCTCGAAAATACTTCTGGGATGTGGTCCCTAAGTGCGATGGGAGCAACATAATTCAAGCCCGGATCTCGCCCGGGCGCCGCGCAGCACTCGCCTTCACGGCTCTTCCCACAGCTCCATGGAGGGAGGGCTCAGTTTTTGTTGGTCCCCCGGGTGTTCTTTTTCTGACGGGCGAGCCAGTTTCCGAAAGTTGGGTTGCTACTCTTGTCTCGCTTTCCATTTTGAGGGCCTCCTGGGAGGCCCTCGTCGCCACAGCTGGATTCGCCTCGAACTTCTGGTCAGAACCCCACCCCAGGAGTGGTCCGGGGAGTAGCAGTATTGGTACCTCTTGGTTTCACCAGTTTTTGCACGTGCAGTGATGGATGGCTGTTTAGTTGACAAGGTCGTTCTGTCGCCTTGAGGGTCTTGCCGTTGTGTGTTGCTGGTGCTTGACTTGTCCAACCGCTGCACAGGTTTCAGGGTGGCCCGTGTTTGTGAGTCTGGCTCTGGCTCGAGGCTCCCGTCCCGTACGTCTAGGATCCGAGACATGGGACGGGAGAGTGTGTTGCAGAATGAGTGGTGTCTGTGTTGGCTTTACTTTGGTCCTCGTTCTCCCTTGCCCCAGTCCTCTATCTCGCCTCTCTCGTCCCTCGTCTCCTTGCCCCCCTCCTCCCCCTCACCCTCTCCCTCCCCTTTCCTTGGACCTGCCTCGGAGGCAGGCCACCTTCATAGTCCTAGTCCTGGGGAACAGAGAGTGACGTAAACATACACGCTGGTCGTTCAAAGTAGGTATTTCTGGCTTCCCAGATCCCAATCTACTTCAAGCGCCTTCCTACTTCAAGAACCGATACGCTTTTTCTGTGGTTTGTTTTTCTCTGGGAGGTCCTGAACCAATCTACTTGATCCGCCTTCCTACTTCATGTTTTTACGTACTTCTTCCGACCGGCGTGTAAACATAAACTTTCGGCGCTCCGCACGAATTTCCCGGACCGGCGCTGGACCCCCCTCCCTGGCGTGCGGATCGCGCCGGGGGTGGCGCCGGAGCCGCCGCCAGGGCGGCCCAGGCGCCGATCCGAGGAATCTGCGCGGGCCTGCGACAGTGTATGTTAACGTAAGTGCTTGCCCCCATGTCCTACAGTGAGCGGCTTGAATAAGGAGTACTTGGTTTTCAAAAGGGGCTCGGTCGTTCCTTAGGCTTGCATGCGTTATTTTTCGTTCCTGATGTGTTGTGTATTACTTACCGTTCCTGATGCGTTACTTTTCCCCTGGGTAAAAAGGGGCTTCGTTTCTTACTTATCGTTCCTTAAGTCAGGTCGATGACTGTAGTCCCCCTTCGCTTCCCCCCCAATCAGGTGCAGCGCGAAGCCATTTTGGCGCAAGCCGGTGCCCCTGGCAGCAGTTCCCAGTCTCACGTGGGGTTGGCGTCCGCTCTTCGGAAGGTGGCCATGGCGGACCAGATCAAGCAGATGCAGAGGAGCGGTCCCGCTTCGCCCTGCTCCTCGGCTTCCTTCTTCTCCTCCTGCCCCTTCCCTTTCACTTCGTTTCCTGTCCTTCTCCTTTCCTTCTCTTTTCGCCCCTCCCCCAATTAGGAGCGACCCGGTCGCCAAGGAGCAGTGGTACGCGTACTGCGAGGCCTTCGGCAACAACATCAGGGACCCGGCGAAGCACGACATCACGTTCATCAACAGCTTCATCGCGCAGTACAACTCGGGCGCGCGGCTGGACTATAAGGAGGGCCAGGACCTCGCCAAGATGGTGAAGGTGGGGCAGAGGAGGTCGCCGGCCTGGAAGAGCGTGTGGGAGATGTACACAGGCAGGAGACGCTCACTGCGCCCACCGATGCTCCTCCTCCCCTTCCCCCTATCGCCCCTCGCTCCAAGCGGGAGACCAGTGGGGGAGGGGTGGAGGATCTTACTGACGGGTGTAACGAGCGTCCCCCAACAGCGCAGCGCCCCATAGACGGCAAGCCGAAGTTCGACCCGTCGGTGCACAGCGTGGACACCTTGGAGGGCTTCTTCGACTTCATCGCGCAGATGGCGCTCGCACAGTCGGGCCAAGGCGCGGCCATGAGCATGGCGATGTCGGGCGTCGGCATGACGGGCCTCGGCGGCGGCGGCAGCAGGGCCATGCAGTCTAGCCCTGACGATCCGCTTGTCCAGGCGGTCAAGGCCTTCCAGCGGCAGGGGCAGGAGCAGAAGGAGGCCTGGCACACCTTCTGCGACACCACGCTGGGCGGAAACCGCGACCCCGCCCGCCACGACTCGAGCACGCTGCAGCAGTTCTGCGCGATGCACGGGGTGAGCATGGACGTCGGCATGGGCGGGGGCATGGGCGGCGGTATGGGCGGCGGCATGGGGATGGGCATGGGCATGGGCATGGGCATGGGAGGCTTCGACGAGAACCCCGCGAAGAGGCAGAAGGTCGAGTCCAACAATCCGATGGTCCTGAAGGTGAAGGCCTTCCAGCGGCTGGGTCAGGAGCAGAAGGAGGCCTGGCACACCTTCTGCGACTCCACGCTGGGCGGAAACCGCGACCCCGCCCGCCACGACGAGGCCACGCTGCAGCAGTTCTTGTCGATGCACGGGGTCTCCTGAGATGTTTAGAGGCTTGGCTGTAAACGCCGAGATGCGTCGGCTGTGCTCACCTTCCACCACTTCCCCTACTCCTCCGCCGCCCCCTCTCGGTCCTCCCTCCTCGTCTGCCAGCGCTCCTCCTGCTCCTACTCCACCTCCTCGTCCTGCCCATCGCCCTTTCGTCGTCGCCCTCCTCTTCCTCCCGCCGTCCTTCTCCTTTCCTCGCTCCCCCTCCCCTTTCCCTCCCCCTCCCCTGCTCCTGCTCCCTCCTCCTCCTCCTCTCTCCTCCTCCTCCTCCTCCTCCTCCTCCTCCTCCTCCTCCTCCTTCCTCCATCTCCTCCTCCTCCTCCTCCTCCATCTCCTCCTCCATGCTCTTCCTCCTCCATCTCCTCCTCCGTCCTCCCTGTGCTCCTCGAGCTCTCGCCCCCTCCCCCCCCCGGATCGCGGCAGGGAGCCCGCGCCGCGGGAGGCCAATGGATACAAAAGGAGGGGCGCTACGGCGGGACTTTCTGTCTAGCGGTGCTTGCGGCGGGGCCGCCGCGCGGTGGGGCGCCTGCCTGCGCAAGGGCGCGGCCGGGAGGGGAGGCGACGAGCCAGGGGGGAGGCGGAGGCGGCGGTGGAGGGAGGGAGGAGGGGAAATGAAGGGGGAGGAGGAAGGGTGGCGGGAGGGGGGGCGGGAGATGAAGGGAGGGAGGGAGGAGGGAAGGAGGGAGGGGGGGAGGAAGGAGGCAGGGAGGAGGGAGGGGGAAGGGAGGGGAGGAAGGAGGGAGGAGGGAGGGGAGGGGAGGGGGAGGGAGGAGGTGGAAGAGGAGGAAGGGGCGGATGATGATGCTGCTGCTGCTGATGATGATGATGATTATGATGCTGATGCTGATGCTGCTGCTGCTGCTGCTGCTGCTGATGATGATGATGATGATGATGATGATGATGATGATGGTGATGGTGATGGTGATGATGATGCTGATGCTGATGCTGATGCTGATGCTGATGCTGCTGCTGATGATGCCGCTGATGATGCTGCTGATGCTGATGCCGACGATGATGATGCTGATGATGATGATGACGATGATGATGATGATGCTACTGAGGATGATGCGGATGATGAGGAGGACGATGCTGATGATGATGAGGGCAGTGAGTGCGATGATGATAACGCTGGTAATGCTGAGGCTGATTATGCCGCTGTTGATAATGAGACTAATGATGATGCTGCTGATGATGATGATGGTAAGACAACTCATGACGATGCTGATGACGATGATGCTGACGATGATGACGATGATGGTGCTGCTGATGATGATGATGACGATGAGTATGATGCTGGTGGTAATGATGATGATGCCCAGATGCGATGAGACGCAGTGGCCAGAATAATTGGGCCAGGGACGCTCATGTTGATGATGCCGCTGCTGTGACTGATGATCATGAGGACGATGACGACTAAGCGGATGGTGATGGTGATGATGATTGCAGATTGCGAGGGTGACGATGAGAATGAGGATGTTGCTGTTGTTGCTTATGATGGTGATGACGATGAATATAAAGATGACGACGACGACGATGCTGATGCTGCTGCTGCTGCTGATGATGATGACGCTTATGGTGGTGATATGGTGGTTGTGAGAATGGGGACTATGGGGATGATGTTGGTGATACTGCTGGCGTTGCCGATGCTGGTGTTGATGCTGCTTATGGTTGTGGCAGTGGTGAGGTGTTGGTGGAACGGTAACTAACGGTGACGCGTCTCATGATACTGCTGGTGATGCTGACGATTTTGCTGATGAGGAGCAGGATGACGGATATTGTTTCATACTGGTGGTTTTCATGGCGGTGGTGATGGGGATGAGGGGGAGACGCAGGAGGGTGATGCTGATGACCAGGGCACGGGGGATTACATTGTTCGGTGTCGGGCTGCGCGTTTCACCAGGCGCGTGGTTTCCGTGTTCGCCCTGACCCGCTTCATAGTGCTGGCAGTGCCACCGTGATGCTATGAGCCGAGATGTTGGTGCCGCTGACGATGGTGGTGGTAATGTTGCTGCTGATGATGCTGGTGCTGCTGGTACAGATGATGATGCTGCTGATGCTGATTCTGGTGCTGATGCTGGTGATGCCGATAAGGCTGAGGATGCTGGTGATGAGGATGATGATGATGATGCTGCTGATGATGATGATGCTCATGACGATGCACATGATGTTGATGATGAGGCTGCTGATGACAACGACGACGACGATGAGGATAATGAAGCTGATGCAGATGATGCTGATGATGCTGCTGATGATGATGCTGCTAATACGGATGAGGATGCTGCTGATGAGGTTGATGCCGATACTGATGCTGATGCTGCTGGTGATGTTGATGATTGTGATGGTGATGCTGATGGGGCTGATGATGGTGGTGACGATGATGCTGATGCTGCTGCCGATGATGATGCCACGGCTTATGCTGCTGTTGACGATGATTATGAGGATGATGATGTTGTTGATGGTGATGATGATGCTAATGCTGATGATACTGATGTTGATGATGATGATGATGATGATGCTGACGACGATGATGACGATGATGACGATGATGATGGCGATGATGATGCTGATGATGATGATGATGCTGCTGCTGCTGATGATGATGATGCTGATGATGATGATGATGATGATGATGATGATGATGTTGCTGATTATGCTGTTGAGGGTCGTGGTGGTGATTCGAATTACGGCTGTGCACATGCTGGTGCTGATTGCGATGACGACGGCGTTGATGGGGAAGTGCAATCCCCAGCTTCCTCCGTCCATTTCGCTACCGTGCCAGCGCAGCGTCCCGGGTGGCAGCTGCTCGAGACGGCAAGGGGGCTTGCTGGGGGACCTCTCGGGGCAGACGGCTCGAATTCTGGGTTCGTGCTCCCACTCTTTGGCCCTTCTTGAGGCCATCTTGGGGCCCTCATGGGTAGCCTTGGGCGCCTCTTTGGCCGTATTGCAGCCCTCTTGGGCCGTCTTGAAGCTCTCTTGGGGGCCTCTTGAGCCGTCTTGGGCGAGTCTTGGGGGCCTCCTGGTCCGTCTTGGAACGTCGGAAGCTCGAGAAGGCGAGAACCCAACAAACATTGAAACCAGCTGAGGACAATCAATGGTGTTTGCCCTCTAGGGGGCCCGTCGTGGGCCTCTTTTTGCCCTCTTTGGGCCTCCTGAGTCCTCTTCGGCCGGACGGCTCGAATTGTCGGTTCGTGTTCACCCTTTATGGCTTTTCTTGGGGCCGTTTGGGGGCCTTCTTGGACAGTCGGGGGCGCCTCTTGGGCCGTCTTGGGGCCATTTTGGGCCTTCTTGGGGCAGTCGTGGTGGCCTCTTTGGTCGTCCTGGGAGGAAGCTCGAAAAGGCGAGAACTCGACACACATTGACACACTTAAGGACAACCAGTGATGCTTGCCCCATCGAGGCACTCTTGTGAAGGCTCCTGGATCTTTCTTGGGACGCCTCGACGGCCTCGCAGGCCGTCTTGAAGCCATCTTGGGCCGTCTTGGGGCCAGCGTGGCCCGTCTTGGAGCGATATTGGGCCGTCTTGGAGGCATCTGGGCCTCGGGAGCGCGAGCCTGCCATTTTTGTTGATGAGTTATGGCCTCGGGGCGAGGGAGCGATGTGCGCCCCTGGGCGCGAGTAGAGGGGGGGTTACTTTGGAAAGAACGCTCCGAGGGGGGAGCGATGTGGTTACATATCTCGTTTGTCCCGACGCCGCCTTGGCACAAGGCGTTGCAGCCACATTTGCCTGGAGGAGAAAATGCTGCGCCTATCTGTGCTGCCATCACCGGCGCAAGAGGAGAAAAGACCTTCTCCTCTCTGTGTTGCCATCACCGCGATTCCACCTTCGAATGTTACACCCCCGTTTCCCATTACCACATGCAGTGGGTACTTCCGTTTCGACTTGGTAGTAGAGCTGTCGCACCTACGGCAGCTCTGCTTGCCTCCGCCGTCGGTGTGGTCACGATCAACATGATTTATGCCGTCCGCTCTTCACATCAACATGTACGTGGAAGTGGAGGTCACATCGAGAACAAAGCATCGTGGAAGCTTTCCTGGGAGTCTACCTGGCCGTCACCAAATACCACGGCACCACAGCCACGCCACCCACAGCAACCCGTGCCCCACGCGCGCGAATAGACTCGACCGCGTTACCGACGGCCTCCGTTTCCATTCCCGTCTCCGTCTGAACAAATTGTTCTTCAACAGTGCGATCTACAAGCGCGCGAGGAAAACCGACCGCTACATCAACGCACGAACGCGGGAATGCGATCTACAAGTACACCGGCAAGATTGGCCACGTGTCGAGGAAGCACATCGGCGACCATATTCGGGGACCTTCCTGGAGTCCTGCCAGGTGCGCGCCTTGCCGCGTGCGTTTCCGTGAAGCAAACGCGTGGCCCAACGTCTGTTCTGGACAGACGACGCCATCCCAGCTGGCGGCTGCCCTCCAGCGAGGACCCCCAAGGCTTAGTAAGGAGCAGCATTGTCATGTGGATCCCGTCAGGTATTGCCAGCTTCGGGGCCGAGCGAAACGTAGCTCGGAAAAGATCCTGTGACGCATGTGCTGTGTTACCTACCGCAACAGGTTCGCTGACATGAGCGTATGGGCTCGAGTTCGCAGCAGTGGGCACTTCAATGGTGTTCTGGCACTTTGGGAGATAGCTCGCAAGGAGGCCCAGAGAGGAGATTCGGATTGGACAACTTTCAGCTGCTGCTTACAATCCTCGCCAGAGCAGTGCGAGCACCGCCGCACGACGTATTTGCAAGTCTGCAATCACGCAAAGACGTGATGCCACGTACCCAGCAGGACTGTGCTCAAGATTGTGAAGCCATCCGACGACGACGCCGTATTTTTGAACGTACGCCTGGAACTCTTGTTCAGCTCACGGGAGGTCCAGGAGGAAGCGGCACTCGCATGACAGACGCTGCGACTTCAGGGGGCGGTCGTGCGCGCAGGGGGGTCAGAGCAACTTGCAGTCCCAGCGGCAGATTCATGAGTGTGGACTTCTACCACCCCGCAGGCCTCCCAATGCGCGCATGGAAACTGGGCCGCCCGGCCGCCATCTGCAGCAGCCGCAGCATAAGCTGTGCCACCAGCCGCGCCGACTGCTACTCTCTGGGGGCATCCGACGGGGGGACGATCGTGACGCCAATCCAGATACTATTCCGGGCTTGGTGGGATGATGTGGCGGACCCCCTGAAGCCGAACGCGCTCAGGAGGAATTCTCCTACTTGAGGCAGTGCCGTAACGGGCGCTGGAGACGCTGCGCGCGTAAACCTTTTCGACGCGCTCGCAGGTTTGCGAGGCGAGCCCTCGAGGGCAAGGGTGGGGGAGGGCGAAGGGGCCGTCGTCGACCCGCAGGAAAAATCATCCAAGCCTATGGCGCGGCTCTGGGCGACAACGCCTGCGCGGAGTTGTCTATTGGAGGCCGTGGCGGAGGCCGCGCCAGAGGATTCCGAAACCGACGGCTGTCGCCGGGCGAAGGAAAACGACGACTTCGCAGCCCAGTCGGCAATGACGGCAAGACCATGACGTGCCACATCTGAGAGTCCACCCAACATGCTGTTGGAGTCATTGAAGTGTTCAGGCCCCCCTCCCTTGCCCCTCTAGATCTTCCTAGACGTGGGTCCTCGTCGGGGTCTTTTCCGCCCGTCCTGTGGCGGTTCGATCGAAGATCAGGGGGCGGGCGCTTTTCGTTGCAGTTGCGTGCCTGCCTCTCGGCCTTGCGCCATGGATGAGCGGGGGTGCGGAGGCGCAGCGACCGTTTGTTTGGCGTCTTCCGCGCGTCCGACGACGGCGCTTCGATGGCGCGCGCCCTGGCTGGCCAGAAGGCAGCCGAGGGACTGGTTGTTCTGTCTTTCCGATGGCAATGCCCAGGCATTCAGGCGTGGCTTCTCCTTCCAGCGCGTCGCGCTGCCCTCCAATTTTGCCAGGCGAGCGCGTCCCGCGGCGGGTCGGCCGGGGCGGCGCTTATCGAATTCCGACGCGTCTAGACAGCCGCCCAGAAACTTCATTTAAAGACGGCAAGACACTTACCGCGGTCTAACAGGGGGTGTTTTTGTGCAAGTTTCAGGCAACACCAGGGCGCGGCGCAGGCCTGCCGGGACGCCGACGTCGTCTTCATCCCGTCGGTGGTGGGGGCGCACGGCGGGAGCTGGGGCGGCGAGGCGCGGCGCGCCTTCCCCGTGCTGGCCAAGCGCGTGGCCGACGCGCGCGGGGAGGAGGCCGCCAGCGTGGCGGACAGGATGGCCCAGCGACGCTCCGTCTCCCCCCACAGGGAGAACGCGCGGGCCACTCTGCAACGGCTGCAGCAACAGCGACCGGGGTCGACCGCAGCCCGCGTAGCCGCGGCGGTGGCGGCGCAGGCGGCGGCGGCGGAGGCCGTCGCGTGATGCGCCGAGGAGGACAGCGAGGCGAAGGAGGAAGAGGACGTGGACGAGGACGAGACCACGAGGAGGTGACCGAGGAGCGCAGAGGGAACCCAGAGAAGGCAGGAGGAGGAGGAGAAGGAGGAGGAGGAGGAGGAGGAGGAGGAGGAGGAGGAGGAGGAGGGGGAGGAGGAGGAGGAGGAGGAGGAGGAGGGGGAGGAGGCGGGAGGCGGAGCGGAGGCGGAGGAGGGCGAGGCGAGAGGTGCGGAGGACGGCGGCGAGGAGAGGTGCGGCAGGGGTGCGACTGGCCGCGCTGCGGGGGCGTGGCTGCGAGGCCGGGAGGCGGCGGCGCCCCCGGGCGCTGGGGGGGTCCCCGAGGCGGCCCGGAGGAAAGAGCCAGAGGTGGCGGAGGAGGGCGAGACGAAGACGGGGGCGAGGGAGAGGAGGGCGAGGATGCGGAGGAGGTGAAGCAAGGAGGAGGAGGAGGAGGAGGAGGAGGAGGAGGAGGAGGAGGAGGAGGAGGAGGAGGAGGAGGAGGAGCAGGAGGAGCAGGAGGGAGGAGAGGAAGAGAAAGGAGGAGGAGGAGGAGGAGGAGGAGGAGGAGGAGGAGGAAGGAGGAGGAGAGAGGAGGAGGAGGAGGAGGAGGAGGAGGAGGAGAGAGGAGGAGGAGGAGGAGGAGAGGAGGAGGAGGAGGAGGAGGAGGAGGAGGAGGAGGAGGAGGAGGGGGAGGAGGGGGAGGAGGCGGAGGCGGAGGCGGAGGCGAAGGAGGGCGAGGCGAGAGGTGAGGAGGACGGCGGCGAGGAGAGGTGCGGCAGGGGTGCGACTGGCCGCGCTGCGGGGGCGTGGCTGCGAGGCCGGGAGGCGGCGGCGCCCCCTGGCGCTGGGGGGGTCCCCGAGGCGGCCCGGAGGAAAGAGCCAGAGGTGGCGGAGGAGGGCGAGACGAAGACGAGGGCGAGGGAGAGGAGGGCGAGGAGGCGGAGGAGGTGAAGCAAGAAGGAGGAGGAGGAGGAGGAGGAGGAGGAGGAGGAGGAGGAGGAGGAGGAGCTGGAAATGGAGGGGGAGGAGGAGGATAGGCTATGTTGGAGGACGAGGGCGCAGAGGGGGCGGAGGCGGCGGCCAGGAGGCCGCCGCAGAAGAAGGGCACGTTCGTCGTTCCAGGCCAGGAGGAGACGGCCAAGAAGAAGAGAAGGGCCAGAGGACGAGGACGCGGAGGAGGAGGAGGCGGAGTCAAGCGAAGACCTCCAAGGACCAGGTCTGAGGGCGCCACTCGGGGCGGGCTCCCAGGACGCATCGCGGCCAGAACTCTCACATACAACGCTGGGATTGTCGCGTGCAGGAAGGCCGAGAAGTGGGAGCAGGCTCTGTCGTTACTCAGGGATGCGCGGCCTGCAAAGGTGGAGTTAGATATTGTCAGCTACAACTCTGCAATTACGACTTGTGGAAAGAGTGGGGAGTGGCGAGTAGCTCTGTCGGTGTTCAGGACACTGGCACAAAAGGGAGTAGAACCTGATTGCGTCAGCCTCGCAGGCGCAATTTTGGCGTGTGGTTGCTGTGGGGAGTGGCAGCAGGCGCAGTTTCATGCAAAACGCGAAAAGCGGGATTCAATTCAAAAAACCTAGACGATTGATTCGTTTCGCTCTAGAAGGGAGCCCTCGCCAGAAATGTTTTTGTTTGTCTAGACGTGGCGGTTTCTGACGGGTTCCGCCCCGGCGTCTGGCGGGGCGTCCTAGAGGTCGCTTCGGGGGGCCGCGCGATTGGCGTGGCGTTCGGGGGTGTAGGCACCCGTTTCCGAGGCGGCGCGGGAGGCGGCCATGCGATTTGCGCGCGTTGAAACAAGAGGGAATGCGCCGAATCCGAGCACGGTTGGGGCATTTTCCCGAGGTGCCGCAGGGTCGCAACGCAATGTCCGAGGATCCGTTTCCATGTCTACGACAGCGGCGCGGAATGCCTCATCATCAAACTGCACCTGTTCTCGCTCGTTCTGGTGATGGGGTGGGCCTGCGATGAACCGCGGTCCTAGAGGGTAGGGGTGGGGGGCATAAGAACTTATCATGGAGATTGCACGCAAACTATGGGCCAACGGCGCGGCCAGTTCCCACGGATAGCACATGACCGCCGACACTGTTGAGGCCCAAGGTTTGCCCGAGTACAGTCAGCAGGAGCAGCTCTGCTCAATGGAGGAGGCAGAGCAGTATATTTATCTGATCCTTGCAGAAGAGATGGGGCAGTATTATTAACACCAGCAGTACTCCATCAAGGGCTGGTTCGTGGGGACAGGACCCCAGCAGTTCGTATCAGATGGTGTTGAGGCGCTGTTGCCCTCTCCGTTGGTGCCGGACTGAGCACGCTTACGTGATATGGGACATGAGATCGTCGATGACCACGACGACATGCCAGACCCCGGCGCCTCATCAACGTCACAACATATATTCGGGCCCGCTGCACCTGATCCACATGCACCATTTCGTGCAGATGACCCCGAAACCATCCACCGACATGATCCTGGGATTTGGCTCCCAACATCGCACCCGTGGGACAGTATACCTCCTGCTAGGTTCTTACCACATTCGACGATCAGCTACTTGACAGGCCTGGACGCCGAAGCAGCAGAACTTCCATCAAGCTGATCATTTTTTGGCAGACCAGAATTTTGTGATATGCTTTGCGAGCGGCTGCTTTGGCGAGGAGGACGTTTACCGCGCTGAAGGAAAGGAGCGCGTTCTTCGTATTGCGCACCACTTCACCAACGAACGGCCTCGACCACCGAATTTCTACAACGAGGGGGACGACGACGACGTCATGGCCTGGAGCAGGTGGACCCTACGGCACGCGGATTTCGATTTCAACGCGAAGATCCTGATCAAGAGCATGCCCGCGAAGTGGCCCACGATCCCGCCTACGGTGACACTTCGGATGATGAGGTAAGCAAAATGCAAACTGACTGGTGGAACGGGACTCGCGCGGGCTTGCGACGTCCTGGCCATGCTAGATTGCTGGCGGTTTGTTATTTGCGGCGATGCAGGAAGAGCAGAGGCCTTGCTCCTCTCTGCGCGGCCATCGCTGCCAGCCGACCTTCTCCTGTGACACCCCCTGTCCACTACAACATGCAATGTTTAGTCTAGTCCCTTCCGTTTTTTTTTTTTTTTTTTTGGGGGGGGGGGGGGCTTGGGCCATTACAGAAACCAGACCAAACAAACCCTGGTATTCTGAATTCTTACACGCTTCAACGTGCACAAAACACAGTAGCGGATTGCGACGTTGCTGGTGAGGACGGCGGTGGCACTCATTGCGGTGATGATGATGAGGACGATGATGATGGTGATGATGATAATGATGGTGGTGATGTTGTCGCTGCTGCTGTTGGCGATGGTTTTGGATTTGATGTTGTTGTTGATGGTGATGATGCTGGTGATGATGATGACGCTGATGATGATGGTGATGATGATGGTGATGATGATGGTGATGGTGATGGTGATGATGATGATGATGATGATGATGATGATGATGATGATGATGATGATGATGATGATGATGATATTGGTGATGGTAAAAAAGGGGTGAATAAGGGTAGATTGATGATGAAACTGCTGCCGAATGGGAGGGTGAGGGTGTGGAGGACATTCACGGGGTTGGCTGAGAGGAAGCGCAAGGAGGAAGATGATGATGAGGAGCGGGACGAGGAATAGTGCTGACGGTGGCAGACGAGGAGCAGGAGGATTATACCCAGGTGAGAAGGCGGAGGATGAGGAAGAGGGGGAAGATGATTTGAAGTAATATTGCTCTCAGGTGTGCGAGCCCCATAATAGGCCCAGGTTCCTGGTTCCACCACCGCTGACAACACGGTGGTCGGGAGGTCTACCCTGTCTGGCTGATTTGACGCGTCATGTCAGGACACTCGATGGGCAAAACGGGGGCCTGCCCTGGGGGCTTCTCAGTAACGTCGCTGGCTTAGCGTGACAGTATACGGATTGCACCCACGGCTGTGATGTAGTAGCGGAGGGCTGCATTTGTAGCCCTCTATCAGGCTCAACCCAACCGTGGGAACGGCAGAGGAAATTCTTGAGAGTTTCTTGGGGACCCATTGGGCTTGCGAGTTCAGCAAGCTCTTGCAGTAAAGCGGGGGTGCCACGGCTACAACGGCAGGAGGATCAACTCTGGGCTATCTGGGAAGACAGGAGGAGGAGGAGGAGGAGGAGGAGGAGGAGGAGGAGGAGGAGGGGGAGGAGGAGGAGGAGGAGGAGGAGGAGGAGGAGGTGGAGGAGGAGGAGGAGGAGGAGGAGGAGGAGGAGGAGGATACACACGCGACAGCATAACATTGCGGCAAGTCCCGCCCGGGTTCGCGCCGGAGAGCGGCGTTCTGGTGGGTGGCCACGCAATGCGCGCCCAGACGGGCAGCGCCGTCGGTTGTGCGCGCCTGGGCGGGGAGCGCCCCTTGGATGGGGCGTGCTCCCACTCCTCCTCTCCTCCTCCTCCTCCTCCTCCTCCGGCCCTACGTTGTGGTGCACTGTTGCGCTGGGGGCTGGGCGGCTCACACTGGCCGCTGGAGTGATCGTGCTTTCGGCTGTCCCACAGGCGGGCCTGCTCCCGGACGGCCCCGAGAATGGGGTGCACTGTCGGGCGAGTGCCGGGCGGCTCGCGTTGGAGCGCGATGCTCGGCTACGCGTAAGAGTGATCTTCTGCCAGAGTGCCTTGAGTGCGGGCCCAGTGGGGCCCCCCGATCGCTGAACGCGATGTGTTAGCAGCGGCTTGCGCGCCCGGTGGTGTCCTGAAAGGGATTCCCTCGGGCAGCGCACGAAATGTTACTCGTGCCTAAGGTCACTCTTTCGTGTAGCCGAGATGCTCTGGCGAGCACCCCATGATGGGGTATGCTCCCAGACGGCCCCGTGATGGGCTGCACTGTCGTTGTTGCTGCGCTGTCGGGCGGGAGTGCTGGGCGGCTCGCGACGGAGTGTGGCGCACGGGTGGGCGGCCTCATGATGGGGCGGGCCCCTGGGCGGCGCACTGATGGACTGTTGTGAGTGCCGGGCGGCTCTCGCAAGATTGGCTCTCCGAAGCGACGAGGGGAGAATGGGCCTCCCTGGGCTCTCGGCTCCTGGGCGGCTTCTGTGGGGCGGCCCTCTGCGATCGCCAAAAGAGAAACTGCGGAACAAACGAAGGCCTGAATACATGCGCGCAGACCTCTCCTGGCCGTTTTATCTGAGAGGTCACGCGCAGGAGAAGTACGTACTGACCCTCCCGCCCGAAATTTGGGCAGAAGCGGCCACTCGGTCAGGGAAATTCTTGTATCTCTCGAGGAGAACGAATGCACCCGGGAGGGCTTGAAGGGCCCCAGGAGGTCGTCCAGCTGCCTGCGGCATGTCCCACCACCGTCTCAGCCCAGTACACTGGATGGGGCAATAATCGCCACCCCCTTTGGATCCGCTGGGGGGGGTTGGGCACGTGCTGCTGGAATGGGTGGAGGGGAGGTTGGAGGAAGAGAAGGAGGATGAGGGGGAGGAGGATGGAGGGGGGCGGGATTGGGCAGGCTCAATCAGAAGATTAATTTCTCCCCCCTCTATAACAAACAAACCATCCAGAGTACTCTTGGAGGCGACTTGTCGAGGGGCTACGAGAGGCTGTAACATGTGAATCGAGCGGCCTTCACGGTATACAGTGTGAGTTGGCGCTTGGAGTGACGGTCAGAGTGAGGCCGTCTGCGGCGAAACGCCGGGCGCGCACTGCCTACCGACTGCGTCTGGTGGCGCGACCAGGAGGAGTCGTCCACAAGGAAGGGGGATGGAGGGGGAGGCTGGAGGAACAGGAGGACCAGAGTAGCTCCGGGGTGCGTCAATCTCCCCCGAAGTCCCTATGCGGCTTCTTTTTCATTGCGGGAGAAGCTACGCAAAGAGAGGCACGACGGCAAAGGTCAGGGAGGCGTCCAGCCATCGCCCCATTTTGGAACGCATGCGCCAATCACGGTCGTTAAGCAGGAGCAGGAGGGAGGAGCAGGAGCAGGAGGAGGAGCAGGAGCAGGAGTAGGAGGAGGAGGACTGCGAAGCGATCGAGGATCGAGGATCGAGGATGAGGATGCAAGGATGCTCTTCGAGGATCGAGGATCGAGGGTCGAGGATCGAGGGTCGAGGATCGAGGGTCGACGTTCGCGGCCCAGGAGATTGACGGGAGCCTCAGGCGAGAGCCCCCTGCTGTGTCGGAGCCGCTCTCCGTCCGCGCAGCTTCCGAGACGGCTTGAGAACGGTCGAGGCGGGAGCCGCACCTCCGAGGGCGAGCCGGCCTCTGTCCGTGCAGCCGTGCAGGGACTGCACCGTCGGGTAGGCGCGGCGCTCTGCCGAGGGCCGCGCTGCGAGGGCGACGGACCCTCCATTCCCGACGCACGTCTGGGACTCTCGGAGAGGACGTGCGCGGCGCTCTGTGGCGAGAGCCGCACTTCGGAAGCCACCGGCTCTCCGTGGAGCCGCTCGAGTTCGTGTCGAGATCAGAGCACGGGTTCTCCGGGTGAGCGAGAGGGAGTCTCTGCCCGACGGGCAAGGTCTGGTGATGCGGCAGGGGGAATTTCTCTGTGGGGAAGAGGGTTGCAAAGAGTAGGGGGAGGATGATTCAGGAGACGTAGCAAGGTGCAGGAGGAGCGAAGAGGAGAAAGAGGATGAGGATGAGGATGAGGATGCGGATGAGGATGGGGCTGATGATGATGAGGATGATGATGATGATGAGGATGATGATGCTGATGATGCTGATGATCATGCTGATGATGCTGATGATGCTGATGATGCAGCTGCTGATGACGATGCTGAGGAGGATGATGGTGCTGATGATGATTATACTGATGATGTTGGTTATGATGATGTTGATGACGATGTTAACGACGATGATGCTGGTGATGGTGAGGATGATGATGATTATGATGTTGGCGATGACGATGATGATACTGATGACTGTAGCGACGATGCTGATGATGATCATAATGAAGCTGAATATGAGGATGGTGATGCTGATGATGGTGATGATGCTGATGCTGTCGAAGACGATGACGATGACGATGCTGACGATGACGATGACGGTCTTGTCCATGAAGAGGATGATGCTGATGATTATGATGGCGATGGTGATGATTGCGATGATGTTGAAACTATTGTTGATGATGTTGCTGCGGGTGATGATGATGCGGAAGGTCATGCTGACGACGGAAACGATGATGGTGGTGGTGATGATGGTGACGATGACGATCACGATGCCGATGGCGACGATGATACTGGCGATGACGATGATGATACCGATGATGATGATGATCACGATGCTGATCATCATGATGATGCTGAGGATGCTGCTGCTGATGATGATGATGATGATAATGCTGCTCATGATGATGACGCCGATGAGGTTGATGATGACGACGATTATTATGATGATGGTGATGAGGTTGATGATGATGCTGATGCTGCTGGTGATGATGATGATGATCATGTTGATGACTATGATGGTCACGATGATGATGATGACGATGATGATGATGGTGATGCTGTTGATGACGGTGATGAGGTTCATAACGACGATGACGATGCTAATGATGATGCTGCTGCTGATGATGCTGATGATGACGACGATGATGACGATGATGATGATGATGCTGATGATGACGATGATGATGATGATGATGATGATGATGATGATGATGATGATTATGATGATGATGATGATGATGATGATGATGACGACGACGATGATGATGATGATGATGATGATGACGACGATGCTGGTGATGATGAGGACGATGTGGATGATGCTGATGCGGATGAACATGATGATGAGAATGATGAAGGTGGTGCTGCTAATGAAGAAGAATCTGAGAAGGATGATGCGGAGGATGTTGAGGAGGAGGAGGTGGAGGAGGAGGAGGGGGAGATGGCGGAGGAGGAGGAGGAGTAAGAAGAGAGAGGGCAGAATGAGCGGGAGAAGGAGGAGGAGGATAATGAGGAGGAGGAGGATGAGAAGGAGGACAACAAGAAACATAAGGAGGAGTAGGGGGATGATGATGCTGATGGTGCTGATGATGCTGCTGATGATGATGATGATGATGATGATGATGATGATGATGATGATGATGATGATGATGCTGATAAAGATGATGATGAGGAGGAGGATGAGGAGCAGAAGGGGTCGGAGCGATGAGGATGATGAGGAGGATGGGGAAGCGGGAGGGGGAGGGGGAGAGGGAGGAGGAGGAGATGGAGGAGGAAGAGGAGGAGGAGGAGGAGTGAGGAACCAGGAACGAGGGGGAGGAGGAGGAGGAGGAGCGAGGAGGAGGAGGATTAGGAGAAGGACAATTGCAAATACAAGACTCACCAACGATGTTGCAATGCACCCTCCCTCCAAGTTCCCTTTTTCAGACGCCCCGTCAAGAGTTTTTTTTTAATTGAGTGAAGTGTCCCGCTGGAAGTCAACCGTATGACAATCTTCTACCTTGCCAAAAAAATATCCTTGGGACTTCAACGCCGCGAATTAACGTTACTGTTGCGTCCTGATGCTCGTGAGTCGTGCCAGAACGCTTTTCCTGGGACGTCAACACCGCGAATCAACGTGACTGCTGCACCCTGACTGTCCTATATCGTGGCGAGCGCAGTTTCGCGAACGTCAGCCGTAAGAACCCTTTGAACGGATGTGAACTCTTAAGACGACTGCGCGCGGCGTTTCGGCGAGAGCCACATTTTGAACAGAAGCCACCCTCAATCGATGAAGCTCTTGCGAACGCGTAAGACGAATGTGCGCGGCGCTAAGGCGAGCCACATCTTGAAAAAGGAGCCGCCATCCATCTGTGAAGCTATTCCAAGCGTTTAAAATGCATGTGCGCGGCCCCACGGCGAGGGCCACAGTTTGAAATGGAGCCGCCCTCCTTCCGTGAACTTCTTGCGAACTGTTAAGACGAATGTGCGCGGCGCCATGGCGAGAGCCACACTTTTGAAGCGGCACGCCCTCATTCCGTGTATTTCCTGTAAGTGTGCGAGACGAAGGTGCGCGGCGCTACAGCGAGAGCCACACTTTGAAAGCGGGCCACCCTTCAGCCGATAATTCTTGCAAACTTCAGGCTTCAGGGTCACAAATGCTGAGGAAGTCTCTGGCGAAACGCCGGGGCCGCCCTGCCGACACGTTTCGGGGTGTGGCAAGAAGGAGTTATTAACAACACGGAAAAGGAACGGAGCGAGGAGCGAGGAGGAGGGGAGGAGGAGGAGGAGGAGGAGGAGGAGGAGGAGGAAGAGGAGGAGGAGGAGAAGCGAGAATGGGGCGGGGGAGGAGGAGGAGGAGGAGGAGGAGGAGGAGGAGGAGGAGAACGACCGACGACGGGGATCGACGCGGAAGAAGAGAGGAGGGGTGAGCGAGGGCGGAGCGCGCAGACGGCGTCCGGCCACGCCCTCGTGCACACCCACGCGCGCGCGCGGTCGTTCCCGGAGGTGGGCTCGGTGCGGCTCGTGGGCCCCGCCGCGGGGGAGCTCTTCCCGGAGCAGAGCCAGAAGCGCCGCGCCCCAGCGGGGCGCGGGGCGGAGGGCGGAGGAGGCGGACGTGGCGGAGGAGGGTGATGCGGAGGGCGTGAGCGAGGAGGAGGAGGAGGAGGAGCAGGCGGAGTCGGAGGAGGAGGAGGGGAAGGAGGAGGAGGAGGAGGGGGGGGAGGAGGAGGCGGAGAAGGAGGAGGAGGAGGACGACGACGACGAGCACCTCTCGGAGCAGTGGACGTCTTCAACCAAACCTGAACGCTCTAGGACCGACCTAACGGTCGCGAATTCGGGCCTCCTGCCCGTCCTCAAAACTTACAGGGCTTGAGAATCCCAATTTGCAAGGTCAAATGCAGACCGAAGAGCCGAGGAGACTTGGGAAAGAGGAGGAAGAGGAGCAGAGGGAAGGCTGCCGCTGGCGGCAGGCGCGGTCCTAGCCTCAACGCCAGCCCTTGAAGTCGTGGTGGTACCTCCAGTGGTCGTACTCTTAGCCCGTGTGGTAGGTCCTCTGTCCTGTGGGTTCGCACGAGCATCAGGAGGCTCGTGCAGTATAGTATCAGATACAACGCCACGATACATTCGCGAATAAGAGCCATGCATCTCAATGAAGGTTCGCCTCCGATGCCCAGTTCCACCCCTCTGGGTCTCATCGGCAGCAGTCGCAGTGCAGCATACAGAGACTCCAGCAGCGTAACTACTATCCTGAACCCCACTGGGCAACTGAGTAGTCTCGTCAGCATCAATGTCAAGATTTGTCGGCACCCTATCTTCATACGAAGTCGCACGGCAATGAAAGGACACAGGCTGATCACTCATATCATTCAAACTCACAGCTCCGTCTCGTCCAGGAATCCCTGAAGAACGCGCTCTAAGTGGTTCATGGACGCCACTCCGTTCTTGCGCTCGGCTCCCAGCTGCTCTAAGCAATCTCCTAGCACGCTCAAGGACGCGTGCGTCGACATCATGATCTTCGCCTGGTTGTCCGCAAACGCGGACGTGGTCTTCACGAACGGGTAGGCCTGCATCGCATCGCGCAGCGTCATCTTGGTGACCTCCTGCTGCCAAGCCTGCAGCTTCTTGGCGTTCGCCTGGCCCACGGCGTCCCCCGCCTCGAGACATCCCTCGGGGAGGCCGCACATGGCCGCCAGCGAGATGCTGCCCGTGGCCTCGATCTCCGACTCCTTGCCTCGGGCACGGAGGTCCCGGGCACTCTCGACCCAGGCGCGAACCCTCGCACGACACTTCACGATGGGGAGGGCGTTCTCTGGCATGATGAACGTCGTCATGACGATAGCCTCCGTCTGGCGAGTCCGCATAGACACACTGAGAAGAAGTTTGAGCACCACTGGCATGACACGCTGCGCTTCGTCCAGCTCCATCTTCTCTAGATCTCTCAGCTCCTCTGCGGACGCGTGCCTGTTGGAAGCCTTGCGTTGATCTCTGCGCTTGGGCTTTCCTCCTCCTGTGGGTGCCTCGGTCCGCTGGCGGCGGGACCCTCCTGCGTTCTCGTCGGACGACCTCGGAGCAGGAAGCGCCTGGAACATACCAAACAAAATCAGGTATGGGTACAGGTAAGTGACTCTTCAGGTGCGTAGTCAGCTGCTCGAGAGACGGAAATGGCCTCAAGCATTCAGGACACGCACGAACTTCGGGATCAGCGATAGGTGGGTTGTATTTCGACGAGTCCACGAGGCACCGACCATACCGATACGCATTGACGAGATGCCGGACAGCTGTGGCACGATCACGAAAGGTCGACGAGCAGGCAACGCATTAGCTAATCACGGTTAGCTTGGTCATCGTGTTCTGTAGCCCGTGCTGGCCCCCCCGAGGCCAGACGTTGGTGCACTGGAAGGGCTCGACTAGTACCGACACGTCGTTCGCAACAAAGGCCATCACCGTCAAGGAGGTCGCACACGTGTTCGCCCTCCGCGATCTCTCCAGGTTCGGGTGGTGGGGCAGATTGGGGGTCCCGTCGAAGGAGCCACTCAGCCCTAAACTGCTGTACATCCAACTTCTGGAACGCCTCGAAAGTTTCCTCCTCCTTCCTCAACAGTCTCCTGCAGTGGTCCCCCATCAGCTCCACCACCCTCTCCCCCTCCTCCGTCACCGTCATCGCCATGAGGTCCTGGAAGAACTGTCTGGCCCAGGGGTTGGTCCTGGAGGCGCTGCCATCGGGATGGCCTAGTACGGGTACCATGCGAAGGGGGCCTCCACGGGGGACTCGATCTCCAGCTTACCTAGGGTGGCCGTGAGCTGCTGAATATTCTACCCAGGTGACCTCGCAGTCTTCTGCCACTCGCGGAGCCTCTGCACCCGAAGCTCCACTACCATCGGTACAAGTCCCGCACGTCTCCAGAGCACCCCAGCAGGCGGAGTACGCACGACAGTGCTGGTGGATCCGTCATCGTTGGCAACCTCACACCTTACAGCTACTCCTCCCAAGAGAACCTTGAGGTATTTCAAGCAGATGAGTCAAGACGGGCCAGCGCGGCTCAGGCAAGAACACGGCCGTAAGTCCCCACACGATAGCCCCCATTACATTACTGCGAAACGCCATCCTCTTAGCACGCCAGGGCTTGCACTGCGACCAGACGCGCCTCATGTGGGCCCACCCGCGAGCAGCAGCGGCACACCTCGCGGAGACCTCCGACGCCCAGGAGCCCGAGGGAGTAACGAGCGTCCCCAGGAACGGGATGACAGGCGAGACAATACCAGGGAGGCCCTCGATACCGTACGAAAACACGGTTTGAAGAACCTATGGGCCCCGTGACTTGGCAACACCTGCTTTTTACCTTTACTCTGAAAGATCCCGTGCGGTCGCAAGCATTCGTTGAACACGGAATCCGAATTCAAGATGACAGCCCGAGAAGAATCCACGTCCGTCACCACGCGCGTCTTGATCACGTCGCCGGCAACCACACGAAGAGGTAAGTCACATGGAGCATCAGAAATGTGACACCTCCCAACTAGCTGCCGTGGATATCGCTGTGCATGTTTGTCCTGCCAAAGCTCGATCGGCGGCGCGAAGGCCTCATGGAAGACAGTGGCAGCGTTCGCATCACCCATGTAGTTACCTTCGCAGTGCGCGAAGGTCTGTTGGATGCCGTCAGCGCTCACACAGAAGCACGCACGACGATGGCGTCGCTTAAGCAGAGCTGCGTCCGTCGGGTCATAGATGCGATCACCTGCCATGCCGAGGGTATGGTGCTGCACCGATGCAAAGGCATTCCGCATATCGGGTTTGGTGTCGATGGTGGAGATGCGGGACCGTTGGAGACGCCACGTCAACGCGGCCGTCGTGCGAACAGCTCCCGTCCGCGACCTCCTCGGCAGGTATCCGTAATCATGTGCAGGTATGTGTCGATCTCGGCGTGCTGCAGTCTTGACCCACATCTTTCCGAACGCACGCAGACCATGTAGAAGCCGAGCACCCTGCGTGCGTAGCTTCCCCTTGCCTCTGGCCAGCTGGTACGTCTACGACATGTTCCAATGGGCCACCAATCTTCTGTGTTGGCGGACCTTCGTGAGGATGCCTGCAACCAGTCTTTGAAACAACAATCCGCGTCCCTGTGGAGGTGCAGCTCCCACTCCTGCAACGCGACCACGCACATCAGGGCGAACAGAAAGCAACAATGATCACACCTCGAGGGGGGGGTACGCTCCACGGCATAGCAGCACGCCTCCAACTTGCCGTCCTGAAGCCTCGAGCAAGTCGCTCAAGGTCCGCTTGACCGTGATCTACACCATCAACGGAGGGAAGTGTATCCATGTCATTGGCACATGCGCCAGCCAACAAATCATGAGAAACAATGGGGACAGCAGGCATCCCCCCCGCGCTGGAGGGTTGAGCAAGGTCCTCGATCCACTCCTCCATGCTCGGCGTGTGCTCAGCGATGTGCCCGAAGTTGCGCCTAAGGGGGCCGACCCTCCCGCCCGCCATCAGGCGGCAGTTGCGCCACTCCTCAGACGCGAGTCCAGCTGCCTGCGCATCCGCCAACTCCTCGGCCAGCTGTGCATCACGCCGCTCACGCAGTTGGCGTCGCAGTA
>CAUYUJ010002710.1:84468-86648 GCA_963575745.1 Prorocentrum cordatum
TGGATCATGTGCCAGCGACGTCTGCAGGCACGCTGGCGGCGGCACGACGCCAAGTGCCAGCGAGGTCTGGGACTCTCCCCGCTCCTATTGCGACGAGTGGCGCCTCAGGAAGTCCGAGCAGCTCTCACAACAGGCATCCACTGGTTTTCTGTGCACGGGTCTGCTGGGGCTTGGTGCGCCACACGGGTCTGCAGCTGCTTTCCATATCTTGCTCCGTTTCTGAACAGTCTGTCCATTCCCCGTAGGTTGGGCGTCTGCATTAATCATTTGCTCGATTTGTCATTGTTTGCCCACAGATGGTTGCGCTTGCTTCTGGTGTATGAGCTCTTCTTGCAGTTCGTTCACCCCCGCTGACCGATAGGCTCTCCGTCCGCATCGGGAACACTGGCACGCAGGACGACTGGCGGTGCAAGCTCCTCGAGGACGCGAGCGGCGATCTCCTCCTGATCCTACTCGTCCTCCTCCCCTCCTACTGCACCATCTTCTCTCTTGCTCCTTCCCCCCTCCTCCCACCTCGCACCTCCCCTCTCCCCCTCCCCCCTCTCTTTCTCCCCCCCATCCCCTTGCCCCTGCCCCTCCTCCCACCTTCTCCCCCCCCCCCTCCTCGCCCCATCCCTCCACCCTTTTCTCGTTCTCCCTCTACCCCTCCTTCCCCTTCAATTGTCCTCTTCCGCCTCCATGTTTCCTTATTTCGAGCACACTCGGCCTCCTTCGTCTTCTCCTCCTCCTCCTCCCCCTCTGTCGTCTTCCGTCTTCCTACTCCCTCCCTCGTTCCCTTCCATCCTTTGTAGTTCCGATGCACCTCGTAAGGACGCGAGCGGCGACAACCTAATGGAGTGTGGCTCAAATGCTTACGGGAGGTACTCTTCTCTGAGGGTGATGGGAGGAGCATGAGGACGACGGGAGGGAGGGAGGGAGTAGTAGTGGCCCAGTGGTGGTAGCAATTACAGATACTCGTAGTAGGCAGAGGAGGTGGGGGTGGGAAGTAGGCAGTCGTAACGGTGACAGTCGTAGCCGTAACATCAGTCGCATTCGTAGTAGCAGACGGAGTAGAAGTAAACAAGACGTAGACAGCGCAAGCCATACACACACATATATATGTATATATATATATATAAATAACTAGTTTTTCATAGACACATATACAATTCGACGGAAGTACAAGTCGTCGTCGCAGTCGGAGTGGTAGTAGTAGTACTATGGTTATTGTTGTTCGTAGTAGTAGCCGTAGTAGTAGTAGTAGTAGTAGTAGTAGTAGTAGTAGTAGTAGTAGTAGTAGTAGTAGTAGTAGTAGTAGTAGTAGTAGTAGTAGTAGTAGTAGTAGTAGTAGTAGTAGTAGTAGTAGTAGTAGTAGCGTAGTAGTAGTAGTAGTAGTAGTAGTAGTAGTAGTAGTAGTAGTAGTAGTAGTAGTAGTAGTAGTAGTAGTAGTAGTAGTAGTAGTAGTAGTAGTAGTAGTAGTAGTAGTAGTAGTAGTAGTAGTAGTAGTAGTAGTAGTAGTAGTAGTAGTAGTAGTAGTAGTAGTAGTAGTAGTAGTAGTAGTAGTAGTAGTAGTAGTAGTGGTGGTGGTGGTAGAAGTAGTACTAGTAGTAGTAGTAGTAGTCGTAGTAGTAGTAGTAGTAGTAGTAGTAGTAGTAGTAGTAGTAGTATAGTAGTAGTCGTAAGTTAGTAGTAGTAGTAGTCGTAGTCGTGTCGTATAGTAGTAAGTAGTAGTCGTAGTAGTAGTGAGTAGTAAGTAGTAGTAGTAGAGTAGTATAGTAGAGTATGGTAGTAGTAGTAGTAGTAGTCGTAGTAGTAGTAGTAGTAGTAGTAGTAGTAGTAGTTGTAGTAGTCGTAGTAGTAGTAGTCGTAATAGTAATAGTAGTAGTACTAGTACTAGTACTAGTAGTAGTAGTAGTAGTAGTAGTAGTAGTAGCAGAAGTAGAAGTAGTAGAAGTAGTAGTAGTAGTAGTAGTAATAGTCGTAGTATTAATAGTTGTAGCAGCAGTAGTAGTAGTAGTAGTCGTAGTAGTACTAGTAGTAGTAGTAGTAGTAGTAGTAGTAGTAGTAGTAGTAGTAGTCGTAGTGGTGGTAGTGGTAGTAGCAGTAGTAATCTTACTGGCCATAGTAGTAATCGTAGTAGCAGTAGTGGTAGTAGTAATAGAAGTAGTAGTATCAGTAGTAGTAGTAGTAGTAGTAGTAGT
>CAUYUJ010002711.1:0-42500 GCA_963575745.1 Prorocentrum cordatum
GACCTCACCGGGGCGCCAGGGCTCGTTGGGACCAGACGCCCCGCTTTTTGCGCTTTCTCCGAGAGGCGAGGGAGGAGGAGGAGGAGCAGGAGGAGGAGGAGGAGGAGGAGGAGGAGGAGGAGGAGGAACAACAGCAGCAGCAGCAGCAGCAGCAGCAGCAGCAGAGGAGGCGGGAGAGAACAGGAGCAAGAGGACACGGCGCATGAGGATCAGCAGAGTAGGATGCGGAGGAGCAGAAGGAGGAGCGGCACCGGCAGTAGGAGCAGGAGAAGGAGCAGGGATAAGTGCGGGAAGGAAGGAGGGAGGAGGCGTTGGAGGAGGAGTGGGGAGTCGGATCAGGATGCGGGTGAGAATGACGATGACGATGAGCAGTAACCGCGGCAGATGAGGCAGCGGAGGTGGAGGGGGCTACGGATACGTGCATGGGGGGCTATTGATACAGCTGGCCGCGTTGCCTGTGGCGTGGGCCAGATGGGGCGCCCCGGCTTCTGAGAGCGGTCCAGCGTGTTTGACGCCGCTTGGGCTCGGAGCGGGGCAGGGCGTGGCAGTCGCAGTCGTGGTCGCGACGTGGTCACGAAGTGGCCGTGGGGGCCCAGGCGATGGGCGTCGCGAGGGCAGCCACAGCGCCAGGGTCGTGGGCCGACCATCCCCGCGCAGGTGGCAAGGGCAGGTGGGGGGGTGGCCACGGTCGCAGCCCGAGCTCGTGCCGAGGAGCTCCTCGCTCCCCGCCGGGGAGCCCGTGGCCTTCCGAGCACCCTCGCGCGCGCGCGGCGCCCGCCCTGGCACGAGCCTGGCAGCACACCAAGGCGAGCGAGGCTTCGGAGCCCAGATCTCGTCCGCCGGGGGCTCGTGGTGGGTTCCTGGGGGGGCGCCTGGGGTGCTTCTGGATGCTCCTAGCTCGGTAGGGGGAAGCATTCACACAGACACAACGAATCGCCGGTCCCCCCGGAAGGTATGGGAAAAGAGGGGAAGTGGGGGGGAGACGAAGGCCCAGAAGGTCCCGTGAAAGTATGGGGAAGCCTGGGATCTGTGTGTGTGTGTGTGTCTGTGTGTCTGTGTGTCTGTCTGTCTGTGTGTCTGTCTGTCTGTCTGTCTGTCTGTCTGTCTGTCTGTCTGTCTGTCTGTTTGTTTGTTTGTGTTTGTGTGTGTGTCCCTGGGCCCCCCTGCTTGCCCAGACGTTTTTGCGGCTGCCCAGCCCTCGCCGCCCAGGAGGCGAAGCGGCTGCGGCGCTGCGCTCTCTCCCCGCGCGCGCGCTGGCGCTGGGGCGCTCGTGGGTGGCTTCCGCGTCTCGGCTGCGCGCTGGGGCGGCCCCTCGCCGGAGCATGCCTCCTACTTGGCATCGCTCGGGCGTGTGGATTTTTTTCCCACGGCGAGGACCATCGAGGAGCATCCTTGATCATTTGGCGAAAGGTCAAAGGCAGAAGAAACGCCCCTACCCTGGTTTACGAGGCGCTGTGCTCTGAAACTCCTGTGGGCTGATAGGGTAAACCCTGCGTGATGTGCCGCGTCCTGGCGGCTCTAGGCTTTAGGGGTTCCCAGGAGGTTTACAGACCACGCACTTGTAATCCAGGGTAGGGTCGTTTTTCATCCCTCAAAAAAAACCACGCACGAAACCGAAAAAAGCACAGGAAATGGACGTCTGAGCGATGGCCAGCCCATCGGTGCGGGCCCGCAGGGCCGCCTCCTCGGGCCCGACCGGGCCCGCGCGCCCGGGCTCTGCCCCCACCCCCGCGGCCCCCGGAGGCCGGTCTCCGGAGTCGGCCCCGCGCAGAGGAGGGTACACGCCGGTCGTTGAAGGCAGGTGTTTCTGGATTCCCAGATCCCAATCTACTTCAATCGGGGGTGGACAGAACCCCCAGCAGTGACACGTCGATTAGTGAATTGTCCGTTTTCGATTCTCGAGAGGGCGCCGTGGCCGTTATTTTCCAGGCTTGCGCCCGCCAGGTTTCGGCCTCAGGTCGTTTTCACTAAACCACGTTTTACTAAAGGGGGGTCTGTCCATCCCCGAAAGAATCGACACGCGTTTGCTGTGTTTTGTCATTCCCTGGGGGGGCCTGGACTCAGTCAACGTAATCCGCCCTCCTGCTTCATGTTTTTACCTACTTCTTCCGACCGACGTGTAAGCATGCGCGATAAGGATGCAAGGGCCCTGGAATGCCACTTCGAAGCTTCTGGGCGCGGTGCGGCCAACGAGACTGGCGAGGGACGGGCCGCAGAGGCAAGGATTGCAAGGGTACCCTCGGGAAGGTTGCCCATCCTTGCTGTGCGGGTTGACTGCAGGGGGACGGGGGAAGGCTGCTCGGAAGTACCCCGCTCCTCTGCTTCCCAGCAGTCGGGGGCCCTGTCTGCACAGCCGACCCGCAGAGGAAGGACGGGCATCCTTCCCAATGGCACCCTTGCATTATGATGTTCCAACTTATGTTAGCCTTGACCACCAGAAAGAATTTCGAGCGCCAGAAAAGTACCCCAAAACTGAAGGTTTTCACGTGTCGGGCCCTGGGAGACACTCGTCCGACACTGTTTCGACACTCTTTTAACACTTCTCCGGGTGCTCGAAATTATTTCTGGGATGCGGTCCTTAAGTAGGATGGGAACAGCATGACCCTTGCATCCTTGCCTCCTCGGTCCATCCTTCACCACTCTCGTTGGCCGCACCCCGTCGAAATGCTTCGACAGGTCTGCCAAGGCCCTTGCATCCTTGTCGCGCATCCGTGTGATGCGGGCCGACTGGGGCCGGTGCCTCCTAAGAATCAGGGGTGGACAGAACCCCCAACAGTGACACGTCGAGTAGTGAATTGTCCGTTTCCGGTTCTCGAGAGGACGCCGTGGCCGCTATTTTTCAGGCTTGCGCCCGCCAGGTTTGGGCCTCAGGTCGTTTTCACTAAACCACGTTTTACTAAAGGGGGGTCTGTCCATCCCCGAAAGACGCAGCCTCCTTCTAAGAAGCCCTCCCCCCTCCCCACGGCGCCCCCCTCGTGCGCGCCGCAAGCAGGGGCCGAGGCCGACGAGAATATCAAGCCGCTCCAGGGCGTGCCGGAGCGCACTGGCAGCGTCCTGGGCTTGGCATCGCTCGGACGTGTGCATTTTTCCTCCGACGAGGACCATCGAGGAGCATCCTTGATCATTTGGCGAACAAAGACCACGCACGAAACCAAACAAAAACACAGGGAATGGACGTCCGAGCGATGGCGAGTGGGGCACGCTCTTGGAGGGCCGCGGCGCCCGAGCGAGCCGGCCTCCGGACCCCCCGGGCCCTCAGGGAGTCTCGATGCACAGTCAGGACGGGCAGCCTTCCCAAGGGTACCCTTGCCTTAAGTCGGGCGTGTCCCTCTGCAGGGGGAGTATTCAAAAATAGTCAAAAAATAGTCTGGGGACATTTTTTAAAAATCTATTTTGAGCATTTGGGGGATATTTTTGAGTATTGTTTCTCCAAAAATCCCACTGTAGGGGGACACGCCCGACTGAAACCCTTGCCCCTTCGGCCCATCCTCAGAGATTCTCGATGTATCCTCTCGAGGATTTTCAGGGCTGGGTTTCTTGTGATGGTTTCTTGCGGCCGCGTCCGCTGTGCATAGGGCACCAGCCGTGGAGCGCCACCCATGGCACGTGCCAAGGAACACCCTGCTTGCCTCCAGGGTGCCCTGGGTTTCTTGGGTCTCGATGGTTTTGCCACGGAAAGCGTGACGTTCCCACACCAAAAAAACGATGGACGTGCTGGGATCTCAGGGTTGGGTTTTTTTTCTGGAAGGTTTCTTGTGGTCGAGCTCCTACTGTATCCTCGTCCTGGCGACGTCTTATCTGAGTCACGCCTGCCCAGGTTACAGGAGGAGCATTCACAACAAACAGTACAAGAAAATCGTCCGGGGACGATGCTTCGACCATGGTGGACCACTTTTAAGATATTTGCTTGACTGCTTAACAAAAATACTCCAACATCCGCCTGTGGGAGGACACGCCCGACGGAAGCCCAGGGCCGCTCCTGGGTGCAGCCGACCGTCGCCGCGGCGACCTGCGGCACCGCACGGCCCCGCTCCGCCGCCGGCCGCTCCGTGGCCGCTGGCGTCGGGGCTCTGCGCCGCCGCGGCGGCCGCGGGCCGCGCGCGACGGGCGCCGCAGCGCCGCGCGGCGCGGGGGGCCCTGGTCGCGGGGGGGCCGAAATCGCCGAGCCGACGACGACGACGGCGGCGGCAACACGGAGACGACGGCGGCGCCGTCGCCGCCGACGACGACGACGACGACGACGGCGGTGGCGGATGCGCCGCCGACGACGACGAGGAGGAACGCAGGGGGGGGCTCCTGCGGGCCGCCCGCGGCGCGCGCATCCTCGCTGGGCTTCGCCGCGGCGGCTCGCGAGATCTCCGCGAGCAGCGCGCCGAGCGTGGCGCAGCGTCGCCGGCGCCCCCTGCTCGCAAACGCTCAGGAGCAATAACACGTCTTCCTGGGTGTGATGGGTCGTAAATCCCCCGCGGCGGATCCAGGCCACCTGCGAGTACAGTCGGGGCCCTGCAGAAGGAACCCTTTTCGTTGGGGAGGGGCTCCGCGTTCCTTAAGTGCTTCACAGCTTGCCTCAGGTTTTCCTTATGTTTTCGATAGGAAATCGAAGCTTAACTTATGGAAAAAGGGGGCCTCGTTCGTTATGTAGGGCTCCTTAGGTCAACGCCCCGACTGTAGTACCTCTGCGAGTAGTGGAACGCGCTCTTTCTACGGAAGCTGCGCAGCGGACGCTGCAGCGATGTTCGAGGAAGAAGAATCTCACCAGAGACAAGAGTACCACTACCACCAGCTATAGGGGGGTGGCTGTCCCATCCTCTCGAGCTGGTGGCACCCTGTTCCGGGCACGCCTCCAGAGAGATCCCGGAAGGAAGTGCCACCAGCTCGAGAGGAGGGGGCGGCCACCCCCCTAGCTGGTGGTAGTGGTACTTTGTCTCTCTGAACAATCGAGTTAAAACACCCCGACCTCGACAAGTGGTGTTTACTAAACGGCCCGGTGCGTTTACTAAACAGCCGGGCCTTCTTCGATAACACCTTCCCTGACCCTGGGCGGCGAGCGAGGGGGGGAAGTGGAGAAGGCCTTCTCAAAAGGCAGCGGGGCTTCTCAGTAGGTCTCTGGCTGGTGTTTTCGGGGAAGGCTCAGACAACTTTCAGAAGGCCGGGGGACTTCCGAGCCTTCTGAGAAGGCCCGCCCCTTCTCGCTTCCCCACCGGGCTCGCCGCCGAAGCAACGGCATGAGCATAAACGTTCAGAGGTCCGCGCGGATTTCTTGGATCGTCGCTGGAGCCCCCTGGCGGCGCCTCTGGCGCCGCCCCTGGCGCAGTCTGCGCGCCAGGGAGGGAGCCCAGCGCCGATCCAGTGAATCAGCGCGGACCACCGAAAGTTCATGTGTATGTCACTGTCTTCTCTTCTACATGCGGTCAAGATGCCGAAGCAATGACCATTTTGAGGTTAAGTCGGGCGTGTCCCTCTACAGGATGAATTTTCAAAAATTGGTCACACATAGTCTGGGGACGATCTGTGGCGCATTTGTTGGGATTCTTTCTATAAGTATGTCTTGAACATCTTTTAACTCTCTCGTCGAACATCCGCCTGTGGAAGGACAGGCCCGACCGAAGTTTGGGGCTCAGGGTGGGGGGGTTTTGCTTGCTGGGTCGCTCCTGGGGGACCTGCGCAGGGGACGTCCTGCGCGCAGCCGAGGCCCGCCGTGGCCAAAGAGAGAGTCCCCCTCCGCTCCCGACCCGGGGCCCTCTCTGGTAGCAGGATGCTGGCAGCTCGCGGAGGCCCGGCATCCTCCCACACGAGCGACTCCGGGGCAACGACAGGGGGGGACAGGCACAGGGGGGAAGCATCGACCCCCAATCGCCCATTGATCGCCGACAGGGGCCCGATAGCCCCAACCTGCCCAGGAAGGTGCGGATTCACGATCGGAGGCCTATCGCCGATCTATCGGCGATGTATCGCCGATTCCAGGTCGATGCATCCCCCCCTATGCCAGTTCCCCCTACCGTTGCCCCTCAGCGACGCAAAAATCTGGCGATCGCAAACATGGATCAAGGGGGCGTGGACTAGCGGCGGATTTCCGCCGCCGAGCGAGGCAGCACCGGCCGCATTTTGAGGAGGGCACCTCCCCCGATCCATGGATTTGGCGACCGCGCGCCAAGTCCATGGATCGCTAATCCATGTTTGCGCGTCCCCGAATCTTGGGGGCCTCTCGGGGCACTTTGGGGACCTCCCGGGAGCCTCCAGGTGGCGTCCTGGATGTCTCCTGGGAGCCTTCTACCACCCCCTGCATTAAAAAGTTGAGATCGGAGCTACACCGAAAGAACCGCATCCTGGTATTCGTCCGTCGTTCGGCTTTCGAGCCGCGACTTTCGATCGGGACTGGATCCTGGGAAGTCGACGGTCGCTGTTCGACCGGACCTCTATCCTCGACCCTCGAAGTATCTGGGGCCCTCGATCCTCGATCCTCGAGCCTCGATCGAACCTCGATCATGGATGTTCGATCGGCCAGGCATTCTGGAGCCTGGAGTTTCGATCAAGCCTGGAACATCGGTTCTCGATCGTCGCTCTTCGATCGGCCATCCAGCGTCGAACTTCGACGGATCGTGGCCGCTCGATCCTGGCTCCTCGATGTCCGAACGGCCCTGGATCCTCGACCCTCGATCTCCGACCCTCAATCGCTAGGTGGTTGTCGAACTTTGATCGGCCGTGGAACCCAAAGCCTCGTTTCCGATCGATATGGGTTCGCTCTTCCACAGTCGGTCCTGGGTCATCGATCGTGTATCCTCGATCATCGATCCTGGATCGTCGATTCTGGACCGTACATCCTGGGTCAACCGCGTCGCCCCAAAATGACCCTGGGATCGAACCTCCCACAGGGGGGCCTGCGACCCGACGCGACCTCAAGATGGCCTCAAGATGACTCCAAGACAAACCTGTGAACCGAACGATGCAACGGCCATCCCTGCGGACATCCGCCCAGGCGCAGATAGGACCGCGCGCGCGAGGCTGTGGCAACTGGAATCTGACTTGCACGGAGAGCATGCGACACGGAACAATCCAATACTGTGATGATAAGAGGAGAGAGTGGGAAGAGGAATAGGTCCGCGGCGTCTGTGTGAGCGTACATGAGACCAGAAACTCGAATGTCAGGAAGTCTCAAGCGAAATCGTCGTTTTCTGGTGGCATGAGATGCGACAAAAAGTAATGTGTGAGGAAGTCCCACGCGAAATCGCCACTGTCTGGCGGCCTCAAAAGGGACCGGAATATTTTTTTGAGGAAGTCCCACGCGGAATCGCCACTTTCCGGTGGCATGGCAGAATTTCCGGTCGCCCTGGAAGGCGACCGGAAACTTTTTTTGAGGAAGTCCTAGGCAGAATCCCACTTTCCGGTCGGAGCCCCATTTGGCCTTTATAATATAAAAAGGGATGATGGAGGCACCGGAAACTCCGGAATTGGCAACAAATCCAACATTGTCCCGGGGCCCCGCTGCCTAACGGGAGGCAAACCACGTCTACCTCGGCCCCTGCGGTCTCCACTTTTTAATCCAGGGGGTTGTAGGGGTTTTTTTGGGGCTTCTTTGGGGCTTCTGGGTGCGCCTTGGGGGCCTCATTGGCCGTCTCAGGACGTTTCTGGTCCGTCTGACCGTCTGGTGCCGTCGGGCCTTTCGGAGCGGTTCAGGGCCATCGTGGAGGCCATCTTGGTCGTCGTGGAGTCTTCTTGGGCTGTTTTGGGACTCTTGGGCCGATCGCATCAGTGAGGCCTCTTGGGCGATCTTGAGGCCGACAATCAATGATTGTGGCCTTGGGGCCTCTTGGGCCGCCAAGGAGGCCTCTTTGGATTCTCATAGGCCATCTCAAGCCATCATTGGTGTATCTTGGGCCGCCTTGGAAACATCTTGCGGCCACCTCGGGCTTTCTTGGGGCCATCGTGGCAGTCTTGGAGGCTTTGTTCGCCGCCTTGGAGGCAACACTGGGCCATCCTGCAGCCACCTAGAACAGAACAAGGATTGCCGACCAGGTATTTAGGGTAGCCTGCGGGCTGGGCCGAGACCCGACTGGGATTTTTTGCAACAATCAACGCCGTTCAAAAGTTTGGCATGCCGTGCAAGTTCGCGGCAAACCAGCAGGGGGCAGTAGATCGAAGGTGCCTACGGCCAAACCTAAGGCAGAAGTCCGGCCAAGCTATTGGCCGATGTGTTCTCTCACCAAGAATGGGTAGTGGGAGGACGAAGGACGAACAAATAGGAAGAATGAGGAGGAGGAACAAGTGTTTTTGGGGGAGCCTCATGCGGCCTTTCGGGGGCTGCCTGGGGGCTTCTATGGGGGGCTTCTCACGAACCTCTTTCGCCTTGATCGGCCTTCTCGGGGCCTTCGCTCGGCAGTCACTGGTCCGTCTCCCAGCGCCCTGGCAGGCCGTCTTGGAGGTCGATGGGGCCGTTTCCATGGATTTTTGGCGGGCCTTTGGGGCTTGCCGGGTGCACACGTGTAGCGTTAAATGTTGTCGTTGCCGTGCATGTTGCAGGATTCTGCGTGCATAACGATGTTTCGCAAAGTTCTGGTGCGAGGCACTTGCTATTCGACGATCGACAAGTTGTTTCCGTCAGCTGGAATTGCTGTTGCATGGTCAAGGCGCCTTCGGTTTCTGACGGGACGCGGCTTCGAGCTGGTCCGTGAGCGCGGAGGGCTCCCGCCGCATCCTTCAAATTGGGCACGAGTCGCAGTGGGTGTTCCAGCGACGGGCATAGCAGAAGAGGAGCATGCGGGCAATCGGCCAGTTCTTCTAGGAGTGCTTGAGAGCAGCTAAGAAAACTAGCGAACCAAATCGAGCGGGAGGCCCAAAATGGTAGACATGGCGATTTCAGAGTAGGGGCTGGAACATACCGACCAGCTGATCCATGGAAACAAACAATTCGCAAGTCAGGCGCAGAGCCTGGAAGTGGAGAACAATTCCTTGATTGCGAAACCTACTTGAGATGGAACATGACCTTCAGAAACCTGCCATAGAGCGAGGAGCAGGTGTTACGCCAGGATTGGTTGATCATCGTGGAATTGCAGAGTCGCCCGTCTTCGTCGGAGATGATGATTTGCGTGAATGGCGCAAAGACGTTTGATTCATCTGTGTCCGCGAACGGATACAAGTTTTTCAACGTTCCCGAATGGGCGGTGGAGAGGCCAGCAACGATCCCGTTAGATGCAGTCGACGACGCTTTCGGAAACCAAGCAGCAGAGCCCATCGATAACTCCGCCACCCTGACTCCTAGACGCACGCAGCCTTTCAACATCCATGCCGCGCAGAACCCTTCGCCATCGCGAGCAACGCGAGCCCCTACAACGGGCTCGATTGGTTGGAGAAGTTCTTTCGCGGATATGACCCGGCCACAGGCGG
Source organism: Prorocentrum cordatum (assembly GCA_963575745.1). Taxonomy (NCBI): domain Eukaryota; class Dinophyceae; order Prorocentrales; family Prorocentraceae; genus Prorocentrum; species Prorocentrum cordatum. The sequence goes on from CAUYUJ010002711.1 coordinate 9,382, forward strand.
TTGCAAGAGGGCCAGGTTGAGAATGTCTTTGAATCCTGGTCAGCCGCTGGTCGATGCGGCAGTTTTGGATCTTGAGTTCTGGGAGGAGCTCGTAGTTATAGATGTGAGCGTGGGCGCGGATAGGATGGAGCTCGTGAGAAGCCGTCGGAAGTGTTCCGCAACTCCGTGCTGAAGTCGCTCCGTCCTGACGATTTGTCCATGGGCGCGCATGCTACGCTGTCGAGGCCCGCGGACTACGAATCGCCGAGGCTGACGCGGCGCAGCGCATCGGGCAGCGGGGCAACGCGCGAGCGAAGGATCCACCGATCGCGGGGCCAGGATGAGGATCGACGCATCAGCGACGCCGAGGACCCGATCATTCGGACGCGCGGTCTCTCTTGCGTCGCGGGAGGCCAGGCGGCGGCAGGAAAGATGCCGAAGGCAGTGGATGCAGCGAAGGCATAGGAGCTGCTGCGGGCAAGTCCAAGAAGGGAGGATGCAAGATGAAGCCGCGCTGCAACATCGACAAGCTAGGGGCCTCTCCAGCGCGCGCGATCCACGACGAGAACTGGGCGTCCGACAATTTCGACTTGGGAGCTGCAGCCGCTGCGACGCCAAGGTCGCGGTCAAGGTCAGCGGGGAAGTTGCGTAGTCAGTGGTCTCGCGCGTTGATTGGCCAGGTTATCGGCGGCGAGGGCATCGGCGAGTTCAGGGCGGTCGACGATCAGAATCGCCAGGTTTGATCTCGAGCTCGCAAGGCGACTGCGATACACTCATTCGATAGCAATCAATTTGTGGAATGACAAGCTCGGCTGCCAGGACGAGGGCGGCGGTCTCATTGACGGCGCGGACAGCGCGTTGGGGGCGGCGCCCGCGACAGTTTCGCACGCGGTTTCGACGCGATTCCCCCGGAAGAGGGCATCGGCCTTCGGCGGGAGAAGGGCGCGCGGAAAATTTCCGCCAGCGGCGCCGTTCCGCTAATTCGGCGGCGATGGATGTGGCCAGGCATTCCCAGTGACGGTGGGCAGCCAGCAGGTCGGCCCGCAGGGCCTGCCATTGCGGCGCCGATGGCCCCAGCCGCCAGGGGGCTTCCAGCGCCGGCCGCGAGGCCAGCGAGGCCGGCGGCGATTCCACCGCCGCCGCCCCGCGACGAGGCGAGACCACCAAAGGCGAGGATGCCCAAGTCACCGTCGGCATCGACGCAGGAGATCGAGGAGCACGGGCCGCCGGGGCAGGCGGCGTCTTGAGCGCGGTGCTCCGCGTGCTGCAATGGGCGTTCGCGCGGGCAGCCGCGTCGCGTGGTTTCCCGAGACGAGGAGATGGAGGATCCAGTCGCGCCCATGGACGTCGGGCGCCTCAACGGCGCCGGATGGCGAGCTGAAGAGGATCACTTTCGTTATCTCGCATTGCCGCAAGTCGCGGGGTTACAGAACAATTGCCTTGCCCAACAGAGGCGCACGCGAGTGCGTCGCGAGGGCGCGCGCGCATTTCCCATCCTACCTAGGCCACTGGAGGTCGGTTCTCCGGTCCGACGGCAAGGTGGCCATACTGCTGCCCAAGAAAGGCGTCGTGGACAAGTGCGAGGGCAAGGAAATCATAGCGGAAGGTTCGCCGGCAGGCAGCCACGAGGCGGCCGGCCAGGCTGAAGAGGGCTCGGAGATCGCGAGGGTTCAAATTCGGATTTTGTTGTTGGCGCCGCCGTCGGGATGGGGCAGGCGCCATCCGCTCGGACATGCCATCGCGCCCTGGCTATCAGACGCGCAGTCTCAGTGATCAACCGCTATCGAAGTGGGGCTGATGCCCGTAATGATTGGCGCGGCGCGTCGCGCCAGTGGAAAGCGGGAGCGTGCGAGACCTGTTCATGACGAGCGCGTCAAGGGCAATATTTCCACAACCGACTCGAGGGCGCGCGATTTGGGAGTCGAGGTACATCGACGCATTCTACATCGGCCGCGCAAGTCGAGGTGGAGCCGCGCCCATGATCACCATGGTTGGAGTTTAGCGATCTACTGGACAGATGTCGCCCGCCGTCAGCGTTGCGAGGAGCTGCAAGCACGCGGTCATCGTGGAGCAGCAGGTCTCAGCCATGCACCTGAGCGCTGGGCGCGCGTTGTCGAGGATCTTGTGAATATTGGCGATGGGGCGGCCGCTAATTTCTTGAATGATACAGTAACAGTAAGAGCGCTTAAGACGAGGGGGCAGCAGCTGCCGCTTCAGCGCCACCTTCTGGAGGTGGTTGTGGACTCGCCGGCGCTGCCCCAGCAACGACAGGAGGAGGTGGAGGAGCTGCAGCCACTCCCTCGGCCGCCGCGGCCATGACGGCGAGCCGGCCCTAGTCAGATATGGAGGCGGCCGACGATGCACTCCGCCGCGCCGTTGCACGAGCACCAGACGAGGGGGGGGCCGCCGATGCCTCCATAAGCGAGGTCTACGCTTGTGGGACGTTGTGGAGAGAAGGCACGTTGCCACATACTTGCCATATGTGTTTTGATGCGTGCACGCAGAATCATAGTCAATTTCGTTCTCTATTCCGCACGCGATCAATGCATTGATGTAGCGCATGCGCTCTGCAGGCGCGGCGCAATTGCATCTTCTATCGGACAGACGCAGATCGCGGCGGCCGCCGCGCCAGGCTTCCGGCCGCATATTTGCTCGCACGGGGGATGGGGGGGCCCCGCGGGGCTCGGAGCCCCATGGGCAAAATCTCGCCGAAAGGCCCGGACAGCGCGGAGCGGCGCAGAGTGGCCCCGCCGGCGGCCCGCGCGCGGGGATCGCCGAACGTAGTCGACGGCAGACGATTGAATTATGTTTTACAGATCCAGGGTTGACGTCAAAAGAACAAAACAGCAACAGTCCAATCATAGGGTTGTTCGTGTGCCCAGTGTCCAAGCACACGCAAATCCACGCGGGGGGGCACCTGCGCGCGTTCGACCTCGGGAGGGGCCAGGGGCTGGAGCATTTCACAGTAGTGGCATGGTTCGAGCTGCGCTCGGCGACGCCCCGCCGGGCGCTGCTTCGAGTTCGCTTGCAAACCGAGCGGCGAGCGCGGCGGGGGCGGCCAGCTCACCAGTGAACATCGGAGGCGGCGCATGTCGTCGGAGCTTCAGTCTTTGGTGGTCAGAGCTTTGTTGAATCCAGGGCGCTCCAACAATTTGGCCGCTGACTGCAGCGGCCGCCGACGTCGAGCACGCGAATGAGGAGGGCGAGCCTTGCGGAGTGAGTCCCGGGTGCAATCGGATGAATTTCGAGCGCGACGTCGAGCGCGAGGGCGCCGAACTCCCGCGCGCTCGACGTTCCCGAGGCCGCAGGCGCTGAGCGACGGCGGCCGGAAATGGCGAGGTGGAGCACCCGATGCAGATTCTGATCGTCGCCAGATTGCTGCGCGCTGGTGCCGCGCAGCGCAGAGAGAGGCCCACGAAAGGAGAAGCGCTGGTTCTCGCGCGAGGATCCTTGGACGGCGAGTGCCTGGAGTGACCCTGAAACGGTTTCTCTTGCATCGCAGACAGGCGCGCATGGCGCGCATTGAGTTATCTATCTCTGGGGCCTGAAGGCCACGCATTCAACGGGGGGTATATTGAGGATGTGATAAATCCAGTCTGTTGGACGTTTTTAAATCGCCGTCGTGGCGCCCTTTCGGGGCAGTCGTGGGTTCTTGTTTTGGCGCTTTGGGCCGTTTTGCAGGCCTGTTTGGGGTATTTGCGGCCGTCTCGGAGTTATATTTGGGGCATTGGAGGCCGTCTTGGAGCGTCGGGAACCCGAAAAAGCGAGAACGCTTGAAGCATTGAAAAACCAAACAGAGTCAATGGTGTTAGTCTCCTGGGGATCCTTTTGGGGCCGTTTGGGGCAGTCTGAAGGACAGTTTTCGCCATCTTCGGTCCATATCGCTGAATATTGGAGACATCTTGGGGCCATCGTGAGCCCTCTTGGGACCGTCTTAGCCGTCGTTGAGGCATATTGGTGGCCATCTTGGCCGTCTTGAAGGCTAGCTCTCTGGTGTGTCCCAGGCTTCGTGCGGTTGGCGGGCTGGGCCAGGACTTAGGTGGGATTTGCGTTTCAAAGTGATTGCAACAACCAAACATTCCACACGCCGTGCATACCTGCGGCAGGCACAGGAGGCGGAGGATCCGAGATGCCTACGGCGAACTACCGCCGCCCCCTGCCTTCTGGGAGCGCTTGTGTGGCTGATCGTTGCGACCTGAGCTCGGCCAAGCTATCGGATCCAACCGTTCTGGAAGCCCGTCGGGGAACACGCGGTGGAGAAAAGAGAGGACGAGAGCGAGGAACGAGGAGGAGGAGGGGGGAGGGAGCGAGAGACACCTCCTGGGCGCCTCCCGGCGCAGTCTTGGGTGTACATATGGGCCGCCGTGGCCACCGGTCCTCCATCTTGGGCCATCCTGGCCGTCCTGCAGCCCATCTGGCGGAGGAGGAGGAGGAGGAGGAGGAGGAGGAGGAGGAGGAGGCGGAGGAGGCGGAGGAGGCGGAGGAGGCGGAGGAGGAGGAGGAGGAGGAGGAGGAGAGAGGAGGAGGAGGCGGAGGGGGGAGGAGGAGGAGGGGAGGGGGAGGGGGAGGGGGAGGGGGAGGGGGAGGGGAGGGGGAGGGGGGGAGGGGGAGGGGGAGGGGGAGGGGGAGGGCCGAAGCTTTCTGGATGGCCCGCGGGCTGGGCCGGAGCCCCAGTGGGAGTTCTCCCGAAGAGAACCAACACCTTGAAGCTCGCCGAGGGGCCGCGGACGCGATCCGTGTTTCTGGGGCGACGAGGGAGAGGGCAATGCTTCTGTAGGGGAAGAGCAAGCAGGAGCAGCCTAATCGTGGGCAAGAGCAAACCTGAAATCAGAGCTTCTCGCGAAGGGCGGCGGTAAGGATTTCTGTTGACCGATCAAGCGCGCCCGCCGAGCGTACGGGGATCTGGCACTGGAAACAACGCTGCCCCCCCAGCGACCTTCAACCAACACCTCCCAGACGTCTGTGGTAAGCCACAGGGGGCGGCGCCTCTAGCGGCGTTCGCTCCATCTTGCCCCCGTGTTCGGATTGTGGGCCAGAGGCCTCGTGGGTGGCACGTTAGGGTATCTTTGGATGTCCCGGCTGCCTCGTGGAAAGTTTTTTGGGGCCACTAGGGGGGCTCCTTCAGGGCCTTCTCGAGGTCTGCGTGAGACTTCGTGGGACCTCTTGAGAGCGCATCGGGGGTCTCTAGGGGAATATTGGGGCCGTCTTGGGGTGGAGGGCTCGATATGTCAGTTTGTGTTCCCCTTCTCTTGGAGCCGTCGTCTTGGGGGCGTATTTGGCCGTCTTGGGTATTGGGGACCTGTGGGGCCGTCTTGGAGCGCTGAAAGCCCAAGAAGGCGATAGGGCCAAACTCGATCAAAGTACAATTGGAAACTCCATGATGTTTTGTCTCTTGCAGGGTCTCTTGGAGCCCTGTGTGCGTGTCTTCGGGACCCCGTGGTCCGTCTTGAGGCAAGTTTGGGGCGCCTTGGCGCGTTCGTGGGTCGCTTCGGAGGCATCTTCGACCGTCTTGGGGGCCTCGTTGGAGCCCAGGGCTAGACCTAAACGTTGTTTTTCGTTTTGGTTTCGTTATGTTTTTCGTTTTGCTTTACCTGTTTTCATGTACCTCCCTGCCAAAGCGGAAAGCAAAACACAGCCGAAGTCCAGCAAAACAACGTTTGGGTCCAGCCCTGTGGGGGCCCTCGTGGTCCGTCCTGGGGTCCCCTGGCTTCGGGGAAGGTCGCGCGAGCAGCCCCGATAGGTCCGCGACACGCCGCAGGCAATCCCGCCACTGTTGGGTCGGAGCCTTTTCTAATAGTCAATGACTCGCGCTTGAGGAACTACCCTTCGGGGGTGCGATCCCTCTCTCGGGGGAGGACGAGGAGGGAGATCGCCCTCATGTCGGAGGTTAATCGACCTCCTACCCTGACACCTCGATTAGCGAATTGGCCGTTTTCGATTCGCGAGAGGGCGTCGCGGCCGTCATTTTCGCGGGTCCAGGTCCGTCGGTTTCAGTCCTAGGCCTTTTGCACCAAAGTGTGGTTTACCAAAAGGGAGGCTTATCCACCGCCGATTATGGTGATGATTGCCGTGGAAAGGGAGATCGCCCCGAACAGGGATGGCACGTCAGGAGGTAGCCCCAGAGCTGGTGCTGACGAGGGCCCTCTGGACGTCGAGAGGCGCAGACGAGTCGAAGCTCAAGGGACGGAGGTCAATGCAAGCGGGGTCAGTTAGAGGGCCGTATCTTGCAGGATCCTGCAGAGCCAGGGCTTGATTGACCCGGGCTTGGGCGCAGGATCGTGCAGGGTCCTGCAAGGCCTGACTGACCTGCGTCTAGATTGGCCAGGGCCAGTAGATCCCCGAACGAATTGGCATTGGAGCGAGGGCGGGCGGTTGGAAGAGGTCAGTGCGCATCTTCCTCTACAGAATGCCTGGCCCTGAGGCCAGACAGCCACGAGTAATGGGACACCAATCCCAGGATTCCCGTATATTCTCCCATGTTTTCTGTGTCTCTGTCTTCCCCCTCACTTCCCATAGTTTCCCATACTTTCCTCGGGAATCGACGATAGATCGTGTCTGTGTTCGTTTCCCCCTCCTGAACGAGCGCACGCGTCATCGGATGCCTGCGGCCAGCCGAGGTCCCCAGTCAGCCCGAGGCCACCGCCGCCGCCACTCCGACGCGGTGCTCGCCCTGCGGGGCGGGGTGCGCGTGCCCCGGCGAGCACGGGCGCCGCGAGGCGCTCGCCGCCGCGGCGGTGGGCATCTCCATGCTCGGGGGTCAGGACGGCCGCGCTCCTCTCTCCATCCCTCCGTCCTTCCGTCGGCCCCTCCATCCACCCATTCCTCCACCTCGCTCCTGCTCCTCTAGATCCCTCCCTCGATATCCGTCCCCCTCCGCCCGCTCCTGCTCCTCGCCATCCGTCCCCTCCTCCCTCCCCTCCTTTCCCTCCCATCTCCTTCCTCCACCGCGCACTGCCCTCCCACTTCTCCGATCCAGCCGCTTCGCTGCACGCGCGCCGCTCCCACAGCGGTCGACGCGCACCTTCCTGCACTCCATCTCGAGGCAGATTGGTCTCCCTCTTCATGGTCCCCTCGTGCAGTAAACAAGTTTCCCTGAAGCCTAGAATCGACCAGGCAAGAGGGCAGCCGGGCAGCCATCATTGGATAATTACTTGATGGTTTTAGGTGCTGTACTTCCGAGGGGGGAGGGAGGCATTTCTGGTGTGGGCACCCGTCCCCAGTTGTCTCTGGGTTTTTGCGGGCTTCGTGGAACCACGTTGGATGCAGCCTGCGCCCTTGAGTAATCTCGGAAGCAATATTTGAGCAATCCTGGACCGTGAATATGGCGCGACTCTTTTTGGGGGCCCTTTCTCGGTGTGCATAGATCCATATATATGTGTGTGTACACACATAGTTACATACATATAAATATATATATATAGAGAGAGAGAGAGAGACATTCCCGAAGCAGTGCTTTCACTTAGGGGTTCCTACCTCTGTTCTAAGGAACTGGTTGGTGTCTTCGGTCTGGCGGCTATGTGGCCGCCGTCGCCGCCCCGTCGCCGCCTCGTCGCTGCCAGTCGTCCAGGTTTGTCTGTCGGTCTGGCTGCCGTGCGGCAGTTGTCGCCGCCTCGCCGCCGCACAAAATTTCACAACATATATATTTATATATATATATATATATATGTATATTTACATATATACATATGTGTATATATATATATGTATATGAAAGAGCGTGTTCTACCGCTGCTGGCGGAAAACCGAGGGGGGGTCACTACCGGTTCGAACCCCTCCCCCCCCCTCCCCCCCCCTCTGGAAAACCGGGGGGGGTCACTACCGGTTCGAACCCCTCCCCCCCCCAAAAGGGGAGGGGTCACTACCAGTTCGAACCCCTCCCCCCCTTCCCCTCGAACTCGAAAACCGGGAGGGGTCGCTGCCGTTCGAATCCCCCCCCCCCCCCTCGAAAACCGAGGGGGGGTGCGGACAGTGGTGGGGACGGTGGTGGTGGGGACAGTGATGAGGGGACAGCGGGACAGTGGTGGGTACAGTGGGACAGTGGTGGGGACGGTAGTGGTGGGGACACTGGTGGGGACAATGGTGGGAGCAGTGGGGACAGTGGGACAGTGGTGGGGACGGTGGTGGTGGGGACAGTGGTGTGGGGGCAGTGGGAACGTGGTGGAAACAGTAGGACAGTGGAGGGTACAGTGGTGGTGGGGACAGTGGTGAAGGCGGTGGCGAGGACGGCGGTGGGACAATGGGACAGAGGTACAGTGGGGACAGTGGTGGGGACAGTGGGGACAGTGGTGGGAACAGTGGGACAGCTCAGTGGGACAGTGGAAGAGTCAGTGGGACAGCGGGGACAGTGGGGATAGTCGGGCAGTGGTTGGGGCCGTGGAGAAAGTTGGGAGAGTGGAGCCATGGTGGGAACAGTGGTGGGGACAGTGGGGACAGTGCGACAATGGTGGCGGCACTGGTGGGGACAGTAGGGGCGGTGGTGGAACCAGTGGGGACAGTGGTGGTGAGGACAGTGGTGCTGGGAACAACAGTGGGGGATGTGGTCAGGACGGTGGTGGGGACCGGGAGTCGTTTGCTGGCCGTGAGAGGGGTGGGTGGGGAGGTGTTCGAACCCGTAGTGACCCCCCCCTCCGGTTTTCGGGGGGGGGGGGAGGGGATCGAACGTAGGACCCCCCCGGTTTTCGAGGGGGGGGGGTTCGAACGGTAGTGACCCCCCCCGGTTTTCGAGAGGGGGGGGTTCGGGGAGGGGGGGGGGGGGCCGGGGGAGGGGAAGGGGGGGGGGTCCAGCAGGGGGGGGGATTTTCGAGAGGGGGGGGGGATCTCCGGGCTCCGGAGGAAAAGGGCGGCAATTTTCCACAATAAAGCGGCGGTGGGTCACGCTCTCTCTCTCTCTCTCTCTTTCTCTCTCGCTCTCTCTCTCTCTCTCTCTCCCTCTCTCTTTTTTTTTTTCCCGGAAAGGGCATAGGCCCAGGGTTCTCTTTTAGTATGTAAACAATGTCCCCGTGCCCAACTTGAAGGAGGCCAGCGGATTCTTTCCCTGATAAATATCGAGGTCGAAGGAGGCCGGCGGATTAAAATTTGAGGATGTCTCAGGCGAAACGCTTGTTTTTGAAATCCCGATCGATAAATCACAGGGTGCGGGACACCTCAGCACGACCACACCCCAGCACGACCACGCCCCAGCACGACCACGCCCCAGCACGACCACACCGCAGCACGACCACGCCCCAGCACGACCACACCCCAGCACGACCACACCCCAACACGACCACACCCCGCCACGATCACACCCCACCACGACCACACCCCAGCACGACCCGATCGATGAACCACAGGGTGCGGACCACCCCAGCACGACCACACCCCAGCGCGACCCCGCCCCAGCACGACCACACCCCAGCACGACCACGCCCCAGCACGACCGCACCCCAGCACGACCACACCCCAGCACGACCCCGCCCCAGCACGACCACAGCACGACCAGCACGACCACACCCCAGCACGACCACACCCCAGCACGCACGACACCCCAGCACGACCACACCCCAGCACGACCACACCCCAGCACGACCCCACCCCAGCACGACCCCACCCCAGCACGACCCCACACCTAGCAAGACCACACCCCAGCACGACCACACCCCAGCACGACCTCACCACAGCACGACCACACCCCAGCACGACCACGCCCCAGCACGACCACGCCCCAGCACGACCACGCCCCAGCACAACCACCCCCCAGCACGACCACCCCCCCAGCACGACCACCCCCAGCACGACCACCCCCCAGCACGACCACACCCCAGCACGACCACTCCCCAGCACGACCACACCGCCTTGGTTGAGTGGTTGCCTGTCGTCGTGGAATGTTTCGTGGGGTGTCTCGTGGAATGTTTCGCGGGGTGTCTCGTGGAATGTTTCGTGAGGTGTCTCGCGGAATGTTTCGTGAGGTGTCTCGTGGGATGTTTCGTGAGGTGTCTCGTGGGATGTTTCGTGAGGTGTTGCCCCGTTGGGTATCGTGAAAACGTGCCCATGCTCCACATGTCTATATCCCTTTCCGGGTTCGTGGGTCCATCATGTTTTGTTGTGTCTCTCTCTCTCTCTCTCTCTCTCTCTTTTATATATATATATATGTTTACATACATACACATATATATATATATAATATATATATATATATATATCCGTAAGGGCTTCGCCCCCTGCCGCCGGCCCCCTCTCTCGGAGAATGGGCCATGGAAGAGCTAAGTCATGAGGCCTTGGCGCTGTCGTGAAGCAGTATCGAAACTTCATGCGAAGCCGATTCGCAATCAGCAAAACCAACTGATCACAAGAGGGGCTACCACACCTGGCGATTGGTAAGACGTGTATGGTTTACGGGCTTGGTTACCACACCTTGCGATTAAAGGGCCGAGGGAGTTCTCGCAGTTTGGGTTACCACGCCTTGCGATGGATGTGCGTGAAGGGTGGCACCGAATTTCAGAAATGTGGCAAATCCCCTGTGTTTTTGGACCCTGACCCCATGGATCTGCGTGAGGGGTGGCGCCGACTTCCAGAAATGTGGCAAATCCCATGTGTTTTTGGACCCCACCGAATTTCAAAAATGTTGCAAATTCCATGTGTTTTTGGACCCTGACCCCGCGGATCTGCGTGAGGGGTGGCGCCGACTTCCAGAAATGTGGCAAATCCCATGTGTTTTTGGACCCTGACCCCGCGGATCTGCGTGAAGGGTGGCACCGAATTTCAGAAATGTGGCAAATCCCTGTGTTTTTGGACCCTGACCCCGCGGATCTGCGTGAGGGGTGGCACCGAATTTCAGAAATGTGGCAAATCCCTGTGTTTTTGGACCCTGACCCCGCGGATCTGCGTGAGGGGTGGCACCGAATTTCAGAAATGTGGCAAATCCCTTGTGTTTTTGGACCCTGACCCCGCGGATCTGCGTGAGGGGTGGCACCGAATTTCAGAAATGTGGCAAATCCCTGTGTTTTTGGACCCTGACCCCGCGGATCTGCGTGAGGGGTGGCACCGAATTTCAGAAATGTGGCAAATCCCATGTGTTTTTGGACCCTGACCCCGCGGATCTGCGTGAGGGGTGGCACCGAATTTCAGAAATGTGGCAAATCCCTTGTGTTTTTGGACCCTGACCCCGCGGATCTGCGTGAGGGGTGTCGATTTCGAGCCCCCCCAGCAATTCAGACAACGCGCCCAGGGGACGCTAAATGTCTGGTTTGGGCCTCCCCCCCCCTCGCGCGGTCAATCAACTAGTTACAGTAACCAGCAAGAAGCAGAACTGTAACACTGGAAACTACAAGCTACAACTGGTACAGGAAACTGCGAATCCCGCTCCTCGCAGCCTGGTGGCCCCACAAGGGGGCCGGCGGATATATATATATATATATATATATATATATATATATATATATATATATAATATGTGGTGATGGGGGTGAGATCGAAGTGGAAAGGAGAGCCCCCCTACCGGGGAGGTCGGTTTCAGTTTCGTGTTCGTGCGTGCCGTGCGTGCGGGCGAGGCGGAGCTGCGTGGGCGGGCGAGGGGCAACTCTCCTATGGCTGAGGCGCGGCCGGACCAAATGTCTCCCTTCCGACGTCCTGTGGCGCGCGGTGTCCCGCCGGTGTCCCGCTGCGGCTGATGTGCGGCTGGACCAAATGTCTCCCTTCCGGCGTCCGGTGGCGCGCGGTGTCCCGCCGGTGTCCCGTCGCTGTCCCAATGATGATGATGATGATGATGATGATGATGATGATGATGATGATGATGATGATGTCGGTGATGATGATGTCGGTGATGATGATGATGATGATGATGATGTTGATGGTAATGGTGGTGATGGTGATGGTGCCCCGATGATGAAGATGATGATGATGATGCTGATGTTGACGATGTTGATAATGATGGCCATGGTGGTGATGATGGTGGTGTCCCGATTGTGATGATGTTGCTGATGATGACGTTGCTGATGATGTTGGCATCCCGATGGTGATGATGATGTTGATGGTCGTGATGATGATGATATGGTGAGATGATGGTGATGATGCGGATGATGAAGATGATGATGATGATGGTGTCCCGACGATGGCGATGAAGAGGTTGATGATGTTGTTGATGATGATGGCGGTGTTCATTATAGTGGTGTTATGGTGATGGTGATGTTGGTCATGATCCTGACGATGATGGTGTCCCGATGATGATGAAGTTGATGATAAGGTTGGCGATGAGGTGATGGTGGTGACTTGTATCATTGTGTCCCGATGATGATTATGATGACGATGTTGGTGATGATGATGACGTTGCACATCATGATGATGGTGTCCCGATGGTGATGATGTTGGTGATATTGTTCATGATGGTGACGATGCTGAAATGATGATCGTGATGGTGGTGTTCCGATGCTGATGATACTGGTGTCCCGATCATGATGATGTTTCTGATGATAATGGTGACGATGATGAAGGCCCGATCATGATGATGGTGATGATGATGGTGTTGGTGATGATGGTGGTGAGGTGATGATGATGATGATGATCGCGTCCTGGTGATGAAGGCGCTGATGACGCTGATGACGATGATGCTTTTGATGATGGTGGCATTGGTTGTGAGATCGGTTGTGATATCGATACCGCGATCGATCGTGAGACCGAATGTGGGACCGATTTTGAGATCGATCGCCATATCGATTGCGATATCGATCAAATGAAATAGATCGATTGATATCGATTATGTGATCGATCGAGTGAGATCGATCGAGTAAGACCGATATTGATATCGATCGTGATATCGATAGCGAGACCGATCGAGTGAGACGCTGGTTCTTGCCCCCCCCCGAACCTCGTTGCCACCCGAGAGGTGGTGGTATAGGTATATATCGCTTCCCGTGTTGTCACAGATCATAAGATTATGTGTTCCTTTTCTTTCGCATAGCAATGTACATATGATTCTGCCCGATCGGCCGTCCTAGATAATTATGAACTCATACCACCACAGAGGAACCTGAATCGCCCCCCCCCCCCGGGCGCATGCCGAAATCCTTCGAGCACCGATGGTTTCGGAAGGATTTCGAAGTCGAGGGCCCAAACAACTTTAAAGCAAGGTTTCGCAACGGGTATGTTCAACACAAAGTTCCGTGCGTTCTTGCGAATTCTTGAGAAACCCATTGGTGTTTGAACACTTCCAGAAAATGCTACCACACGGGCTTCGCACGTGCTCACGTCGACATCGTTCGCGCGCCCTTGCGCGCGTGCTGTGGTGCACGGTCCGGCCCAAATCATATCTCGCGGGCCACTTTCGCGCGTCTGCCGCGCGCGCATGTCGAATTCTCCCCGAAACGCTTATCACCGACGCGAAGATGCCGATCAGCATCGGCGCCGTCACTGGCTGTCAGCATCGGCCCCTGTCATCGCTGTCAGCATCGTCACCGGCATCGCCACTATCATCGTCGCGTCTACTTTTGTCGACGTTGCCATGATACCGCGCCCGCCCAAGTCGCCGACCCGCACTGGCGTGATGTGCCGAGCGGTCAGCGCCACCGCTTTCGCGTCGGTCGCGCCAGAGTAGTTGACCGCTGCGCGCGCGAGCATGCGCGGGCTAGCGCGGCCGCAGGGACGCACATCCAACACCAAGCACTCATCGCTATCGCTTCCGCGTGGGTTTTGCAAACCAAGTTGCGGGTGGGTGGGCGGGATGACTGCGCGAGGTGGAGTCGACAACTTCGAGTTCGGCAAGGTGAATTGCACCGCGCAGACTGCTCCGCCAATATTGCACGCAACATATTGCACGGCATAGAGAGCAGAGCATACATTGCGCCACGTAGATGTCACCACACATAGCGCACAACAGACATGGCACGACATACGTTACACCACTAAGGCTGCACCACATTATTCGCTTGTACAACACATATTCTCGTTTTCTAAAACAGCATTAGGACCCCTCCCCCCCCGGGTTTCTCGGTCCACTTCTTCGCGTTGCAATTTGCGCGTGGCCATGCCCCATCGTCCATCCGAGATGCGAATTCGCGCCATCCTAGGGGGGCCGGTATCGACACCGCCCCGCAAACCTCTTCGCAACAATCATCAGTTTTCAAGAGCCCCTTCCATCGCGCGCGCATGCCGGAATCCTGAGAGACAAATCATTAGGATTCGGAGAAATGTGAAAATCGAGCGCCCTTGTATATACATATCTATATACTCACACATATTTATACACACATATGTCTACATGTATATACGTAAGTATATCCGCATTAGAAATGGAAAGGCGGCCAAACGGGCTTCGCGCTGGCACATGCGCCTTTGAGCGCGTGCCGCCGCGAGAATCCTTTGCACCAAAAGGGGCGAAGCGCGCGCCCGTCGTCGCGCGCCCGCGCCAGAATCCTTGAAAAACCTCCGCTTTCGCAATGGTTTTAAACCGAATGTCCAACAACATGTTAAACACATGGTTCGCAACAGCAGCTTTGCAACGCAAGGTCGCGCGCCCTGGCAAATTCTTGAGAAAACCAAAGGTCGCCCAAGATCTTCATGGAATTCTGCCAAGCGGGCCTCTGGCGCCGCATGCCGACATCATTCGCGCGCCTTTGCGGGCGGGGGGGGTGGTGGAGGGGGGGGGCGCGATCCTCGCCGAAAAAACCGCGCGCGCGGTCCACGCTCGCGCGCGTGTCAAACTCTTGTCCGAAGCCTTCGTCACCGACGCGAGGGCGCCGCCGTCGTCGTCGGCGCATTCGGCACTGGCGCCCGCGCTGGCCGCGCCGCCGCCGGCGCGACCATCGCCGCCGACGTCGCCGCTATCATCGTCGCGTCTACCGCGGTCGGCGCTGCCGTGATACCGCGGCCGCCCGCTCCGCCGACTCGCAGCGATATGCCTGGCGGGGTGCGACGAGCGGTCGGCGCCGCCGCGCTCGCGTCGGCGGCGGCAAACTAGCTGGCCGCCGCGCGCGCGCCAGCGTCGGCCCGGCGGCAGAGATGCACCAGCCGACGCCAAGCATGCATCGCAATCGCCGCCGCATGGGTTTTGCCAACCAGGTCGCGGGCGGGCGGGCAAGATGTCTGTCTGCGCGGGCATGGGGCGCGCCAACTCATGGGCGAAAACCAATTCTCCTTTCTGACAGAAGAATATATCAACAACCTCCTCGTAATATACCCCCCCCCCAGGCGACTGGCAGCCAGCCAGGAACAATGCGGGCCCTTCCCCCCCGCCATCCCCTGTAGAAAAAATGCAAAACGCACGCTGCCTCCAAATTCGGCACGCGGCCTCCCCCCGCCATCCCTGACAGAAAAACAATCCAGAGTACGCTTGGCGGCGGCGGCGGCGGCTGCGGCGGCGGCGGGGCCGGCGGCGGCGGCGGAGGCGGCTGCGGCGGCGGCCGCGGCGGCGGCAGCAGCGGCGGCGGCAGCGGCGGCGGCGCGGCGGCGGCGGCGGCGGGCGGCGGCGGCGGCGGAGGCGGCGGCGGAGGCGGATTCGCCCCCAGTAGCTGCCCATCCAAAGACGACTGCTGACTGCGCGCCGCGGCTCGGGCCAGGCCCGGGCGCCGCGCATGCGTTGGGGGGGCGGGCGGGAGTGGGCGAGGCGGCTTTCGGGCGGGGAGAGAATCCCGATCCCACCCCCCCCCCCCCGAGTTTACGGCGCCCCGTGGGGCACTGCGATTTCATTGTGGTTCTGCGCGCTCGCCCATCCGAAATGCGAATTCACATTGCCCCTGCCAGTGCCGGCATCGCCCCCCCCCCCGCCATCCTCCGCGCGAAATATCACGCGCGCGGTCTCCATCATAAATCCCAGGTTTTCAAGGGCCCCTTGCAGAAAATGCGACGATGTGCGCGCGCGCGTCGTCGCGCGCGCGCGCGCCACAATCCCCCAGGAGCACCCGGTCTCGGAAGGATCGCAAAATCGAGTTCCCAAAACATGCGTAAAAACACATGGCTTCGCAACGCTGATGTTCGCGCAAAGTTCACGCGCGCGCTCTTGCGAAAACCAATCGGCTTTCTTCAACAGTTTCAAAACATATTCCCAAAGGGGCTTCGCGCGCGCGCGTCGACATCGATCGAGCGCCCCGGCGCGCGCGCCGTCGCGAGAATCTTTTGCAGCGCGCGAGGCGCGGCGCAGACGCGCGCGTCGTCGCGCGCGCTGCAAAGCTTCAGCAACCTTCGGTTTCGGAAGGGTGTCAGACAAGAGCGCGCGCCCACAAACACACGCAAAAACAAATGTTCTCGCGGCGCGGATGTTCGACAAAAGCGTGATTTCGCTTGCGTCGTCGTCGTCGTCGTCGCCGCCCCCCCTCCCCCCTCGTCGTCGTCGTCGCCGTCGTCGTCCTCTGTCTTTCCTCGTCGTCGTCGTCTTGGCGTCGTCGTCGTCTCCGTCGTCGTTGTCGCCGCGGTCGTCCTTCCTCCCTCGTCGTCTTCGTCGGCGTTTTGTCGTTGTCCCCCCTGTTTCGTCGCCGTCGTCGTCGTCGTCTTCCCTCCTCGCTCGCCGTTGTCGTCGTCGCCGCCGTCGCCCTCCCTCCTCCCTCGTCGTCGTTGTTTTCGTTGTCGTTTCTGCCGCCGTCGTCGTCGCTTGCGGCGGCGACGTCGTCGTCGTCGGCGTTGTCATCGGCGTCGTCGGCGTCGTCGTCGTCGGCGTTGTCGTCGTCGTCGAAGTCGTTGGAGACGTCGTCGGTGGCGTCGCAGTCGGCGTCGGCGGCGTCGTCGTCGCCGTCCGCGTCGCCGTCGTCGTCGGCATCGGCGCCGCTGCCAAGTGCCATTCGGCGCCCGCCCCCGCGGTCATAAGAGGTCTTGCGACCAAGTTGCGGGTGGGAGGGCGGGGCGCTCACGCGGGCAGTGGAGAGGGCAGCTTCAAGTTGAGCAAGCGTTTGATTGCGCCGCGCAAATTGCACCACGTGGAACGCGCAACCTAGCTTGCGCCACTCAGGCTGCGCAGCAGATGTCGCACCAGACAGACTGCACCACATATGCATGTAAATATATACACACACATACTTACATATTGCTCCACATAAGTCGCGCAACATCGGCTGCGCCACATATATAGCGCATTTAGACATGCGCCGCATAGACCAGCTACATCGATTCACCGCGCAAACGCGCAGCAGTCATTCCCATTGCTCATGGTCTAGGACCGACTCATCCCCCCGTAATCAACGGTGCATCCTTGCGCATTGCAATGTGCATATGGGCTTGCACCATCGGCCATGCGAGATGCGAATTCAGACCATCCCATTCGAACCCGCATCATCCCCCCACCCCATCCCGTGCCAGAGAATCACATGTGCGGACACTCGTTTCTAACAATTCATAAGCTCCCCACAAATGTTGGTCGCGCATGGATTCCAAAATCGAGCGCCCCGACAACGAATGCAATTCACATATTTTCGCGACAGGAATTGCCTAGACAATTTGCGCTCGCACACTTGCGAAGTCTCGAGGAAACATATGTTGCTCAACGGTTTCACCAAGTGTTACCAGACGTGCCCCTCGCGCGCGCGCGCTAAAACAAATCGAGCGCCCTCGCGCGCGGGCCGCTGCAAGAACCCCCCCCCCCCCCCCTCCCGGCAAAACGTCGGGCGAAGCGCGCGCTCGCGCGCTGTCGCGCGCGCCCCCCGCAGGCGCCGCAAGGATTCCAAAACCGACTGCCCCGAACAATCCGCATTCGCCGCCCGTTCGCGCACTGCCTTTGTTTCTTGGGACGCCATTGGCTTTTCCAAAGTTCATGTTGACCGCCGGGCCTCTGGCACCGCGTGCCGACATCAATCGGGCGCCCTTGCGCGCGCGCTGGAAGGGGCGCGAGCCTTGCCAAATAATGCCACGCGGCCCACTTGCGCGCGTCGGCCGCGCGCGCGCGCCGAGCTCCTTCCAAAATGTTCATCGCCAGCGCGGGGGCGCCGTCGTCGCCGCCAGCGCGATTCGCTTCGGCGCCATGATTGGCCCGGCCGTCGTCATCTTCACCACTGTCACCATTATCGCTATTATATTAATCTACTGTCGTCGACGTCGCCACGATGCCGCGCCCCCCCAAGTCACCGATTCGCACTGAAGTCCCCGCTGGGAAGTGCCCAAAGGTAAGCGAAACTGCTGCCGCGTCGGTCGCGCCAAAAAAAACGCCGCCGCGCGCGAGCACGCGCGGGCCAGCGCGGCCGCAGGGGCGCGCCAGCCAACGTCAAACACTCATCGCAGTCTCCGGGCGGGTGGAAGGGGGGACTTGCGCGAGCAATGGGGCTGCCATCTCTGAGTTTGCGAGAAAACAGTGCGCCGCTCAGGATGCGCCCCGCGTATGTATATATGCGCGTGTGTAATTATGTATATACATGTACATATACATGTAAATATGTGTATGTATTTCGCACAAGTAAGATTGCACGGTCTACGCTGCGCCACCTGGATCGCAGACCATTCTTTCCTAGCAACACTTTGTTCGGGACCCACGTTGGCTACCACAGCTGCGCGGCGAAAACGGCAGCAGTTATGATTCTCGCTCAAGGAGGCATATAGAACACGTGACCCAGCCTGGACCACAAACAGGAAGTGTTTGCACGTGAATATGATTGCTTCTTGGCGCAATCGCGCGGTGCAAGATGCGCGGTGCAATCTTTTGGGTGGATGTTATGTTGTGCGTGCCAGGTGGCGCAACGCACGTGGCGCATCCCGTCTCGCTGAAGCCGTCGACCCCAAATGCTCGCGCCATCGCACCCTCTTTCCCACCCGCAACTTGTCCGGCGAAATCCACGCGGCCACGATTGCGGACGCCGCTCGGCGCATTCAAGCGCGCGCGCGACCGCGCTGGCGCGCGCGCGCACAGGGCGAACAGCTGGTCCGGCACAGTTCGCGCGGTCGCGACGGCGCTGACCGGCGGGGGCCCCTCGTCGCTACGGCGCGGCGTCACGTCGTCGGCAGTGGCGGCGCGGCCACGATTTCTGTTCCTGATGGATCTTGCTTCGCGCAAGTTCGCGGCCGCGCTTGCGCGCGCGTTTGCGCGCAGTGCGACCAGTCATCGCGAATAGTGCGGCGGCGACGGCGCTCGCCGATGTGCGCCCCCAGCGCGCGTCGGAGGCAGCGCTTTCGCGCGGGCTTGTCAGCGCGGGTCGGCGATCCGGGCGAGCGCGGCGCCGACAGCGGCGGCGGCGATGATGACCGCAGCGGCGACGAGAACGATGATGACGGCGAGGTCAATGCTAGCGCTGGCGCTGGTAGCGACAATGGTGGCGATAATGTCAACGAACAGGCGGCGCACATGACCTGATGGCGGCGAAACTGGCGGCGATTGGCGATGATGATGACGGCGGTGGCGCGGTGGCGTTGGCGGGGTTACGGCAAGGGCGTGCGCGCGACGAAAGTAAGCGAACGCGCCGTTGCTAACGCGCGGTTGTTCACGCGGTGCGCAAAATATGCAGTTTGCATAGCTTCGGGCGCCAGTGGTGCGGGCAGGATTTCGCCACGCGGATGCGGATTGTTCGTAGGATTGGTCTACTGGGCGCATGCTTGACCAACGCAGACGCGCCGCGCGGCGAGATGAGGATGCGCGTTCTGGACGAGATCATTGACACCATATATTATGCTCATGGCGTCAGCACATTCGCGCGGGCACGAGACCTGGTAGATCCCATTGCAAACCTATGCGATCTGCTGACCCGGTGCGTTTGGTCGATGACGGCGCGCGCGGGGGGGGGAGGCGTTGTTATGTCTCGGCAAAGGAATATTCTGAATCATCGCTCAAGGTAAACAAACGCGCGCGTGGAGTATCATCTGATACGGACGAGTGGGGATATGTGCCCAGCCTGGCTTGCACGCGCTAAGGTCATGTGGTTCAGGCGACGAGACGCAACCGCGGGAGCAGGGTGAGGGGTCATGTCTTCTGACGGGAATATGCGCGGTGAGAGTCACGCGGTGCAATCTGCGCGGCGCAAGCGATGCGCATGCTACTCGGCGCAAGCTGTGCTGCGCAAGCAGCTTTGCGATGCATTCGTCGTTGTGCAATCTACGCGGTGCAATCTAATCTTGACCGTCTTGAAGTTGTCCTCTCCACTGCTCGTGCAAACATCCCACCCTCCCACCCGCAACTTGGTCGCAAGACCTCTTCAGACAAGACCGTGACGGTAGGTACCACATGGCACTTGGCCACGACACCGATGCCGACGACGACAGCGACATCGACGACGACGGCGCCGCCGACAGCGACTGCGACGACACCGACGACGTCTCCAATGTTTTCGACGGCGACAACGACGACGACGACACCGACGACGACGACAACGACGCCGACGACGACGACGAAGACGACGACGACGTCGCCAACGGAGACGACGACGAGGGAGGAGAAAAAACGACGACGGCGACAACGACGACAACGACGATGGAGGAGGGAAGACGGCGACGACGCCAACGACGAAGAAGGAGGAAGGACGGCGACGCCGACGACGACAACGACGAGGGAGGAGGGAAGACGACGACGATGACAACGACGACGAAGACGACGACGACGACGCGACGAAATAGAGGGACGACGACGAGACGCCGACGACGGACGACGACGACGAGGGAGGAGGATAACGACGAGGGAGGAGTGAAGACCACGACGACGACGACGACGACGACGGCGACGAAATAGGAGGGACAACGACGAGACGCCGACGAAGACAACGAGGGAGGAAGGACGACCACGGCGACAACGACGACGGAAACGACGACGACGCCAAGACGACGACAACGACGACGAGGAAAGACAGAAGACGACGACGGCGACGACGACGACGACGACGAGGGAGGAGGGAGGACGACGACGACGACGACGCAAAGAGCGCGCGCGCACGCTTTTGTTGAAAATCCGTGTTGCGAAACCTTGGGTTCTTGTAGGTTTTTTGGACGCACGATTTTGAAATCCTTCTGAAACCGATGGTTTTTGAAGGATTTCGGCATACGCCCGCGACGACGCGCGCGTCTGCACTTCGTCCCATTTTTTGCAGAGGATTCTCGCGACGGCACACGCGCAAGGGCGTTCGACAGATTTCGACATGCGCGCGCGCGAAGCCCGTTTGGTAGCATTTTGTGAAAATCTTTGAAAACCTATGGTTTCCTCAAGATTTCGCAAGACCTCACGCGGAAGTTTTTGTAGCAAATCAGTGTTGCGAAACCATGTGTTTTTGTATGTTTTTCGGAAACTCGATTGCGAAATCCTTCCGGCACCGAAGGTTTTTGAAGGATTTCGGCATGCGCGCGCGACGACGCGCGCGTGCGCACTTCGTCCTATGTTTTGCAAGGGATTCGTGAAAAAGTGCTATGTTAGAACAACAAAATTCACCGCATAGTTTTTTTTTTTACAAGGGAACCGCAGGGGGGGGATACCGGCTAGGCTGGGATAGTATGAATTCATATTTAGGATGGACATGTGGTCAGAATCGTATGAAATTTACAGCACGCGCGGGGTAACCGATAAGTCCGGGGGGGGGGGTAGAATCTATTAGTCTCTCAGAAAGGAGAATAAAGGAGAATGCACGCGGTGCAAGCTACGCGGTGCAAACCACTTCGACTGCGCATAGTGTTATTTGACAGGGAACCGCAGGGGGGGGAACCCGGCTAGGCTGGGATAGTATGAATTCATATTTAGGATGGACATGTGGTCATAATCATATGTAATTTACAGCACGCGCGGGGTAACCGATAAGTCCGGGGGGGGGGGGTAGAATCTATTAGTGTTTCAGTCATTTGCTGAGCTTGAAGTTGTCTTCTCCACTGCTCGCGCAAACATCCCACCCACCCACCCGCAACTTGGTTTGCAAAACCTGTTAAGACCGACTACGACGACACCGACGACAACGACTAGGACGACACCGACGACGTCTCCGACGACTTCGACGACGACAGCGACGCCGACGCCGACGACGACGAAGACGACGACGACGACGCCAACGAAGGCGACGACGAGGAAGGAGGAAGGACGACGACGGCGACAACGACGACAACGACGAAGGAGGAGGGAGGACGGTGACGACGCGAACGACGACGAAGGAGGAAGGACGGCGACGCCGACGACGACAACGACGAGGGAGGAGGGAAGACGACGACGACAACGACGACGACGACGGCGACGACATAGGAGGGACGACGATGAGACGCCGACGGCGGACGACGACGACGACATGGGAGGAGGAGGAAGGACGACCACGGCGACAACGACGATGGAAACGACCACCACGCCAAAGAGGACGACGACGACAAACAGGAGAAAAGACAGAGGACGACGTAGGCGACGACGACGACGACGCGGGAGGAGGGAGGACGGCGACGACGACGACGACGACGCAAGAGCGCGCGCGCACGCTTTTGTTGAAAATCCGTGTTGCGAAACTTTGGGTTCTTGTAGGTTTTTTTGACGCACGATTTTGAAATCCTTCCGAAACCGATGGGTTTCGAAGGTTTTCGGCATACGTCCGCGACGACGCGCGCGTCTGCACTTCGTCCCATTTTTTGCAGAGGATTCTCGCGACGGCACACGCGCAAGGGCGTTCGACAGATTTCGACATGCGCGCGCGCGAAGCCCGTTTGGTAGCATTTTGTGAAAATCTGGAAAACAACTTGTGCTTTTCTTAAGATGTCGCAAGAGCTCGCGCGGAAGTTTGTTTAGCAAATCAGTGTTGCGAAACCATGTGTTGTTGTATGTTTTTTCTGAAACTCGATTGCGAAATCCTTCCGGCACCGAAGGTTTTTGAAGGATTTTGGCATGCGCGCGCGACGACGCGCGCGTGCGCACTTCGTCCCATTTTTTTGCAAGGGATTCGCGAAAAGGTGTTATGTTAGAAAGAAAAATGTCCCCGCATAGTGTTATTTGACAGGGAACCGCAGGGGGGGGGAACCCGGCTTGGCTGGGATGGTATGAGTTCATATTTAGGATGGACATGTGGTCAGAATCGTATATGATTTACAGTACGCGCGGGGGAACCGATAAGTCCGGGGGGGGGGGGTAGAATCTATTAGTTTTTTAGAAAGGATAATCTATGTAATGCAGTCTATGCGGTACCATCTACGCTGTGCAGTCTATGTGGTGCAACCTGTCTAATGCAATATGTCCGGTGCAATCTATGCGGTGCAATCCATTTCGACTGTCTTGAAGCTGTCCTCTCCACTGCTCGTGCAAACATCCCACCCTCCCACCCGCAACTTGGTCGCAAAACATCTTCAGACAACACCGTGACGGTAGGTACTGCGTGGCATTTGGCCACGACACCGATGCCGACGACGACAGCGACATCGACGACGACGGCGCCGCCGACAGCGACTGCGACGACACCGACGACGTCTCCAATGTTTTCGACGACAACAACGACGACGACGACACCGACGACGACGACAACGACGCCGACGACGACGACGAAGACGACGACGACGTCGCCAACGGAGACGACGACGAGGGAGGAGAAAAAACGACGACGGCGACAACGACGACAACGACGATGGAGGAGGGAAGACGGCGACGACGCCAACGACGAAGAAGGAGGAAGGACGGCGACGCCGACGACGACAACGACGAGGGAGGAGGGAAGACGACGACGATGACAACGACGACGAAGACGACAACGACGGCGACGAAATAGGAGGGACGACGACGAGACGCCGACGACGGACGACGACGACGAGAGGAGGAGGATAACGACGAGGGAGGAGTGAAGACCACGACGACGACGACGACGACGACGACGGCGACGAAATAGGAGGGACAACGACGAGACGCCGACGAAGACAACGAGGGAGGAAGGACGACCACGGCGACAACGACGACGGAAACGACGACGACGCCAAAGACGACGAGGAAAGACAGAAGACGACGACGGCGACGACGACGACGACGAGGGAGGAGGGAGGACGACGACGACGACGACGACGCAAAAGCGCGCGCGCACAATTTTGTTGAAAACCCGTGTTGCGAAACTTTGTGTTTTTGTATGTTTTTTGGACGCACGATTTTGAAATCCTTCCGAAACCGAAGGTTTTTGAAGGATTTCGGCATACGCCCGCGACGACGCGCGCGTCTGCACTTCGTCCCATTTTTTGCAGAGGGTTCTCGCGACGGCACACGCGCAAGAGCGTTCGACAGATTTCGACATGCGCGCGCGCGAAGCCTGTTTGGTAGCATTTTGTGAAAATCTTTGAAAACAGGTGGTTTTCTTAAGATTTCGCAAGAGCTCGCGCGTCAGTTTTTTTTTTTTTTTTGGAATCAGTGTTGCGAAACCATGTGTTTTTGTATGTTTGTCGGAAACTCGATTGCGAAATCCTTCCGGCACCGAAGGTTTTTGAAGGATTTCGGCATGCGCGCGCGTCGACGCGCGCGTGCGCACTTCGTCATATTTTTTTGCAAGGGATTTGCGAAAAAGTTTTATGTTAGAACAAAACATGTCACCGCATAGTGTTTTGCACAAGGGAACCGCAGGGGGGCGGATACCGGCTTGGCTGGGATAGTACGAATTCATATTTAGGATGGACATGTGGTCGGAATCGTATGTAATTTATAGCACGCGCGGGGGGGCCGATAAGTCCGGGGGGGGGGGGTAGAATCTATTAGTCTTTTAGCAAGGAGAATTAATCTTGACCGTCTTGAAGCTGTCCTCTCCACTGCTCGTGCAAACACCCCACCCTCCCACCCGCAACTTGGTCGCAAGACCTCTTCAGACAACACCCTGACGGTAGGTACCACATGGCACTTGGCCACAACACCGATGCCGACGACGACAGCGACATCGACGACGACGGCGCCGCCGACAGCGACTGCGACGACACCGACGACGTCTCCAATGTTTTCGACGACGACAACGACGACGACGACACCGACGACGACGACAACGACGCCGACGACGACGACGAAGACGACGACGACGTCGGAGACGACGACGAAAAACGACGACGGCGACAACGACGACAACGACGATGGAGGAGGGAAGACGGCGACGACGCCAACGACGAAGAAGGAGGAAGGACGGCGACGCCGACGACGACAACGACGAGGGAGGAGGGAAGACGACGACGATGACAACGACGACGAAGACGACGACGACGGCGACGAAATAGGAGGGACGACGACGAGACGCCGACGACGGACGACGACGACGAGGGAGGAGGATAACGACGAGGGAGGAGTGAAGACCACGACGACGACGACGACGACGACGGCGACGAAATAGGAGGGACAACGACGAGACGCCGACGAAGACAACGAGGGAGGAGGACGACCACGGCGACAACGACGACGGAAACGACGACGACGCCAAGACGACGACAACGACGACGAGGAAAGACAGAAGACGACGACGGCGACGACGACGACGACGACGACGAGAGGAGGGAGGACGACGACGACGACGACGCAAGAGCGCGCGCGCACGCTTTTGTTGAAAACCCGTGTTGCGAAACCTTGTGTTTTTTTGTAGGTTGTTTGGACGCACGATTTTGAAATCCTTCGGAAACCGATGGTTTTTGAAGGATTTCGGCAGCGACGACGCGCGCGTCTGCGTTTCGTCCAATTTTTTGCAGAGGCTTCTCGCGACGCCACACGCGCAAGGGCGTTCGACAGATTTCGACATGCGCGCGCGCGCGAAGCCCGTTTGGTAGCATTATGTGAAAATCTTGGAAAACCTATGGTTTTCTTAAGATTTCGCAAGACCTCACGCGGAAGTTTTTTTAGCAAATCAGTGTTGCGAAACCATGTGTTTTTGTATGTTTGTCGGAAACTCGATTGCGAAATCCTTCCGGCACCGAAGGTTTTTGAAGGAGTTCGGCATGCGCGCCCGACGACGCGCGCGTGCGCACTTCGTCTCATTTTTTGCAAGGGATTCGCGAAAAAGTGTTATGTTAGAACAAAAAATGTAACCGCATAGTGTTTTTTATAAGGGAACCGCAGGGGGGGCATACCGGCTTGGCTGGGATAGTATGAATTCATATTTAGGATGGACATGTGGTCAGAATCATATGAAATTTACAGCACGCGCGGGGTAACCGATAAGTCCGGGGGGGGGGGTAGAATCTATTAGTCTTTCAGAAAGGAGAATAAAGGAGAATGCACGCGGTGCAAGCTACGCGGTGCAAACCACTTCGACTGTCTTGAAGCTGTCCTCTCCACTGCTCGTGCAAACATCCCACCCTCCCACCCGCAACTTGGTCGCAAGACATCTTCAGACAAGACCGTGACGGTAGGTACTGCGTGGCACTTGGCCACGACACCGATGCCGACGACGACAGCGACATCGACGACGACGGCGCCGCCGACAGCGACTGCGACGACACCGACGACGTCTCCAATGTTTTCGACGACGACAACGACGACGACGACACCGACGACGACGACAACGACGCCGACGACGACGACGAAGACGACGACGACGTCGCCAACGGAGACGACGACGAGGGAGGAGAAAAAACGACGACGGCGACAACGACGACAACGACGATGGAGGAGGGAAGACGGCGACGACGCCAACGACGAAGAAGGAGGAAGGACGGCGACGCCGACGACGACAACGACGAGGGAGGAGGGAAGACGACGACGATGACAACGACGACGAAGACGACGACGACGGCGACGAAATAGGAGGGACGACGACGAGACGCCGACGACGGACGACGACGACGAGGGAGGAGGATAACGACGAGGGAGGAGTGAAGACCACGACGACGACGACGACGACGACGACGGCGACGAAATAGGAGGGACAACGACGAGACGCCGACGAAGACAACGAGGGAGGAAGGACGACCACGGCGACAACGACGACGGAAACGACGACGACGCCAAAGACGACGAGGAAAGACAGAAGACGACGACGGCGACGACGACGACGACGACGACGACGAGGGAAGAGGGAGGACGACGACGACGACGACGCAAGAGCGCGCGCGCACGCTTTTGTTGAAAACCCGTGTTGCGAAACCTTGTGTTTTTTGTAGGTTTTTTGGGCCGAAATTCTTCCGAAACCGAAGGTTTTTGAAGGATTTCGGCATACGCCCGCGGCGACGCGCGCGTCTGCACTTCGTTTCATTTTTTTGCAGAGGATTCTCGCGACGGCACACGCGCAAGAGCGTTCGACAGATTTCGACATGCGCGCGCGCGAAGCCCGTTTGGTAGCATGTTGTGAAAATCTTGGGAAACCTATGGTTTTCTTAAGATTTCGCAAGAGCTCGCGCGTAAGTTTTTTTTTTGAATCAGTGTTGCGGAACCATGTGTTTTTATATGTTTTTTGGAAATCCAATTTTGAAATCTCTCCGGAACCGAAGGTTTTTGAAGGATTTCGGCATGCGCGCGCCACGACGCGCGCGTGCGCACTTCGTCCCGTTTTTTGCAAGGGATTCGTGAAAAAAGTGCTATGTTAGAACAAAACATGTCACCGCATAATGTTTTTTTACAAGGGAACCGCAGGGGTGGGGATACCGGCTTGGCTGGGATGGTATGAATTCATATTTAGGATGGACATGTGGTCAGAATCATATGTAATTTACAGCACGCGCGGGGGAACCGATAAGTCCTGGGGGGGGGTAGAATCTATTAGTGTTTTAATAATCTTGACCGTCTTGAAGCTGTCCTCTCCACTGCTCGTGCAAACATCCCACCCTCCCACCCGCAACTTGGTCGCAAGACCTCTTCAGACAACACCGTGACGGTAGGTACCACATGGCACTTGGTCACGACACCGATGCCGACGACGACAGCGACATCGACGACGACGGCGCTGCCGACAGCGACTGCGACGACACCGACGACGTCTCCAATGTTTTCGACGGCGACAACGACGACGACGACACCGACGACGACGACAACGACGCCGACGACGACGACGAAGACGACGACGACGTCGCCAACGGAGACGACGACGAGGGAGGAGAAAAAACGACGACGGCGACAACGACGACAACGACGATGGAGGAGGGAAGACGGCGACGACGCCAACGACGAAGAAGGAGGAAGGACG
The DNA here is from genome assembly GCA_963575745.1 of Prorocentrum cordatum. NCBI lineage: Eukaryota > Dinophyceae > Prorocentrales > Prorocentraceae > Prorocentrum > Prorocentrum cordatum. The sequence goes on from CAUYUJ010002711.1 coordinate 37,299, forward strand.
GCGACGCCGACGACGACAACGACGAGGGAGGAGGGAAGACGACGACGATGACAACGACGACGAAGACGACGACGACGGCGACGAAATAGGAGGGACGACGACGAGACGCCGACGACGGACGACGACGACGAGGGAGGAGGATAACGACGAGGGAGGAGTGAAGACCACGACGACGACGACGACGACGGCGACGAAATAGGAGGGACAACGACGAGACGCCGACGAAGACAACGAGGGAGGAAGGACGACCACGGCGACAACGACGACGGAAACGACGACGACGCCAAGACGACGACAACGACGACGAGGAAAGACAGAAGACGACGACGGCGACGACGACGACGACGACGACGACGGGGAGGAGGGAGGACGACGACGACGACGACGCAAAGAGCGCGCGCGCACGCTTTTGTTGAAAATCCGTGTTGCGAAACCTTGGGTTCTTGTAGGTTTTTTGGACGCACGATTTTGAAATCCTTCTGAAACCGATGGTTTTTGAAGGATTTCGGCATACGCCCGCGACGACGCGCGCGTCTGCGTTTCGTCCTATTTTTGCAGAGGATTCTCGCGACGCCACACGCGCAAGGGCGTTCGACAGATTTCGACATGCGCGCGCGCGAAGCCCGTTTGGCAGCATTTTGTGAAAATCTTTGAAAACCTATGGTTTTCTTAAGATTTCGCAAGACCTCACGCGGAAGTTTTTTTAGCAAATCAGTGTTGCGAAACCATGTGTTTTTGTATGTTTGTCGGAAACTCGATTGCGAAAGCCTTTCGGCACCGAAGGTTTTTGAAGGATTTCGGCATGCGCGCGCGACGACGCGCGCGTGTGCACTTCGCCCCTTTTTTTGCAAGGGATTCGTGAAAAAATGTTATGTTTGAACAACAAATGTCACCGCATAGTGTTTTTTTTTACAAGGGAACCGCAGGGGGGGGATACCGGCTTGGCTGGGATAGTATGAATTCATATTTAGGATGGACATGTGGTCAGAATCATATGTAATTTGCAGCACGCGCGGGGTAACCGATAAGTCCGGGGGGGGGGTAGAATCTATTAGTCTTTCAGAAAGCAGAATAAATGCTCTGCAGGCTATGCGGCGCAGGCTGTGTGGTGCAAATCACCAAATGCTCCGTTTGAAGTTGACCACTGCAGCGCTCGCGCAAACGCTCGACCCGCCCGCCCATCCGCAACTTGGTTTGCTAAACCCCATGCGGCGGCGATTGCGATGAGTGCTTGGCGCAGCCTGGTGCATCTCCGCGGGCGCGACAGCCCGTGCGTGCGCGCGCGCAGCGGCCAGCTAGTTTGGCGCGACCGTCGCAGCCGTGGTGGCGCGGACCGCTGGGCATATCCCAGCGGGCACTTCAGTGCGAGTCGGCGACTTGGGCGGGCGCGGTACCGCGGCAACGTCGACAACTGTAGACGCGGCGATTGCAGCGGCGATGCTGGCGGCGATGCTGACAGCGACGGCGGCGAGGCCAACGACGGCGCGGGTGCTTATCGTGCCGACGACGATGACGGCGCCCTCGCGCCGGCGATGAAGGTCTTGGAAAGAGGTCGACATGCGCGCGCGCGGCCGGCGCTCGAGCGTGGCCCGCGAGGTATGACACGTCGCTGGCCGTGCACCCCAGCACGCGCGCAAGGGCGCGCGAATGGTTTCGCGGTGCGGCGCCAATGGCACGTTTGGCAGAATTCCATGCGCATGTTGAAAGTTTCCTCATGAAGTCGCCAGAGCGCGAGCGCACGCATTGTTGAAAACTGATGTTGCGAAACCGCTTGTTTTGAATCTTTCTTTGGGGCATGTGATTTTGAAATCGCTACGAAACCGATAGTGTCAAGGGAATGTCCCAATGCGCGCGCGACGACGCGCGCGCGCATTGCTTCCCATTTGTTGTAAGGAACTCTCGCGAGGATTCGCGCGCAAGGGCGCTCGAACGATTTCAGCATGCGCGCGCGGATCCTGTTGGGTAGCTAACATTTTTGATAATGGTGAAGAATTGTTGTGTTCTATAGAATGTGCAAAAAGAGCTCGCGCAAACTTTGTTTGAAAATACGCGTCGTGAAATTTTATGTCATTTAGACATTTGGTTTTGGGACCGCTACGCAACCCAAGGTTTTTGACGGATTTCCGCATGTGCGCGCGACGACGCGCCCGTGCCCACTTCGTCTCATGTGTTGCAAGGGGCTCCGGGAAGCGTATGATTGCTTTTGCAGAGGTTGGCAGGGGGGGTGATGCTGGCTTGTCTGGGGATGGTACGAGCTCATCTTCAGGATGGACGATGGGGCACAATCGAGTGCAAGTTGCAACGCGAGAAGAGTTGACCCCGGGGGTAGAGTTCATGTTTAAACAAAGGAGAGTTAACCAAGTCTACACAGAGTTGTTAACCCAACCGTTCGCGCACACACACCACCCGCCCACCAGCATCCTGTCCTGCAAAAACGCAGCTGCCGTGGTTGTTGCGAATACTTGGTTGGCATCGGCTGGCGCATCTCTGCAGCCGCGCTGGCGCCCGAACCTTCGCGCGAGGAACAGGCCTGGCACTTTCGATGCGGTTTCGATGGCGCTTGCCGATGGGGACTTCTCAGCACCTCTCAGAATCCGCGCTGGCGCGCGGGCATTCCAGCTCGGGTCGGTGTTTCGGGCACGGTTTCATAATGACGCTGACACAAGCGCGGCAACCAGGATGACAATAACGACGGTGTCGGCGATGAGGGCGGTGACGACGGCAAGGCCAATGACGGTGCCGATGTTGGTGACGACGGTGGCGATGAGTTGTTCCATGTTTCGGGGGTGAAGGCGACTCACTGATGATGCCGGTAATGGCGGCGATGGACAACGACGGTGACAGCAGCGAGGCGGTGGCGTTGATGGGGTGATGGCGAAGAATTGCGCGCGCGGGATTTGAAAGAACTTGGCAGGCCTCCTCTCGAAAACGCCTCGTTGTCGTCTTAAGAGGTCCATGTTGAAATGCTTCGGAGACCAAGGGATCTGGAAAACAAAACCACATGCTACCACGCGCGCGCGTGGCGGCGCGCGCCTGGCCCGTAGAGTACCAGACGATACGGATTCGTGCACTGGGCGTGTGGTAGATCAGTTCGCATGCGCCGCACAGTGAGATGAGAACGCACCTTCTGGACGATATGGGTAGCATCATGCAGGTTGTCCCCTGATCTTGGCATCGCTCGGACGTGTGCATTTATTCCTTCGGCGAGGACCATCGAGGAAAATATTTGATCATTTGGCGAAAAAACACGCACGATGTTTTATTTAAAAAGGGAATGGACGTCCGAGCGATGGCCAGTGATGTCGGCAAACGTGCGTGGGTAAGCCAATGTTGCTTGCTGGTTGTATGTTTGGAGCGGTTGCTGGACGTGTGTGTGTGTGTGTTGGCCTGATTTCGACATGTTTACCCGCGCGTGGACATGATGATTTGTTGTGCAAGGGGTGATGGGACAAATAGGTTGAGATTTATCAGCGCGCGGCTACGATGGTATGAGTTCATTTGGGACACGAACGATGATCCAAGAAAAGGCTGCTTCATCCGGCTTCGGGAGGGGGCGGGGTGGAGATTCTGCTTGTCGCAGCGTGTGCTTCTGGGGCGCCCACGAGGCGCCCACGGGCGGGCACCGGGTGAAACATTGGCCTCCTCCTCCTCCTCCTCCTCCTCCTCTCCTCCTCCTCCTCCGCATGCCTCCACCGCGCGGGACGCCCACGAAGCGGTCACGGGCGGGCACCAGGCGAAACACATTGGCGTGCCCACCCGGCGCGGGGCGTGCACGGGGCGCCCTCGGGCGGGCACCCGGCTGCCTTCCGTGAGGGCCCCCCGAGCGCGGGGCGCCCCGGGGGCCGGAGGGCCCAAGGGGCGGGGCCCGCGCCTCCCCTGACCTTCCAGAGAGCTATGTTTTTTAACACGGGAGGCCTAAAAACCTAAAATACAAAACGAAACAGCCTAAAACCAAGACGCAGAATAGCTCTGGGATAGGTGTTTGAGTCGCGTGCTATTTTCTAGCCCTCCTGGAAGGTCAGGGTCTGGGGGCCCCAGAAGCTCCCCGGAGGGCGATCCGACGGGCGCCGCGTCGCCACAGGACAATCGCGAGCCACCCTCAAGACGGCCTTCGAGGGCGTCCTCTCGAGGCGTCTCGAACGGCCCCACACGCGTCCGAGACGCTTGAAGACACACACGCGTCTGAGACGCCCGAAGGACCCCTCAGGAGGTCCCCCAAGAGGGGTCCGACAAGCACGAATCGTCCCGTTCCCTCCGTAAAGCGTACAGTTCTAGCATCGTCGTTTTGGGGGGTCTTCGTACCTTCCCTGACGACCTCAGAGGTTCCCGAGGTCGCCCCAAGACGGCCCGTAGCCATTCTATACCTCAAGCCGTATTTTGGCCCAAGTAGGCACCCTGCGCTACACACCAGACCCGAAAGGATGGCGAGCCTCGCGGGCGTCAGTCTCCTGGCCGTCGGCGGAGAGTTCCCACGACCAAGGCCGGCGGCAGCTTGGGCAGGGCTATCCAGCGTGGTTCCTGCGCCGAGGCAACCCTCGGCTCCCAGGATGACCCGCGGGCGCCCCAGCGCGGGCAGGTGGCTCCATTTCTCCGTGCCGCGCCAGCCGCCTGGCGAAGCCCCCGTTGGCAGGATCCGTAGGCCCCTTGGTCTGTGTCGTCCCGAGCCTCCAGCTTCATTGACGTTCAGCCGCCTTCCCGAGACAGAGTACGGTGCGAACAAGTTCATGCCACCTGATTTGCTGCCCAGCATGGAGCTGGCCGGCAGTTTGGCAATGAGCGACCGCACGAGAGACAGCGAGTTAACCTCCGATCTTTACCAGGATTCCCCGAAGGCCTCCAGTGTGAGCATTGGCGTGGACGAGCGGCCCCCCACGTTGCCAGGATTCGCCCGTCCCCCCGGCCAGCTCGTCCGGCCAGAGGGCACGCCGCCCGACCTCGACGACCGCACGAGGTCCTCAGGGGCGGCCTAACCGACCCTTCGCAAACCATCCCCTTCCGTGACGTCCTCCTCGCCTCGCCCCGAGGCGTGTGTATGCGTCTGGAGGGGAGCTCGAAAGGCGAGCATGACGTCACGGAAGGGAGGGCTGGACCTAAACGCTGTTTTGTTGGACTTCGGCTGTGGTTTGTTCCTCGCTCTTGGCGGGAAGGTGCAGGAGAGCAGGTCGGGCAAAGCGAACAACGAAACGGAAACGAAACGACAAA
>CAUYUJ010002711.1:47500-86626 GCA_963575745.1 Prorocentrum cordatum
GTCGTTGCTCCTGTAGAACTCCAGCAGTGGCGCGCTTCCAGTCCACGGCGTAGCGCATGTGGGACCACCACTCGTAGAGGGCGCTCGACAACCAGGGGCACTTCTGGGGCGCCCTGCGCCGCCACTGCGGCGTCTCCTGGGGTCTTTACCCTCGACATCTTCATCTCCGCCGTCGGATCGCCTCTTCCAGTTTGTAAACCAGTTAGACAAGGTGTACGACTGTTTGGTATACTTCCACCCCTTGGGCCATTCAAATTTGGCCAAGAACGTCTTCCTGGAGCGATGTGAAGATTTGCCCTTGCCGTCCCACCCGCTCTCCTGCAGGTGCTACGTGTACGCCTTGCACACTATGTCGCGGTCCTGGATCATGTGCGGGTTGATGCGCCGCCTCGCTGGTGCGCCGTGCTCCGGCTTCTTGGGGGCCAATTGGCTCTCCTTGTGCGCGGCCACCTGTTCTTCCTGCACGGGGGTGGGCAGTCTGCCGGCGATGGGCGCCACCACGCCGACGTCGCTGACCCCGCACGACCACTGCAGCGCCTCCAAAATGCCAGGGACCTTCTCGTGTGCAGGCGGGTGGGTGACCGCCACTGCGGTCTGAGAAACGCCCCCCTCTCCTGCCCCGCCTGCTCCTCCTGCCCGTGACCCTCCGCCGCCAGGATCTTCGAAGCAAAGGTCGTCGTGGTCGCCTTCGGACTCCCGAAACTTCTGCACCTGCTCCGCTGTGGGCTCCTGAGTGAGCACCAACATGTCGTGCAGCCAGGGCTCCTTGTACCGACTCATGACGTACTCGTAGAGTTCCCTGCGGATGCGGGCACGGGTTTCCGCGTTCTGGGGCAGCTCCAGCATCTGCGTCATGACGTCAATGCCGCAGTCGCCGTCACAGACAACTCCGAGTACTAAGCGCGCGCGATTTTGGTAGAACTTGCTCATCTCGTCGGCCGCCTCTGCGCCCCCGCGACCCCCGCCGCCTCTCACGGCCGCCACCCGGCGATTGACGTCGGCAGCCAATGCGGCGCTGAGCGGTGCCCTGTCGAGGCCGCCACTGCGGCCCTGAGCGGCGCCCTGTCGGCGCTCGGTTGGGGCCCGGCCCCGCCGCCTCCGCGCCCACGCCCGCCACCTCCGCGGCGGCGGGCTCGCTCGACCCAAGGCCGAAGCCAGCTGAGGGGGGATCGTTGCACTGAAAGCCGCATTCGAGGAGCCCACCCTGTCCCTTGGCCAAGGGAGGGGCTGCAGCTCGACGTCGCAGAGGGGCGGGCGCGGGCTCCGCGGGCGGCGGGTGCAGGGAGCTCGCCACTGCAGCCAACTGTACAGCAGGAGCCCCTGCGGCTGGCGGCGTGGGCGGGGGGCTGCGGATTCCCTCAGACTCCGCTTCCTCTGCCTCTTTGGCCTCCTGAGGCTCTGCCTCCTCTGCCTCCTCTGCCTCCTCTGCCTCCTCTACCTCCTCTGCCTCCCCTGCCTCCTCTGCCCCCTCTACCACCCCTGGCTCTGCCGACCCAGGCTTTGGCTCCTCAGGGTTTGGCTCTGGCGTTGGCGGCCCTGGCGCTGGCTCATCTGGCGTTGGCGGCGCTGGCGCTGGCGCTACCTCGTCCGCGTGTGGCGGGGGTGCCCCCCCTGGCTGTAGCTCTGGCGGGGGTGCTTCATTTGGGGGTGGCAGAGGCGGAGCCGCCGTCCCCGGCTGCGGCGCTGCTGGCTCCGCTGGCCCAAGCGCAGCGGCAGCTGGCGCTGGCTGCGCCTCTTGCTCAGGGGCAGCTGCCCCTGGTGGGCGCCAATCTGTCGGTCAGAGATGCGTGGCGGGGGGGGGGGGGGGGGCGATGCCAAACTGGGTCGCCGGCCAGTCTGCCTGGCACGGTTCGCGCAAGCAGCAGTGCACCTTCAACAAACCCACGGGCACCTCGGCGCCGCCACTGCGGCGACAGATGTTTACCATCCCTGTCTTGCCGTGCTGCGTCAAACGCGGAAAGGATTGCGTCTCGGGGTTCTTCGCCCGCTCGCATTCGAAGTTCTCTCCCGTGAACACGTCCACGCCATGCCATCGCACACCTAGGCTGCGGCACGTGCACCCGCATGTGCCATCTGGCGGGCGTTCGGCAGGCATCGTTCGCGCAGACCCCCATGCGCGCGCGCCGCCGCCCCTTGGAGCAGCCCTTTGATACGAAAAGGGCGTCGCGGACGAACAAGCAGGAACAAGCGCACTGCAGAGGGCAATGGGGGGGGGGGCAAGGCCATTGGCTGCAGAGGAGCAGGCGGAGAAGCAAGCGAGAAGCAGGGGGGGTGGCGGGCGCAGGGGTTGTGTTTTCCTCACGGACCGTCAAGGCATCACTTTGTCAATGGGTCTCGCTGGCGTTGACGCCTGCGCCGCCGCGATTCGCCCATGAAAGCCCCAAGGCGACCGCGGCCCCCGCCGCAGGACAGTGATTAGGTACCCAAAGGGGCCGCCACTGCGGCTTTAGGCTGCAAGAAGTTTCTGCATCAACGCGGCCATGTGCGCTTCCAGGTAGAGCCTGCAGGCCTCCTTCTTCTGCAGATGACTGGCCCTGTGCCACGCGCAGGGGGGCTCGCCGCCACAGTAGACTTGCAACCACTTCGCGCGGGTGAAAAAGGCCAGCTCGCACACGACAACCATCCCGTGCAAATCCCTTGCGCGCGTGACCGCTCCCTCCCACGCGCCCTTGCATTCCTTGGTGGGGAACAGCCATCGGCGCGTGTAGCCAGCGTGCACGGTGTCCTGGGCACTGACCGCCTGGTCCACAGGAACTGGTGGACTGGCGGCTTTTGTCGGTGTCTCTCCAGAGGGCAGGCTATCTTGCGAGTCCGTCCCGTTGGCGGCAGCCGCCGCTGCGGCGTAGTCTCCGCCTGGGTTCTGAACCAGCGGGGCCCCCCGCCAGATCGCACTCGGACCTGGGCCGCTCGAAGAGCCAGGGCACGTCCGTCTCGCGGATCCAGTGCGCGTTCTTCTTGAACGAGGTCAGGCACACCTCCCTCTCTTCCGTCGCGTCGGGGAACTCGAGCGGGCACTTCTCACGCGCGGAACAAACAACGATGCGCCCCAGCACCTTTTGTCTCTGTTTCGCTGCCGCTGCGGCATCTGCCGCTGCGGGGTCGGGCAGGTCGAGCAGGGCGCCCATGGCGTCCTCTCCCTTGTCGTCCTCGCCAGCCGCCGCTGCGGCGTCCTCGGCTCGCGCTTGGCTCTTGAACGCGCCCGCGATCTCCTTCCACGCGCGCCCCTGCGCAGAAGCCCCGTTTGAATTCCTGAGCGCGTAGCCGTGCGCATGGACTACCCACGGCAGGCCCAGAGAGAAGTGGACGAACTTCACGCGCCCTGCGTTGGTAGAGGTCTCCTCGGTCTCCAAGAGCGCGCGCGGCTCTGTCAGCCGACCGCGCCAGACAGAGAATCGTTCGCCCAGCTGCACGGGTTTCCACTGGGGGGAAGCACGCGCGGTACTCGACTTTCCCATGGGCGCCGCTGCGTCGCCCGCCGCACAAGCGGAGCCGAAGGGAACGAGCGTCTGCGCTGGAACCGATGCGCTGCGGCGGCACCGCGCAGCATTGCTCTCCAGCTCCCCACCCTGCCACGCGTCGCTGCCCGTCACCCCTCCCTCCGACCGTGTCCCCGCGCTGCTCGTCCGACATCCCCCCTCCTCCTGCTCCATCCCGTCCTCCTCTTCCTCCTCCTCCTCCTCCCTCATCTTTCCTCTCTCCTCTTTCCTCTCTCCTCCCTCCTCCCTCCTCCCCCTCTCCCCCCCCTCTCCTCCGCCTCCTCCCTCCAGCGCCCTCGAAGCCTCTGGCGGCCCCCCTCGGCGCCAGACCCCCTCGGCGGCCCCCCTGCGGTTCTGCGGCGGCTGCAGCAGCCGGCGCAGGATCCGGGGCCGGGGGGGTCTCCCGATGGGGGGCCGGAGAGAGGATGGAGGAGGGAGGAGAGAGGAAAGAGGGGGCGCTCCCCCCACTTCAGCGCGCCTGCGCTCTTCATTTTTCTCGCCGCCGCGCCTGCGCCCCCGTCCGCGTCGGGGCATGGGCGCCACTGCGTGGGCGCCACTGCGTCCATCGGAGCATGGGCGCCACTGCGCCCTCCGCTTCAGATGTCCTGGCGGCCATTTTCGTCGAAAACGGTTTTGTGCTGCTACGGCTGGCCCTTAGGCTTCGATGTGGCCTTCTTCGCGGCTTTCCTCCAGTCGGTCGGGGCCGCTTCCTTCTTCCTCTTCACATGCATGTCTTCCATGATCAGTTCCTCGCCCGCCTGGAGATCCACCGTGTTGGTCGCCGCTGGGATTCGGGCGCAGATGACCCGACCGCAGATGACAACGTTCACTTCCTTCGGCGCGAACTCCACGTTAAAGCGCGCTCGCCCCGCCTCCGCTTCAGCGACGTCTCGCGCTCCAAGCTCTTCGGCCGTGGGCTTCGTCACGCCCCAGAAGGGGTGCATGGACTCCTTGCCCGCCCACTTCCACTCTCGTTGAGCGGGGCCCGTCTCCTCCACATCGAAGGGCGTCTTGCTTTCGGGCGCGGCAAACTCTGGATGTACGTAGAACGAAATGTCTACAAGCTCTTCTGGGTTCCTGGCCCGCACTTCCACGTGAACCTTGTCTTCGTGGCTGCTCGCGTCCCACACTTTGTTCTGCTTCGGCGCACGTGGCCACGACGCGAGTATGCCAGCCGACGCTGCGGCTTTGGTGTGCACTTTCACTTTGTTGATCGTTGCGTGGCGGCTCAGGGCCGCAGGTAGGTTCGATTCTGCGCCCTGTTCAACGCGCGAACAGAGCGCCAAGTGCTTCTCCCGCAGCACCTGCAGCACCGCTCCCATGTAGGCCTCCTTCTTGCCCATGTCCCTGGCGGCTGCCTGGCCCAACCGCTCCGCGACTGGCAGTGGCAACCACATTGCTGGCCTCTCTCCCTTCTTAATGGTGGCCTGTTCGTTCTCGGGGCGCCCTGTGATCGCGTTGCACGCGATCGCCGCGGGCTGCGCGGCGGGCCCGCCCCCCTTTTCCTGAGCCGACGTTGCGGTTGTCTTTCCTTCGGGCGGCAGCGCTGCAAAGTCGAACCACGTCCAATCCTCCTGTGCCTGGGGGGGCGCCATGAGCTCGGCAGCTTTTTCTGTCGGCAGGGCGTTCGCGCACGCCGCCTTGCACCCCTGCAAGAGCGCCTCGCGGGCCTTCGCCGTCGAGGGGGTGGCCCCCTTGACCGCGACAGCCATGGCGCTGGCGCGCTGGATGTTGATGTTGGTCAGAAACTGAACCACCGCCGAGGCGCTGTTGTCCAAGTGCTTCGCGATGTCGGTTCTCAGGGCCGCGTGGCGCGCGTGGGAAACATCCTCCATGAGCCGCAACTGCGGCTCCAGGGCTCGCTGCTCCCACGCAAACTCGGGCTCGATGCGCCAGCCTGGCGACCCCGTCTGCTTGGAAGCCTTATTGGGCGGCAACCTGTAGGCCCGCGCGATGATGGCCACCTTCGCGCGGGGGAATTGCGCGCTCACCTCCCCCGCGAGGCTGAAAGCGGGCAGGCGCAACATTCTCGTGGCAGAATTGACGTACGTCTCGACGAAGTCGATGGGTTCCCGTATGCGAGGCCTCCATCGGCGCCCAAGTTCAGGATGTAATCGAAGAAGTCGCAGAAGGAGGGGTCGGACGGGAAGCTCCCCAGTCGGGCACCTGCCGTCTGCATCGCGCTCTCGTAGGTTATTGTGTCGCCGCCGTCCGCCTTTGCGTTCTTGATCTCTTAGGAGAGTACTTTCATCGCCTCCAGCTCCGACATCCGCATGGAGAACGCCTGTGGCCGATTAATGGCCTGGGCTATGATGGAGCCGTTCTGTTCGCCAAGCATGACATCAGGGCCCGGCACCTCGTAGAGCACCCCCTCCTTCACGAGCTTCTGCGCCACAGGGTCATTGTCCGCCGCTGCGGACATCGTCAGCAAGCCTGTGCCGACCTCGCACATGGGCTGCAGCATTGCCACCTGCGCAGGGGTTTGGTCGTCTGTGGGGGCCCCCCACTTGCCCCCGCGTCGATGGCCAGCAGAATGATTGCCAAATGCGAGTGCGAAAGCGTGCCGTAGAGAACTTCGCCGCCACTGCGGCGTAATATTTCCTTAAGGCACCCTTTGGCCTTGTCCTTGCAGTTCTGCGTGAACGAGGTGCACCCCGCCATGCCCTTCTGCTTCTCCGCGGGGAAGTCCCTGGCGCACACTCCCTCGAAGTCGGCTTCCGCCTGGTGAACCCGACGCAGATGATCTCGCACGCCAGCGAACGCACTCATCTACTTTTTGGAACACACCAACCCTGTTAGCGGGGTGTGGCCCCAGCAATCGCACTGGAATCCTTTGCATCGCGCCGGTGTTGCAAAGGGCACTGAGCTCGTTGCTGAGATGCATCTCTTTCGTTTCGGCCGCCACTGCGGCCGCGACCTCGGCTGCCCCGCCGTCCTTCGTTGCACTCATGGCTGGCGCGCCGGGCCCGCGCCAGGCGCGGCTGGCGCGCTCGGGCCTTCCGGGCGCGGAATAAAACGTTGCGTCTGCGAGCCCGGGCGGCTGCGGCGCAGGCCGATGGCGGGAGAGGACGAGGGGGGGGAGGAGGAGGAGGGGGGGAGGGGGGGGGGGGATAAGGATAGGGAGGAGGGGGAAGAGGAGGAGGAGGAGGAGGAGGAAGAGGAGGACGAGGAAAGGAGGAAGAGGAACACCAAGGCACGTATTGATAATACGTAGAACAGTAGATTCAAAGCAATAAGAATTGAATTACAATTCGAACATTCACAATGGTAATACTAGTGTCGAATCTCATAATATACGGTGAATACCTTACAAAAGAGACATAGTACTGACTTGTCATAAGAAAACGGTGAACCAACATTCTACTAGTAACAAGCGTAGTTCGAAAAGAACACATGCGACAAATACTACTAAGTCGAATGCTCATATTAATGCTACAATGAGAAGAAGAATGCGAGTACGAACGCTCGTACTAGTACTCTGAACATAATACGAAAATGCGAAAACGAATGATACTGGTACCACTAATACGAATACTCATGATAAAAATAGTAGTGGCACTGGCAATGAGGTTGCTGTCACTAATACCAACAATACTCATCATACTGATGCTAAGAAGAGAAGGAGGAGGAATCCATATATATATAACCACATACGCAGACACATGCTTGGCTGTCTGCAGCTATTCGTGGTTGGGAGAGGAAAAAGGCCCGCGCCCGCCCCTGCGCGCGCGTGCTCATACTGTATACTATCCTTACCCATCGGGCGGCGGGGCGGCGTCGGCTGCATGGCCGCCGCGGGGCCGTCAGCGGCCCCGCGGCAAAATGTTGGGGCCTCAAGAGTAGGCTTGGGATGGTGATGGTGATGGTGGCGGTAGAGGCGGTGGTGATGACGGTGGGGATGGCGATGGCGGTGTTGATGCAGGCGGCGGTGATGGTGATCGTGATGATGATGTTTGAGTAAGTATGATGATGGTGATGATGCTTGATTATCATGATAAGCCGCGGCAGTAATATACCTATGATGGCCCTACTGTTGATTGTTGTTGCTGGTGGTGGTGATGAGGGTAATGATAATTAATGATGATGGTGATAATGGTGGTGACGGAGGTGATGGTGATGGTAATGTTGATGGTGCTGGATGTGGTGATGATGATATATGGGTGAAGGTGGTTATGAGTTGGTGGGGACTTTGGTGAGGACGACGGTCGCGGATTGCGATGGCGATGGCCATCCCTTCTTGCTCCGACGATCGCTCGCGCCGTCGGTCTCCGACAGCCCAGTCGGTGCCAGCACGGCCGCCACTGCGGCCTGTTGCTCCCTGATCGGCGTCCTGAAGGTGTCCCTCGCGGTGGTTCTATCGCATCGGCTTCCTGGTTATAGGCGCGCAAGCATCTCCTGTAATGCTCCTCCTCTCGCTGCCCCGCCGACCAGTCGCTGACGGGGAAGTCCACGTCGTCGTCGCATGGTCTTGGAATGCCCTGCGAGTCGAAGCCCGCGTCCTCGCCGTTCTGGAGCGCCTGGTGGTACCTCGACCATGGGCTCAGCTGTCTTTCGTAGTAGCGGGAGACTGGGTTCTGAGGATCGTTCGTCATGGTGGCTAAGATGCTCCTTGCGGCTTCATACGTATCAAACTCATACGGCTCCCATTCCTCAACCCCTGCGGCAGTCATGGCGCAGTCCCTTACGGCCAGGCGCGCCGCTGCGGCCATGCGACCCTGCGCCGCTGGCGTCCTCACGCAGGCACTGTGCGTGAACTCGATGTGCACCGCACTGTGCCACGCAATCGGAGCTTCTTGCAGTCGCTGCTCGGCATCGAGCGCGCGCTGCCTTGCGTGCATCAGTGCACCTGTGGCGCGGAGCATCTCCGTGCGACCGATAGGCGAGCGCATCTCGCGCAAGGCGCGCGCGCGACTCAGGCGGCTAGCCGTCGTGCGACCAGTAAGGCGTTCGCCCACCTCGGTTGGCATGGAAAGCCTCGCGGTCGCGCGTGCTCTCCCACCGCTGCGTCCAACGCCCATCATCGACGAACCCGTGCCCCAGCGATGCGGCTTCCCGCTCCGGTTCCGCGGCCTCGATTACGTTTGCCACGCGGGAGTCCTCCCAGCCTCGTGCGTCGTCAAACTCTGGAGCCGCCGCTGCGGCTTCGTCCTCGGTGACGGGACTAAGCGTAACTTCGCCCTCGGCGACGGGGCGAAGCGGAACTTGGCGTCCGCCACTGCGGACATTTTGGAATGTAGCTGTGGTGGCGACCAACAACCTCGCGAGCAGCTCGCCCAACTCGGCCCCGTCCACAAGGACGATGTCGTGGAATCCCCTGTGCGGCCCGGGACGCGCGCGGCCGCCAGGAAACGAGCCAGGCGCTTGCGGTCGATGTGTTCTATGCCGTTGATCGAGGCCTCGCGGCAGCATGTATCGCAAATGGGGCCCGTTCCGCATTCCAGCGTCGCGTCAGGAATGTGAATGGGACAGCGTGCTCGCGGTCGCAGTAGATGCACATGCTGTCATCGGGCAGGCTGCCCATGTGTCTTTGCCAGCAGGCAGCTTCGGCTGCGGTCCGCCACTGCAGACCTCCCTAGGAGGCGGCCGCCTGGCCGCTGAGCGCGGGCGCGCGGTGGCGCAGTGGCGCCGCTGAACTGGCAATGGCTGCGTGCACATAATTTCACATGAAACGACGTATCCATTATATTGGTAAGTTTGTGTGTAGACGATGGCAATACGTATGACAGGTATGCTCATTCGTATGTGACCTCGTATATATACATATATATATGAATACACATAATTATGTACTAATCGTTAAACCATGTCCATATGATCGTTTACTGTGTAACCACCGAAGCATGTGATCATATACCACCACTAATTCGTCTACCAGATACCTTTCGGGCAGTGGTGACAGTGACAACGGCGACGACAGGATGTGTTTCTTTTCCCAGCCAGGTCGCGCCACTCTAAGCGCTCTGACGCGAGCCCGCCCCTTGGCGCCAGCCGCCGCTGCGGCTCTTCTTCTTCTGATGCGCCCTCATCCAGTTGCGCCACTGCTCGCTCGCAGTCTGCCTCGATCCACGTCCCTGGCGGCCGCGGCCTATGAAGATCATGTTCTGGTGAATGCCAGTGCGAGACGAAGGTGTCGTCCCTGAGCCGATTGGGGACAATCTTCCCCAGGTTCGGAAGCGGGCGCAAGCCGTAGTGCGTGTTCTGGAGGAAGCTCTGCCTTGTCTCCGTCAACCTTGCGACGCGGTGTGCCTCGGCTGGGTCCTCTGGATGCGCGCCCTCATCGAGCTGTCCGAGACACTCGGTGTAAGCAGTGCGCCACTGCGCACTCGCCATCGGCACGTCGCCCACTGCGGCAGGGGGCTGCAACTGAAACGCGCGAGCCAGCTGCTTCTGAACTCGATCGGGGCCCCCGAGGCGACAGGCTGGAGCCACTCTGGCACCCGCGCCGCCACCTGCCCTTCTTCCTCTCCGTGGACGGGGCGCTGCGGGTCGTGCGTGCCGAGCACGAGTGCAAAGTTGTGGTGGATGGTATAGTCAAACACTCCAGGCCCCCAGTCTTTGCGGAAGACGGTGTGGAAGGGCTTGTCCCCCGCGGCGAGGCCGCAACTGCAGCCTATGCGATGCAAGGTGCGTTCGTCGCAGTCGAAGAACCCAGTGAAGATGCGCGCGCTGCAGCGCAGCAGGTCCTCGACGATGTCCGCCCAGAAGTTCCCGGACCACGCGGAATGAAGGCCGTGGCGGGGGCCGTCGCTACGGCCGCGGGCGAACCTGTAGCGGGCGGGCGCGGCCATTCTGAAATGCGCGCCAGGGTTTTGGCTGGGCTCGCGCAGGGCGACGTCGAAGATCGTCGTGACGTGCGCGTCGTCTGTGGCGCACCTGTCCTCCTGCTGCGAAACTTTTAACGTCTCGACGACGCGGGGTTGGTAGAGCACGATTCCTGTCCTCTCTCTGAGGTCAACTATTTCCCAGTAGTTGCCGTCGGCTCGTCTTGTCTTGATCGCTACCACGCCCGCCACTGCGTCCTCCAATCGTGCTTTCAGGTCTGCGTGCCTACACAACACTTCCCTCGCTTCCGCGTCGCTCTTCTGCGGGTGGTCGAGGAGAAGCGGGCCCCAGATGAGCGCGAGGATGTTCGCTGGGCTCTCGAGCAATTTCTCGACATCATCCACTGCGGCCGTGGCCGTCACTACGGCCGTGAGAAGGGTGATCGATGGATCCGCAGGGACTCGCCGACGCTGGCTCCGACCCGCCGCTCGCCAGTCAGCGCGCGCGCAGCAGCGGGGCGCCGCGCTCCGCGAAGTCGCCGCAATTGCCCCTGCCGTCCTCCGCTTGGATCCATGCTCTACTTCTGTGGGTCCGTCAAGCGCGCCCACCTCCGCCGTCCACGGAGGATGCGCTCGCGTCGACGCGAGGGCGCTGTATGCCTCCCGTTTCGGCGCGGGTGGTGCGCAGCTGCTCGGCTTCGGCGTCGTGTGCAGAAGGGCTTCGTAGTTCGGGGGTTCGTCAGGCTGCCGCGGCCCTCTTTTTTGCTTGCGGTTCCAAGCGCGCCTTTTTCTTTGGCGGCTCGCCCTGGAGATGCCGCGGCGGGCGTTGGTCAGGCTGCCGCGGCACCACGTGCGCCTTCGGAACCTGCGTCTGCTGGGAAGGCTCACATTCCGCCCTCGGCAACAGCTGCACCCTTGTCTCCCTGAGCGCCGCCGCTGCGGCCTTGGGGGGCGGCGCGGGGCTGACGGAAGAAACTGCGCGGGAGGAGGCGCGCGGGACCCCAGGGGGTCCTGCTTCTGACCGAGGAGCCGATAAGTCGTCTGACCCGCTCAAATCCACAGCCCCCGAGGGTTTTGCTTTCGGTGGCGGCTTTGGAAAGGGCTCCATCAGCACTGTTGCCGTTTGCTTCGCCCCTGCCGCCTTCTTGGCAAACCCGATCGCAAGTGTCGCCGTCGCAGGCGCCCCCCGCCTTCGACCATGTGGGCGCAGGTGCGCCCCCCGCCTTCGTCGCCTTCGTCGCGACCCCAAGTGCATCTGGCGAGCCAGACGAGCCACTCGTAGTCGAACTTTCGTCGGACGCGGCGTTTGGGGGTGCGCGCAGAACTGCGTTTCCGAAAGCTGTCGCGTCTGCAGGCGCGCCTGGGCCGTTGCTTTGCTAGAGGCCGCCGCTGCAGCCTTGTTGCCTGAGGCGCCCCAGGGCGCCATCGTTGATTCCTTTGGGCCCGCCCCTTGAGCCACGGGGGGCCGCGCGGCCAGCTGTTGGAGCCGCGCGCGCTGTCGAGGTGGGGGCAGGACAGGCGAGATGGCAGACGTCATCAAGAAGTACCATTATTGTCATCACCGGTGTCATCGGAGTCGATATCGCCACCGTCATCACCAACGTCATCGTGATCACCATCGTCATCATCATTATCACCATCGTTATCGTTAACTATCATCATCGTCATTTATGAACGTCATCATTCTCATCATCGTCATCGTTTCATCGTCATCATCATCATCACCAACGTCATCGTGGTCGTTGTTATCTGATGGCGGCGGAGATGATGACGGCGATGCTGACACGGATTAATTCGTTAGCACGACTTAATTCGTCGCGAAACTCCCGAAAAAGGCCGGGGCGGAAGCTGGTCTGCGATTCCTACAACTGGCGGCCGCCACTGCGGCCTGCGCTGCCACCTTATCGCTGGTTGCGGCCCGACTGGTAGCCCAAGTCGCCTGGAGGCATCCCGTTGCCGCGCTCTCTGTCGAACCTGCCAGTCCCCGCCCTGTCGAGGTGCTTGTAGTACTGGCACGTGCCAGCGCCATTACTGCCGCCGCAGCCGCCCCTGGGTGGAGGCACGGTAGATGCGTGCGGGTCCGCCTCGCGCAGGTCGAATTCCTTGGTTATCCAGTTGGGGTGGAAGCGGACAACAGACACGTCCTTGCGGTAGACCACGAAGTCGCAGCTGTCCTGGTGTTCGCCGCGTTGGTCGCCCCTGCGGCGCCAGGAGGCGAAGCAGCGTTGGTGGTCGTAGCTTTCGGGGCGGGCGGGCGCCACGCGCCGAACGAGGCCGCCACTGCAGCCATCAGGCCCGTTGACCACCTGCGCCTTAGTTTCTGGGCTCATCTGGGCGATCATCCCCAGCCAGCTCCACGGGGCTTCCTCGCCGTCCCAGAAGTCGTTGTGCATGTTGTGTTGTCCTTTCTCCTTAGGCGGTCTCCAGATATTGCCGATCTGCACGGTTGCCTCACAGACGACATCTCCTCCTGTGGTTTCTGCCGCGCGGCGCAGCCACTTCAGCGCAGCGTTGCGCTGGCGGCATGAGGCCGTGACCGGGCGACTTTCGAAAACGCATAGGTCGACCGCCCTTGCGGGCGCCGCCACTGCGGCGCTCTCCTGCCCGACCTCGGCGACAGGGGCTCTGTCTCGCGAGCGCTCCCTGGGCATCTCTGCGGGCGGCGAGGGCCCCCAGAGACGCAACTGCATTGGGCGTGGCGGCGGGGCTGCGTCGCGCTTAGGGCTGGCACCTGGGGGGGCAGGCGGCTGCGGTCCTGCCGTTGGCGGCGGCGCTGCCGCTGCTGGTTCGAGGGTAGATGTCCAACTGCTTGAGGAGCCGTCCGTGGACGACGGGCGGGCCGCCGCTGCGGCCTGGACTGGACTGGCTTGGCGGCGTCGAAGTCCGCGTTCGCCCCTCATCTGTTCGAGCGGGCAGCGGTTCACTGCCCCGCGAGCAAGCTCCCCCTCGCGCTCGGCCTCCTGCCGCGCAATCCACCATTTTCGCGTCTTCCACCACCCGTTGTCCCAGCCCTTCCAGCTGTCCCAGCCGCTCCGCGGGCCACCCCACCACTGCCCCTCCTCCTGGCCGCCACAGCGGCCCTCTTGCGCCGAATCGCCCGAGTCCTCCTCGGCCGCCACTGCGGCCTCCTGGCCGCCGCTGCGGCCTGCGCGCGCCATGGGCGCGTCGTCTTCCGCCGCCATCTCGCGGCCCTCGGCCGCGGGCGCGGGCGCCTAGCGGACAGGGGCCGCCGGCGCCGACTGCGGTCCGCGTGGGCCTCGGCGAACGCCGCGCGGGGGCCCGCCGCGGAGCTCATGTCTTGAGCTTGCTCGGTGGGGAAAAGCTAGAGGCAAGAGGAAGAGAAGGAACACATAAGACGGGAAGAGACGGGAATGCGGAGCGAGAAGGCGAGAACCAACATAAAAAGATAGTAAGGGAGAGAGAACGAGAGAGAGAGAGAGAGGGAGAGAGAGAAACACAGAGAGAGAGAGAGAGAGAAAAAAAAAAACAGAGAGCGTGAGTGAAATATACATATTTAGATATATAGAGAAATATATAGAGATTAGAGAAAACACATAATTATAAAGAAAGAAAGAGAGAAATAGAGAGAGAGAGAGAGAGAGAGAGAGAGAGAGAGAGAGAGAGAGAGAGCGAAACATAAATATAAAGACAGAGAAACAAAAGAGAGAGAGAGAGAGACGTAACCATGGGGCCATAAAGTGCGAAGCCAAGCGGGGTGAAATGTGTCACCGCGAAGACCGCGTACGAAACTACCACATGCTTACTATATTTCTGGACGCTGAAAAGCAAACGAACGTGCGCATACGAGGCGCACGAAAGTGCGCAAACGAACAACACATCAAAACGCATTATCGAACAAGCTTTAAGATCTATTGGGAATGAGACAAACAAACCGAGACAGAGAGACAGACACAGAGATACAATGGTCCGATCTAAAAAGAGCACACCTTTTTCGCATTCCGAAGGTTGGGAGGGGCAGAACCCCAGGAACGCTGCAACGGCTGCTGCAGCCGTTGCAGAACCACCAGGGGGCTGCGCTTAAAATTGGAAATTCATTGTTTTTTATTCGGGCTTTTGGATTAGGCGAAAAGACAAATTCACTTGCGCCAGTGTTTCCTCTCGCGGGGGAGGGAGGGACTGCGGGGCCAGAGAGCGAGGCAGATGGCACGGATACAGAACGTGAAACAATTGCCTGGCAAGAACCTCCACGCGCAGACACAACGCTGCACGGATAAAACTCCTGGCAACTGTTGTGCAATGTTATGATTAAAAGGCTGCCAAGTTGGGAAGCGGTGCGCGGGCTGCCTTATCCTCCACCTGCTCCCCCTACAACTTCTGCTGGTGGTGGAAAACAAGCCCATCAGACGCGCGTCAGCGCCAGTGCGTGCTTGTCCACCGAGGCCCTTCCATATACGACGCAGGCGGCGCAGCAAGGGCCAACACAGGCTGCGCGCTATCGGCGGAACCCAGCGGGGCGAACACACGCCCGGGCTAACACGCGTCCTATGGATCATCGATCCTCTCGCAAAAACGGATGGGCCGCCTCGCCCGCTCGCCGGGCGACGAGCTGGGCGGCCCGAAGAGAAGCACCACCGTGCGCCGGGGCGCGGGGAGAAGCGAGGCACGGCATGGGAGGTTCGCGGGTCCTTCGTTTCTGGAGCCCCGTGCATGCACCGGGGTGCTCTCGAGTTCTTCAGCAGCAAATGTCGGGTCGGGCGAAAAGGGGGGGATAGCAAGGGGGGGTTTGAGATTCAGCTCACGTAGCTGATTTTCCCGGCGCCTCCCGGCGCCGGAGGAGGCCATGCATCGAGGAATGGGCCCGGCGGCGGGGCCGAAACCAGCTGCATGCAGCAAATTTCGTAACCCCCCCTTTCCCAATCCCACCCTTTCGTCCGGCCCGAAAATGGTGACAATACTGCATCAACCAACTCGTCCCGTTCATCTCGTCGCGGCAGCCGGAATCAAACCCCACGGCCCGTGCCCGCCATCAAGGAAGGTCGGCCGGACATGGCGGATGTGATCCGGAAGCGCCTGCGTCAAAAGACAAACTGCGCTGATGGCCTCCATGGCAGAGTCGGTCGCACCAAGGCTCCGCCCCAGCAACAAAAAGCGACGTGCTGCCCTAATCGCAGACCAGGTGGTCGGATCGTACTTGTGATCGCCACAGGGTGACCCAAAAGGGGGTCCAGCTGAAAGGGGTGGTGCATTAGATTTGGGACAATTGTATTGCAAATGCACTGCGCCGGAAACTTGTATTGCAATACATGGCAAGTAAAACGTTGCACGCGAAAATACAGCAAGACATCTGTGCCCCGAAATGTATTGCACGCCCAAATGTATTGCAACCCCACAAATCTGAATGTGTGTATATATATATATAGAGAGAGAGAGAGAGAGAGAGAGAGAGAGAGAGAGAGAGAGAGATCGGACAAGTAGGCGGACCAGGGTCCGTCCGCGAGGCGCACTGCGGTGCGACAACTCGCCAAACACTATTTGCGGCGGTGCAGCCTTAAGATACGAGGGCGGGCAACAAAACCCCCTCCCCCGGCGCAATGCGACAGACGCTACAGACGGCGGACAGACGGTGAAGATCTCACATGTCAGACCGCGTGAAGAAAGAGGCCCCAACAAGGAAGGCGACGTGCTGACACGTGGCTAGGCGGTTTGGCAGACCGCCAGTTGGGCGCTTGGCCGCAAAGCGGCGCGCAGGGACGGGGCACCCCCCGCCCCCACGCCCTGACACCGTGGACGCGGAGCCACGCGTACACACGGGCAGGCAGAAAGGAGGAAATTAGCGCGGGACACCAGGTGGAGCGCCGCGGAGCGATGACAGCATAGCTTGGATGGTGAGTGGCGGCGTAGCACCATCGGGCGAGGGCGTAAGCAGCTCGGCGAAGGCACGCCCGGCGCGGTGGAGGCGCTGGAGCAGAGGGCCTTGACGGGCTTGAGCAGCGGCAAGGTCAGCGGCGAGAGCAGCACACCTCTGCTGAAGAGCGGCCATAGCCTGGGACAGCTCAGTTTCGCGGTCGGTGAGGGGCGGCTGCTCAGTGCCAGCGGCCGCGGGCCTCGTGGCAGGGACGAGGTCATCAGTGCGCCTGGCCAGGTGGTGGACTAGCGCAGTACGGCACTCCGTGTGCTGACGGCCGTCACCCTTGATAGGCGACTGGAGGGTAACACGCGGCCCCAGGGCTGGAGCCGCTAGGGCCACGCCCCGTGAGGTCGGAAGAGCCGCATCCTCGCGCCCAGCAACAATGGAAGCATGGACGGGGTGCGACGGCCTGACTGGCTCGGTGCCCTGCGGGGGGGCTGGAGCCGCCCCCGCGGGCTGGCGCTGGTGGGGGGACGGAGTGGGTGGCACGGTAGGACCAATCATGGTGCCGTGCGAGGGCTCGGAGGTCGGCCGCGTAGTCGGGTGGCGTCTCGATGGGGCGGTATCGTCGGCAGCGTGGGGTGTCGGCGGAGCGTCGTCTATGCTGCCACTCAGTCCGAGGGGATCAGCCAGGTCATCGTCGGCGTCTTGGCGGTGAGCGACATCATCATGTGGGTGCGATGTCGCTCTCGGTGTCGGAGTCACGGTAGGCGTCGAGAGGTTGCCCGACGGGGCAGGGTTTGCGCTGGCTGGGCCGACGTCCAAGAAGTCCAATCCCCCACCGAAGCCGAACGGGTCGTCCTCCTGTTCATCGAGCATCGCCCGTTGGGCCTCGGCCCAGAGCTCATCCGGGTCTTGCGGGATGAATGGTCCAGCCGCGGGTGGTGCCTGGTCCGACAGCAGGGGGTTTGGTTCCATTTTGCTGAGTTCCGCAGCTGTAAACCCAGCCCTGCGGTGTGGGAGCGGCAGAGTGCGGTGTCTGCGCTCGTAGATAGCGACAGCGACCCCATGGAGCACGGTCGCTTGGCGATGTCGTGTTTTGGCAGCTTCGACAATGTGGTCAGGAAGGTTGTGAGTGCGTGCCGCCATTGTGGCAAGGGCGTCGGCCTGACGGTTGAACTCCTCCGCAATGGGCCCGATGAGCCCAAGGTCGATGCCCATGTCTCCCAGATGGCTGGCGATTTTTTCGACGCGAAACATGTTGGGCTTGGCCATAACACATCGGTGGATCTTTTCCCAGAGCTCCGCGTGCGTGCCCTGCGGCGCTGGATGTCCGTCGATGATGCTTTGGAACCCATCGACCACCGCCTGGTTGTCCACGAAAACGTGCACGGGCCGTTCGGCACATGCCGTAAGGTGGACAATGGCGAGGGTCTCCGCAACCTGGGCGTTCTGCGTTAGGCCGTGAACGCGTGCACTGTAGTTCATGCGGTGGTCGATGCCGTAGTAGACGCCGTAGCCCGCTCTTGCTAGCAATGGGATGGCTTGGTTGGTGCATGCACCGTCCGTGGCAGCGTAGACCCATGTCCAACCAGTGTCGTGGTCAAGGTAGGTGGTGTAGGTGTCCTGGGCTGAAGCCGCAGGATCTCCCTCAGGGGGGGGCCGCGGCATGGGCTGTGGCAGCGGGTCCCTCGCGAGGTCGGCCTGCAGGTCGAGGAGGGCTGGGTCTTCGTCAAAGAGCCCGCAGTGTCTTGTGTGCGGCGGAAGACGGGCCCACTGGTCGTCACTGATGAGGGTGGTGAGAGGGAGTCTTTCTCGGGCCCAGCACTTGCAGTCGCGGACAGTGTGCTCCTGAGTTTCCTCTTCCTCGTCGCAGTATCGGCAGATGGGGCTGGGGTCTGCCGACGTGTTTGATCGGGATCGTCGCTGTTGGGTGTGATCCCCGCCCGACAGGTAGTTGAGGAGGAGCGCCAGCTGCCAGGCAGTGCATTTGGCTGCTCCTTTAGTTCGGGCGAGCCACGTGCTGGCGAAGAGGTCGAGGCCCTGTCTGACAGAGGCAAGGTAGCCAAGGTCGTGTCGCCGTGGCTTGATCCTCCGCAGAAAAGCCCTGCGTTGCGAGGCCCGCAGCATGTGTAGGAAGGCGTTTTGGGGTAAATTCAGCCAGCTGATCTGGCAGCCCCAGTCGTCGTACATGATGCCAAATGTGGGCCAGGTCCATCGGAGCTGCTGGAGCGACTGGACGAGTCGTCCGACGGGTCCTCCACCAAACAGGGTCTGGACGTGGTGTTGGAGGTCTCTGGCGAGCCCGCAGAGTGTAACGTCGCGGTTACCTGTCGCCGCAGGCACAGGAATGCTTCACGCTGCGTGATGGCGTCGATCTCCAGGGCGTGTCCTGGGACGCACACGGCCATGAGAGTCCAGAACTCGACCCACTTGTTCCCCTTGGGGCGGATAGCCGCCTTGAGGGCGTGGTTGTAGGCAGTTTTGGCTGTGCCTGATGGTGCTTGAATGTCGGTGCCCGTGGTGCAGACGCTGGCAGCCAGGGAACGGGCGTGCCGCGCCTTGATAAGCATCGGCGATGGGAGCTTGCCAATGCGCGGCAGGCGGATAGTCGCTCTCCGTACACGGGCGTCAGCGGTGGCCGTGAGGTTAAGCGCGGCTGGAGCCGGCGCTGCCTCTGCGTTGATGTAACTCCCGACGAGCTTGAAGGAATCGACCACACGTAGGGGGCGCTCCGCCAGTGTGAGCTGGGTAACGGCGGCGTGAAGCTCGTCGGTGAGCGCCCACCCTGCCACTTTACCAGGGTGAATGCGTTGACCTGAGAATCGATCAAACTTGGCGGTTTCGTCAAGAGATTTCTGCAGCTCAGACGCGGTGTGGGTAGTGGAGTTGCTGTCGTCAACAAAGGTAGTGCTGAGTGATCGAGGAACGTATCGATGCTGCCTCTTTGTCCACACGCACATGAGCAGCTTGATGTCGTCCAGGGACCACGAACTTCCCTGGAGGTGACCGTTAGTCCTGGCCAAGTCCTTAGAGTACGCTCCGTTCATGCGGATGTAGCGTTTGTGGTGTCTGTAGAAATTTCGGCGGACAGTACGATGTCTTGAGGGCACCCCGCGTGCAGCGCAAGGTTAAGGCAGATGTCCGTGATGAGGTAGTCGAAGCACTTCTGTCGGTCAAGGGCAGCTCCAGCTAAGGGGAGGAGTAAAGCCCTGGCGTGCTCGATGCGCAGGGCGAGAGAGGTGCTGACATCCCCAATGGTGGCTTTGGGAACAGCGCCGAAGCTCGTGGCGTGGGTCCATCCTTTCCGCCAGTCCGTGAGGCTACGGTAGGCTGGCGCTTCCCACGCGTACATCCAAACGGAAAGAACCGAGAGAAGTCGTTGGTCCGTCGGGAGTTCCCCTCGGCCTTTTCGGAGGCACGGGTTTGGCACGTGTAGGAGGGGCTCTGGGATGGTGCCAGTGCGTTGCATAGCACGTAAGACGCTGGCGAAGAGGCGAAGGATGTCGTCGGGTAACTCCTTAGCCTCCTTAGTTGTCCAGCCGTCGAGTCCCCCCGCGCGGCGCGGTGAACGGGTGCGAATGAAGTGGATGAGTTGGTCGTCGGTGAGGTGGAAAGGGGCTGCTGGTGATGGCGTAGGCAGCTCTTGTCGGTACTCGTCGTAGAAATCTGCCCACGTCGGCATAGCTTCGGCATCATGGCCTGCGCGAGCGCGGTACCTGCCCAAGATGGGCTCCCAGGTGTCGACCATGAACTTAAGCATGTCTTTGGTATTGGCAACAATGGCGTTGGCGGGGAGGGCGTCGGGGACCTGGGCAGGTGGTGGGTCACGAGTGTGGCCTTCGTCGTTGTCCGTGTCGAGCGAGCTACCGTCGCTGGGGCTGAAGCCGCCAGCGTCGGTGTCGGCATCACTATCGTCCGTGCAAGCTTGGTCAGGGTTGAAGGCGGTGGTGTCGCAGTGGAGCTGTGCATCGTCGGGAGTGGTGGGCGTGCGGAGATACGCCGTGGGCGAGCAGTCGGCAGCCCGTGCGTATATGGCCGCCTTTCGCCCGCTTGGCTCGCGGACACCCTCAGCCCAAATCTTGATGCGTTCAGCTTTGACTCGGTTTGCACGTCGCGCCAGCTCAGAGTCAAGGCTTTGGATCAGACGGTCCAAGTGCTCTCCGCGTGGTGCTGGCACGTCGGGGGTCCAGGCCTCGGGAAAGGCCAGGAGGACCGTGGGCCGCAGCTTGTGGCAGAGAAGGCGGGCTGCGGTCCACGTGCAGTCGATGCGCTGCGCCAGGTACGGCGGGATAGCACGGTAGTCGATATGATGGTGCTGTCCGATGAAGCGAAGCTCACAAAGTTGCCGATGGAGCTTGCGAAGGCGGTTCATGTGGATCGTGGAAGCTCCGTAGGTGGGAAAGGCGCGGGGGACAGCGGGTCGCTCCTCGAACGTGGGTGTGAGCCCGTGCATGGTAGGGGGCTTCTTTTTTGGGTGGTCTGGCGGTGGAGGTGGCAGGTCGCGCAGCCGGGTGAGATGGTACTCATGGCTGGCCTCGTTTGCCAGGGCGAACATGCGTTCCACATCGTCGCGTGTGTCGGCCTGCTCCATGCGGTCATGGTATCGCCCTGCGATGAGGGTCCCTAAAGCCTGAAGTTCGTGGTCCTCATGCGCTCCGTCGTTAGGAGGGTAAGGCGTGGGGGCTAGAAGGCGTCGGGCCGTATGGTCGAGGCGGCTAAGGTCGAGCGTGACCTGCAGGCCAACATGGGACTTCGCTGGCAAGTCACGCAGATAGCAGAAGTCGGTGACAAGGGATCGCGCCGCTTGGTTGGCGATGATGTAATCGATGCGCGAAGTGCGGGGGCACTTGGTGACGCGGTCCCAGTCAGGGATATTGCCATATGTGTGCATGGTGTGGTCTGGTGTACCTTCAGCGACGTTAAACCATCCGTGCTGCATCATGTGCAGCAGGTGTGGATTGTCGTCGATGTTCGTGTTGGCGTCCATGCAAATGAAATACGGGGCTGAGCCGACCCTCGCGGCGGCGCAGTCAGCAAGCCGAAACAAATCGGTGCTGTCTCCTCCAGCGACCCCGTAGAGGCTCGCAATGTAGATCCCAGCGGGCCCGTGGTTGTTTCGTCGCCGCCTGCGGCGGTGCTGGGTGCAGAGCGGGAGGAAGGCCTCGTGCCATCTTTTCTTGGCCTTGAGGGTGGCGATACAGGACGCTGTGTCGTCGACGGTGGAGTCGACGATGGCGTCCTTAGAGAGGATGGCGACCCCTCCCGAGGCGCCAGTGTTGCCCTCGACCGTGTGGTCTGTGCCGCCGTGCGCAGCTTTGCGCTGGGCTCGCGCCAGATCCAGGTCAGGTCCCAGACTGGCCTGATATCCCCCGTGGTGTGGATTGGCGGCGTTGGTAGCGATGGCTTGTCTGGTAGGCTTGGCATGTCGGGTCTCCTGCAGTGCTATGACTGCGGCGTTGTGGTCGACACCTAGAGCGGTGATGGTTGGCCAGTTCGCTGGGAGACTCGTGATGTTGAGGCTGACGAGGTGGATGGAGCGACCTGGCCCGTCTCCGTCGGTGGAGCTGGGGTTGGCACGCCCCGCACGGTGGAGGGCAGCCTGGCCCTCACCCAGGTAGAAGGCTTGGCCACAGTAGGAGCTCATGGCGTCCCTGCAGATTGGCTTGAACGGGGCTGAAGCCGCCGTCAGGCCAGAAGTATAGGCGAGGCATGGTCGACACTGCGCCAGGGGGGGTTCATAAACATCGGCAAAACTGCCTCGAAAAATCCTCCTCACTCCTGTACCGTGGGGGACGGGGGGAGGGGAGGTGAGACGGCAGCAGAGGGAGAGGGAGGCGACTCCTCGATCCGTCCTGCCGAACACAAGAGCAAAAGCAAACCAGCGGCGGCAGCTCGGCGCGGCAGCGGCGCAACGCGCGCGCATATACTGCGCACGCGACGCCGCTGGTCCGTCCTGCGGCGGCGCGCCCGCCCCGTCAGTACCGTGATGAGCAGCATCGGGTGGAACGGCTCGAGCAGCGCGGTCGGTGGCCTGGCGCTGAGCCTCGTCCATGCCCGCTGCCGTGAGGCACGCGTTGCGGACAGGGCTGACTCCGCGCGGGGCCGCCGCTGCCGCGGCAGCGGCTGAGGTGGCGGGGGCGCCGCCACGACTCTGAGGAGAAAGCGGTGAGCCGCCGCCGAAGCCGCCGCGAGGTCCTTGACGCGGTACTTGTTCTTGAAGGGGTCGATGGTCGGCGCCTCGTCGATGGGGGCGACAACGCGGGTGGGCGGCGGCATCTCCTGGTCCGTGGACGGCGTCGGCTCGAGGTCGACCTGGCCAGGTTCGGTGGCGCTGACACCGAAGCGTGGCACCACCTCGGGGGCTTGGGCATCAGCCTGAGTCTCGCGGGGCGGCGAGCTCGTGGAGCTCCCAGGGGCCTTGCGCGAGCTGTGGCGGCTGCAGGACCGGCTGCGCGGGACGCGCCCGCCCGTGTGGCGGTCGCGTGGCGAGGTCGCCTGGGCGTTAGCGCGCGCAGAGTCCGCCCTGCTCGGGGAGCGGATCGGCGCTGCGCAGGGTGTTGGGCTGGGCTGGCGGGAGCCGCCTGTGCCGCCCGCCGCCGAGGCTGCAGCCTGGTCAGGGTCGACGGCGTCAGGGCGGGGGCTGACGTGATGGGCGCTACCCTCGCTGTGCCGCGGGGAGGCGCTGTGGTGCGCCTGGGTGTACGTGAGGACGAGCGGGACGAGCGGCTGCCGCTCGCGCTCAGGTGGGGCAGGTTTTGCCTGGGCAGGGCGCAGCGCTGCGGCCACGTTTGGCGGGGCGTGTGTTGGCGCGGTTGCCAGGCACGCACGCTCGCATCGCGCCATCCTTCAGGGCGCCCTGTCCTGCCACGGCTTGGTGCAGCCCCCTGGGCTGAAGCCGCAGGGGTTACTACTGCGGGTTGGTTGCTGGGGGTGCTGTCGTGGCGGCCTGGGTAAAGGCCCCAGGCACGCGTGGACCCAGGCTCGGGCGAGGTGGCCCGTGGGGGAGCCTGCACGAGTGCACGCGGGTAGCCGATGACCGCTGGGTGCACCCTGGCGTGGGGGGCATGGCCGTAGCTGGAGGCGGCTGCTCCTGCCGCCGCGGGCCTGGCGCCAATGGGGCCACGGTGGTAGGCGGCACCCCCGCCGTACACCGTGCTGTCGCCTGTCGGGACGCGCGCGGGGGAGCGGTTGCGTGGCGTGCTCGGCTGACCTGCGTCGCGTTGGTCGCGCTGCTGGGTGCGCTGCAGGTGCTGTTGGTAGCGCTGCTGGTCGGCTCTCGAGAGCGGGCGGGTGTCGGGGAGGATGGTGGGCACGTCGGGCCGCCGCCAGCCCTGATAGACGTGCTCGAAGGCGCGGTCTGGGTAGGTAGCCCCGACGGGTGAGTATCGCC
Source organism: Prorocentrum cordatum (assembly GCA_963575745.1). Classification (NCBI taxonomy): domain Eukaryota; class Dinophyceae; order Prorocentrales; family Prorocentraceae; genus Prorocentrum; species Prorocentrum cordatum. The sequence goes on from CAUYUJ010002711.1 coordinate 70,940, forward strand.
GCACATGCTCCACGTAGTCAATGTTCTGCGGCTCGGGGAGCACCGTGATGTTCACAGCTCGCTGGTGCGCTGGTCCATAGAGACAGAAACTACCACGGTTGCTGCGGTCGTGGTTCAGCTCGGCTTCGGTCGTGGCACGGCTCACCATGGCGTCGCAGAGGCGCATGTCATAGTCGAGAGCTTGAGGCCCAGGGCCGCCCTCGGCATCCCAGTACAGTACCACATCTCGCCAGCGGGTGCGGGTAGTGTGGATGCGCTCGGCGATGGACTCGCAGACGGTCCTGACTGTGACACGATCCCTATGCATGTTGGTGATGGCTAGGGAGTAAGGTCGGCGGACCGTTTTGTTGAAGATGAAGTCCTCCTTGAGGGCCTGGTGGGGGCCGAAGAGCACGTAGCCTTCCCTCCACAGCGGTTGGTCGGGGGACGGATCTTCAGGCATCCCCGTTCCTGTGAACCCAGGTGGCCGCCTCGTGCCGTCGGGCAATCCCTGCCTGAGGACGCGACGCGGCCTCGGTGGAAGATACCATTGACCCTGGTAACCTGCTTGGCCTGGTTGTGGAGGCTCCCCCCCGGGGCCTGAAGGCGCTCGGGGGAGTTCCTTGAGGTCGTGCTGGGCTGGCGCGTTGCCGTATTGGCGGGCAAGGATGTGCGGAGGCATCCCTGTGGCACGGACGTCGAACAGGCTGTGCGGACTAGGCGGATGGGGGCACCTGCTGGAGAGGCAGCATGTGTCGGAGTCCCTGTTGTCGGTGCTGTACGCACACGTCCAGCTGTTGCAAGAGTAGTCCGTGGACCAGTCCATAAGTGCACGTAGTCCGCTGAGGGAGCAGTCTGGGCACGTTGGTTGGCCCGAGGTGCCGAGCTGCGTGTTGCGGCGGGCCGCACAGTACTGACAGCATTGGAATCGGCACTGTAGGCATGACCAGCGTCCTGGTAGGGGCGGGAGCGCTTGCTCGTTGGTGCCTGCGTCGTCTGGGTGGGGTCGGGGTCGATCCCACAAGGGCCAGACGTCGGCGAACCAGGACTGGCCTGTAGTGCGGACCACCTCGGCGGGGAGGCGAGCGTCGTCAGCATGGCGCTCGATCCACTGGGGCCCCAGGTCCGCTGGGATCATGACCGTGCGCCAAGTGTCGTCCGCTTTGACGTGGACTTGGGTCGGTGCCCAGAGCCTGGTAGTGGTATCGCCATGGTCGTGGTGGAGGATGACCCAGCCGTCGCGACCCGCCACCACAGGGTTGATAACGCGGTGGCCCATGACGGTCGTCCCCCACGGTAAGTAGGCGCCGTCGTGGTGCTCGCCTGGGTCAAGCCAGACCTCGATGCCAGGGGCATTGACACGGGCCCGCACATCGCGGACGTGGAAGGCGAGGACGTGGTAGGCGGTCGGCTCCTCTTCCGTCTCGATGTGCTCCCACGTCTCGATGTCGCTGTTGTCCGAGGTGGAGTTTCCGCCGCTCTGCCGTGACGAACGCGAGGCGGATCGCCGTGGGCGGGCATGGCCTCGGGCGAGGGCGGCGGCCGCGCTGATGAGGGACGGCGCACGGCGGTCGTCGGCTCCTGATGTCGTCGATGAGCGGTCTGGACTGTGTGCCAGGGCGGCGCCTGACTGGTAGGTGCGCGGTGGGCCAGACGCGGCCCCAGGGCTGGAGCCGCTGGGGCGCGGCTCTCGTGCGTCGGACTGCCCCCGCACGGGGACGGCTTGCAAGCCAGTGTACACCAGGTCGATCAGTGGCTGCGGGTCCAGCTGGAGCTTGCGAAGCGAGACGCGTGGACGGGGCTGGTTGGGGTCGGCCCTGGTGGCGGCTTCGGTGTCGTAGTGCTGTTTAGCCCATGCTCGCGCTGCCTCTGGCGAGTATAGTGCCTGCGGCGGTGGCCACACTGCCGCGATGTCCGGCCTGCGCCAGGTGTTGGCTTCCTGGTCGCGGGCTTCAGCCGCCTCGCGGAGGTCTGGATGATCGTAGCCAGCGATGTGGAGGGCGTGCGCACAGTCGCCCATGCCATAGGCTTGTGGTAGGGCACGGCACCTGGAGGCAGCTTCCGTGGGGGCACACCAGTCCATGCGGATGAGGAGGCCCAGGACACGAGGGTAGATGAGGCGCGCTCCGTGGGCCTCCCCTTTCACGAAGTTGTGCCAGTTCTCACCGCGCGGCGGTTGGGTGGCCTCGCACATCCAGAGCGCGATGGGTCCCCACGCGAGGGTGTCGTCTTCGAGGCTGTAGGGCGGGTGGGGCGGCACTGCGTACCACGCGGCCAGCGACGGGTGCACACTCACGTACGTGCGGCCAACATTTGTGGCAGTTCGACCCTTCACTTCACGGCGGGGGCCTGGCAGGAGGTGACCTCCGTTGAAAGCGAGACGAGCCGCAAGGTCGCCGCGGGTCCCGTGCCAGAAGACCGTGGGCGTGTCAGTGGTGGGTTGACGGAGGTCCCACGTGAGGTAGGGGAAGATCGTCTCGCCTGAGTTCCCGCCCGAGTCTTCCAGCACCCAAGTGAGTCGGTTCGGGGGCCTCTGCATGATGTCAGTCCACGGCACCAGCGCTTGGAGTGTTGGATCATGGGTGAATCGAGGATGGTCGTGGAGTCGCAGGGCGTCTTTGATGTCCTCTGTAGACACGCCACTGTTACCGAGCGCAAAGCCGTTTTGGTACAGGGCGTTGAGGATGCTCGTCGGCGGCACGGGGGCCGCTGGGTCGCGCTGGATGGTGTTGCGTAAGTTGCGCGTCGGTGGCCTGAGGGCTAGGTGGGGCGTACCAGGGCCTGAAGGCGCCTGGGGCCTGGCGGGTGATGCATAGCGTGCTCGCCGACGTGGTGGTTGGGTGTCCATGTCGGAAGAGGAACCACGAGCATCTGCATGTCGGAAGATGGACCACGGGCTGTCGCGGGTGCGCTCACGTGGTTCCCTTGCCTCGGCGTCGCTGGCCTGAGCTGTGGCGTCTTCGTGAGTCGGTGGGGTACCATAAGCCATGCCGCTTATGGAGCCGTCTCGCGGGGACGGGCTGGTCGATCGTGGTGTGACAGACGAGGCTCGCGATACCGCGGCAGTGACTTCGACAATGGCGGCGGTGGTGGCGGTGGTGACATCGGCGACTGCGGCGGCAACTGCAGCAGCATAGTGTTCCTGTAGCAGCGGATGTCGAAGTGAGTGCACGTGCTGGCTTTCGGGTTCGTCGGGATGCGTGCGCGGCATTGTGTGTGTGGCCTCATCACGCGGCCTCCTGCTCGGTTGGCAACAGCGGAGGCACCACTGGGCCGTGGATGAGTCCAGGGCGCGCGCACAAATGCGGGCTCCTACGTGTCCGACGGCTCCTTGAGCGAGGAGTTTGGCGCCGACCAGAAGAAGACCGCACACCACTCCGCCAGTGGCAATAGCTCCGAGTTTGCCACTGGCCCATTTCAGGACACCCCCGAGGCCAAACCCGACTGCGCTGGCTCCGCCCGAGACGATATCTCTGAGTTTGGCGCTGGTCCATTGAGAATACCCCACAAGGCGGGCGTGACGTTGTATGCCGTTGTGCGTCGGGGTGTAGTGGACACAGATGGGCCTGGTGCCGCCGCTTCACGTCGTCGTCGCTGCCGGTAGCTGGGGTCTCGGCTCGGTGTCGGCAAGTACCCGTCGATCTGGTCCTTGTACGGCATGGCTACCACGATGGCATACGTGGCCACGAAGAGGCAAATGAGACAGCCACAGCGTCGTGAGGCCGCTGCGCTGTGCGGGGCCTCGTAGGAGCCGCTGGCGTCTGGGCTCGCGTCGTCGATGGGGTCGTTGTCGATGCCAGCCTGCCAGTGGTCGACGGCGCTGGAATTGGAGTCAGTCGCGTTAGCACGGCAGACAAGGGTGCGGGGCGTGGTTCTGCCACCTGAGGTCTGAAGACGTCCAGGTCCAGCCAATGCTGCAGCGGGGCTGAAGCCGCCACTGTGCGGGCTGGTTAGAGCTGGCGATGCAGTGGGATGGCTTGTCTCGTCGGCGACAGTGGCGCCTTCAGCGTCGTTGAGTTGTGCGCTGGGGTCGGCCTGGGCCGAGTTGTTGGGCGGACTGCTGTGCGACGGGGGGCGCCCTATGTAGGGTTCGCTGTCACGGTCACGCTGGGCCGTGTCACCTGGCGGTGCCGTGCCGTCGCGATCCTGGGTTTCCATGTCGTCCTGGCTATCGTCCGACGCGTGGAACGAGTCCAGGGATATGTTGATATCGCTGGCCGCGATGTGCTGGAGCAGAGGCGGTTCGGCGTCGGCTGCGGGCTGGTCACACGTGGCGTGCTGGGCGAGGGGGCCAGCTGGCGGTGGTAGGTTTAGCGGTTCCATCGGTGCCGCGGCGAGCTCCGCCTCGACAAGCGGCTGCATGTCTGGCGGGTGGTGCAGGATCGCATCCGCGAGGTACGCCAGGGCGTCTTGGTCGGGTGGAGGGAGGCCTCTTGGCAGCAAGGCGTGGGCCCGTGAGAGGTATGGCGGCAATGGTGCCGTGAAAGCCTCAGGGCCGACGAGCTGGGCACGAGCGCCCTGGTATTCCAGAAGGAGGCCAAAGTAGCGAGTGGGGTACTCGCGGCTGCCCTGGATACGAGTGAGGTTGCGGTTGGTGCGCTGTCTGTCGGGGCCTGCTCTGTGCCAGATGTCCTCGCACATGTCGAACGCGGTGCGCTGGCGCAGGGCGTCGTTTTTCTCCTCGGAGTCCTCCTGGAAAAAGTGGTCGTACTGTGGCAGATGGAGCGTCGCCAGGATGTACGGGACGCAGTCCTCGAGCCATGCCCAGAACACGTCCTGGTGGTCCTCACCTGGTGCCCACGCCGCGGCGCACGGTATGAGCCGTGCTCGGATCATCATCAGGTGCCAGAAAGCGGGGTCCTCCTCGGGTTCGCCCCTGGCGCACAGAGGAGTAGTGAGACCCGTGGGGCTAAAGCGGGGCACGACAGCGGGGCTGAAGCCGCCACTGCGTGCCTGGGCTTTGTCGGCGGCCCCGTCGAGGATGTGCTGCACGACGGTCGAGGACAGGCTGAGGGCGGACTGCGATGCATGTGTCGTAGTTGACGAGGACGTGCTCGTAGGAGACATGCTGGTGCTCGCCGTAGCCGTCGTAGTAGCCGTCGGAGTCCCAGGGGGGCAGCGCGTGGGGCAGGGCCCCTGGTGCTGCTCAAGCCAGGCGCTCGCAATGGCGCCCAGCGGCCCGTTGCCGCACGGACCCGCGGCGGCGGTGCCGTTCACGATCGGGTCCAAAATGGTGCAGTGATCGTATTTGTAGATGCTGTCATCGTAAAGGTAGAAGAGCGTCCCACGCTCAGCGTGTCGCAGGAAAAAATCTCCTCCATGCTGGGGCGCACCGCCTGGAGACGGGTGTGCTCCCGCAAGCGAGGGGAGGGCCAGGCTGCAGGCAAGGCGCCACATGATGGCGAGGCCTGGCGGGCGGCGCGAGCGATGAGCCAAAAGCTGCATGTCAGCACACGTCCTCAAATGCCCCTGAATGCTCATGTACATTGCAACAATCACGCCCCCTGCAAGACTACGGGTGTCCCTACACCAGATAGCTTGCGCGTGCTGCTGCCAAAACAGACATGAAGTGACAAGAAAGAGATACGACGCGAAGAGGGAATAGATGCCTCTGAAGGCGCTTCCTCGGAGGGCTGAGGCGGGCTCTCTGAGGCACCTTCAATAGGGTTCCTGGGTGGCCCGACCCTTGTCCTTGCCTTTGTCGGCCCCTGGGGGCCCCGTCCCTGGGGTGACCTGGCCTGGCTGGTCGATCCAACCGCAGGCAGCCACGGGTTCGGCGGCCGCTGCAGCTTCCTCCTTCTTAGTTTCCAGAGTGGCCACTTGTGGCAGGTGGATGGTGCCTCCCGTGAGGTGCCCGAGGAGGGTCTGGATGTCGCCGCGCAGTGCAGCGGCGTCGGCGGTTGCCGTCTGTTGCTGGGTGACGACGGTGGCAAGCCCCCGTTCCAGCCCTGAAACGTGCTCCGTGAGTGTGGCCTGGGAGGAGAGGACGCCCGCAAGCTGTACCTGCATGTTATCCACCGTGTTGGCTAGCAGCTCGTGCTGTTGTTCCATGTGCTGGATGCGGGTCGTGGCAGCATCTGGGAGTTTAGAGGCCGATGCGAAGCGCTCGCCGAAGGTGTTGAGTTCGTGGGAGGCCACGCTGTATTCATCACCTGATGAGAGGATCTCGACGTCGTCGACGTCGCCTGGTACTTCGGCGGCTGTGGCAGCGTCGCCTTCGGTGTGGCCCCCACCTTCTGCCGCCACCGTGCCAAGCCAGGAGTCATGGCCACCTGATCCTGGGGCGGCCATCGGTTCAGCGGCTCCGTCCGTGCCGTGCGGGGGTGCAGAGGAGCTGCGGCCTGGGGCGCAGGATGACCTTGCGTGCGGCGTGGCGTCACGTTTCCCGCTGGAGGAGCGGTGGCGCTTGGCTGAAGGCTCCTCCTTGGGGATCAGGAGCGGTGCGACGCCCTTGCCTTTGGGCGTGGCAGTCATGAGGTCGTGGAGGTAGGGGCTCTGGGCCGCTTTGGTGAGGAGTGTGCCGGTGGCGGGGCTAAAGCCGCCACCACGGGCTGGCGGCGTCACAGGCTCTGTGATGGTGGTAGGCGTGACGATGGTAACGTTGTCCCGCTTCGGCACCACCTCAGCCAGCGGGGCCTCGGTGATGCTCCACGGGATGGGGCACCCCGCGACCTGCACCGTATAGGTGAGTGGGGGCCGATGGGCGCGCACTAAGGCAAACTGGGCCGCAGTGGCTGGGTCCCAGGCGGTGTGGTAGACCTCACAGTCCCATTTGACGGACGGGCCCGTGAGAGTCTTGGCGAGCTGGGTCAGCGTGGCGCGGCGTGCCGCAATGCCAGTGATGCGGTAGCGCGTCTTGGCGAGGGTAGCCTCGCATCCACGGATGCTGACAGCAGCAGCCTTGGCGGCGTCTGACCCCCGTGGAACACGGATCCCCAGTAGACCTGACTTGCCGTGTCTGACGACTCCCAGGGCCTTGAACTCCACCGACTTCTGGAACGCGTCTGCCATCGTGATGGGCTGGTCCTCAGGGAACCACACGGTCTGATACTTGTCAGCGGTGGGCTCGTCTGCACCTACGTTGCTGAGGTCGTAGGTGGCACCGAGTTGCCCTGATCCCGCCAGGACCTTGTCGACCGCTTGAAGACTGACGCCGAAGGTGGCGGCCAGGGACCTCTTTCCGACGCCCGATCCAAACCTGCCTAGGCTTTTGCAGGGTTCGAGGATGGTGACGGCTTTAAAGTTGCCGTGGAAGAGGGCCTTGAAGGTGTCCTGAAGCTGACTATCGAGCTCCTGGCGGCGAGCGTCTTTCTTGGACTCCCTGTGCTTTTGATTTTGGCGCGCCTTGTCCTGTGGGGCAGAGTCCCCTCGAAAAGGGCCCTTGGCGCGTGGACCACCGTTCACGGGGGCACCTCCCGAGAACTGGTCCTCGAAGGCCTGGTGCGTGGAGGGGACTGCGGCGATGGCCTCGGTTTCATGTATGGTCGCCCGAATCCAGCATACGTGGTCGGCAGGGTCGATGGTGGCGACGGCTACTTTTTCCGTGCAGGCGACCTCCTTGGTGCCCAGCTGGTACACGGTCACGGGGACGTGCGTGTGAACCACTTTGGGCGCCTTGGGGTGTCGCTTCAGAACGGGGACGGCGAGCTCGGTACCGACGTAGTTGTCGTTTTTTGGGCCCATGACAGCAATCGCGAGCTGACCCGTGGCTCGCTTGCCCTGCTCGAGGTGGTGTTGCAGCAGCCGTTCACCGCTCTCGTAGTCGTGGAGGCTGATGCTGGGCTTGTACGTCTTGCCGTCGTCAGGTGAAATGTGGGTTCGGCGAGGACAGGGACCTTCCAAAAGGCCGGGTCCAAGGCGATGAATTGGGTGTCCGCAGCCTGAAGACGTGCGGAACCCGCTGGTGGGTGTGATGTGTCACCGCCAATGCGCTTAGGCTTGCTGCGCTGGTGATGATCAAGCGTGTAGCTGATCTGGTTGGCGGCGCACATGCGGATCAGGGCGCTGCCAAGCTTCTTCGTGTTGGACTTGTGCATGTCGTACGTTGCCTGGAGCTCGTCCGCGTTCAGTTCGGCAAGCCCGTTGTATGCGGCCGTGGGGCGGTCAGACCCCGCTTGCTTGATCGCTGCGATGCAGTCCTGCTTGCGTTGGAGGAGAGACCCTTCAGCAGCAGGACGGGAACTCGGAGGCTGCTTGGAAGAGCGACGGCGCTCCGGCTTCTTGGGGGCCATTGCTGCGGGCGCTCTGGTGAGGAGAGGTGACGCGAATCAGTAGGGTCCTGCTGGGACCCCTCCGGTCTCGCGAGGCCTGGGAGTCTGACTCCGAGGCGGGGCGCTTCGCGTCGCGGCTGCGGTCTGAGTGCTGGGCACTCTCGAGCCGAGACTAGAGAGAGAGAGAGAGAGAGAGAGAGAGAGAGAGAGAGAGAGAGAGAGAGAGAGAGAGAGAGAGAGAGAGAGAGAGAGAGAGAGAGAGAGAGAAAGAGAGAGAAGGGGAAGAAGAGAAAGAGAGAGAGAGAGAGAAGGGGAAGAAGAGAAAGAGAGAGAGAGAGCCAAATCTATTGCCGCGCTGGACCTCCTTTTTGGTCCACCCCACCGTCCTTCTGTCCCACTGGGCCCTGCCCCTCACCCCCCTCGAGGCCGGCCCGCCCACCGCGCCCCTGTCGTCGGGTGGCCCCGCCCTGCTCCCCGCGCGGGCCGCGGTGGACCGCTCCGGCGCCGTGCGCTCCACGCCGCCAGCGCGCGCGGCGCCCGCCGCCTCGGCGGCGCCTCCGCGGGGGCGTTCGTTCGGCCCCGCGTGGCCCGCGCCCCCCGGCGCGAGTGCCGTTGAAATATTTCAAAATATCTGAAATTTTGTGTCGTCGCATTATAATGGTTTTCCCTCGCGTGCGTCATCACATCGATTTCACATCGCGTTCATTCATCTTGCCCCCCCTTGATCGGCACCTGATGTGTATACGCGCTAGAGTTTTAGTAACATAGTTTGTAGTTTTAAGTAGTAGTACGAGTCGTGGGCATAATTTGTGGTAATGTAGTACTAGAAGGGTGTTAGTGAAGTTGGTGTTGTGTAGTAGTGTCCAAGTAGGTTGTATAGTGGTAGTGGTGGTCGTACGCGGTAGTAGTATAGTAGTAGTTTTTTTGTGGAGGAGGAGGGAGGCGGAGGAGAAGGAGGAGGAGGAGGAGGAGGAGGAGGAGGAAGCGGAGGAGGAGGAGGGAAGAGGAGGAGGAGGGAAGAGGAGGAGGAGGAGGAGGAGGAGGAGGAGGAGGAGGAGGAGGAGGGAGGAGGAGGAAGAGGAGGAGGAGGAGGAGGGATGGAGGGAGGGGGAGGGAGGGAGGGGGAAGGAGGGGGAACGGGACAGGCCTCGGGAAGGGCGAGCCACTGCTGCGGTCGTCTCCACCGCTCGACGCTGCAGCTCCCGAGCCGTCCGTTCTCGGCTGCCGCCTCCGAGGCTCGTCCAAACGACTGCCGCCTCCGAGGCTCGTCCAAACGACTGCCGCCTCCGAGGCTCGCCCAAACGACGTCGCCCCGAGTGCTGTCGACCCCCCTCCCCCCGTTCCACTCCTTCCCATCCCTCCCTTCTCCTCCCCCCCCCTCTCCTCCCCCTCCTCCCCTATCCCTCTGTATCTTTAGCTGCGCGGCGGCATCAGCCGAAAACGCACAATCCAAACGCGCATGCATTCCAATGGGCGGCTAGCCCGAGAAATAACTATAAGCCGCGGCGATCACCAAGCCCACAACTGGCATCGACATGGCGCTTCCCGTCGCCCTGACAGCGTCGGGGATGCGGGCGAGGCACGAGGGATCAAACCCTTGCAACTGGAGGCGCTCAGCCTCACTCAGATATCGCTGGAACGCGTCGGGATCACCCACTTTGAACATCCACAAGTGCCTATTCTTTGTTGTGAGCGTGGGCACCGCTCCGATGTGGAGCTCTGGCTTCCGAACTTTCCCAAACGACCTAGAAAGATCGCAGCACGCAATCGAGCCGTCGGGGACGTTGCGATTTCTGGCGAGCTCCTGGTACGAATTCAAAGTGCGCTTCTGGAGGTCCGTCAGCTGATGAAGCTGATGAGGAAGAGACGGGTCCAGGAACCTGACCAGATCAATGTGTGTCAATTTCATATCGTTTGGATTCAACCTTAGACGTGTTTGAAACTTGCTCTTCTTGCGTCCACAAATGTACAAACGCACTCGTTTTTGCGGCAGACCACAGAATTGCGTCTTCATTGCCCAGTGCCACACGTCCCAATCATCTCCGAGATCACCCTTCATTAGGGAAATTACGTCTTGGAGATGCGAAGTGCCGCCCGTCTTGTCTGCGAGCCCCATCGCATTCTCAATCGCGAAAATCTGTAACTTGGCATCACGGCGGCCAGCTTGATGAATGATCAGCTCTATCGCCGTGGAAAAAGAAACCGCATGCGGGTCGTCCCACAGATGTTGTTTTCCCGTCCTGCTGAACGGCAAACACGAAAGGCCCGTCAGCACCATGCGGGCAGCTGGCAGCGTAGCCACGTCGACCTGGGAGACACCGCAACAAACACATCCGATGTGATGGGTGGGTGTAACGTTTTTACTACAGACGAACAACACACGCACAGGCAACAACAATTTTTACAAAGTGTTAGATCTCCTCGAGCGTCCTTCCTGCATATTGCATATTGACCCCTTTCTCCTCACGTGTGCTTTCCTACTCCTCATCCCCCTCCTTGTCCTCCTCCTCCTCCACCTCCCCCTCCCCCTGCTTCTCCTTCCCCTTATACCCCGCCCCCCTCCTTCTCCCCCTCCTTATGATCGTTCCCCTGCGGGCCGCGTTGAAGTCGAACGGTATGTTCACGGAGCCCACGTGCTGCAGCAGCGAGTCGTGCACCCAGTCGCAGTGGGCCTTGAGCGAGGGGTTGTTGTCGTAGCAGTGGCTCTCGATGTCCAGCCCCAGCTGGGGGTGCAGAGAAAGGGGGGAGGGGGGCAACTTGTTTTGCGGCGTCCGCGGGGCGGGTTCGGCGCTGTTAGACGTGGCCCCCGCCGCCAGTCTGCGGCTCTTGCTCTTGGCAAACCGCCCGCGACCCGCCCAGCGATCCACCCCGCGACCGACCGAACCGATCGCGACCCAGCCCGCGACCCATCCGCGATTCGCTCGCGACCCTCCCCGCGACCCACCCGCGATTCACTCGCGACCTGACCCGCCTGCGACCTTGCCCAGCGCCTCCCCCCCCCCCCATCACTCTTCTGAGCAAGCGGGGAGCGTTGGTTGGGAGGGGTCTTTGATGTCGTCGCCAGTCTTCTCCTGCTCCTCCTCCCTGCTCATCCCTCCGTATCCCTCCTCCTCCTCCCTCCTTCTCCTCCTCCCTTGCCTCCTCCTCCTCCTCCTCCTCCTCCTCCTCCTCCCCCTCCTCTTCCTCCTCCTCCTCATCATCCTCCTACCCCCTCGCCGTCGTTTCGCCCAGATCCCGCCTCGCCGTCACTATCCCCGTTTCGCCCTTCTGCCCCCCTTCCATCCAGGTGCCTTCCCTTCCTTTTCCCTCGCCCTACCCCTCTACGCACTATCCATATACATGTCCGCTCTCTTCTTCTGTCCTCCCCCCTCCCCCTTCCTCCTCCTCCTCCTGCTCCTCCTCCTCCTCCGCCTCCCCCCTCCTCATCCCCCCCCCCTCGCCCTTTTAGTCCCACTCCTCGGAGTTGCAACTATTGTTGCCATCCGAGTTGTTTGAAAGCTGGCGTCTCCTCCCGAGCAGCCATGACCGCCGTCTCCAAGCCGCGGTACGGCGACAGCACCACGAGTTTGCCCTGCTCGGCAGCCTTGCCCGTCGCCAGGATCTTCGCGCCCACGTCCTCTCGGGCGGCCGATGGTGCAGGGTCGGGCCAACGTGGCCCACGTTAAGAAAAGTTGCCCAGGTGATGCATCGCCAATGCGCCCCGAAACTTGATCCCATGCGTCACCGATGCGCCGTGGCGAGGCCTCGGCGGGGGGGGGGAACTGAAATGGGGGGCCCTCGAGAGATGCCAACGTGAGCGAGGACATTGATTTTGCCAGCGCGCCCATGCGCGCATGGTTCCAGTCCTGGGCACTGAAGAAAGGCCCATGGCAAGGTGTGCGAGGCCACATTTATATAGCAGCCCACGCTGACGTTTCTTGCACGTATGGCAACAATCTAATGCGCTCGAATATCGAGCGCTCGAACGTGCACCTGCGCGAGGCAGACGCCACGCCGGCAAGGATTGAATTGAGGCCCTCGTCGAGGAATGTTGAGTGCAGCCGTGGATTACCATACTCAGGAATCCTAGCTGTGATGTGTACGAAGAGATGCGAATTGGGTAGGAACTCCTGCTCGGACTGATCCATTAGAACAAGGTGCCGCATACACAACTCCATCAATACTTTGCACTTGGGGCCAGGAATAAGTTTGTCATGATCTCGCAGAATATTCATGTATTCTATCAGCGGCTTGCCTGCCTCATACAACTCATTTCCGAACTTCAGCACCATTCTATATTCAAGAGCAAAGTCGGTAGCCCACCTCATGAGCACCCCTGTTTCCGCAGCTTTCGTTTTCATGACGTACACGTCCGAACTACCTCCGATCATCTTGGACGTTAGCTCACGCAACCGCACGTCGGGGTCGATGTTATTTCTGTTGCACCAGCTCTGGTAGTTGTTAAAGATACGCCGTGCACTCAGACCCAACCTTGCTTGAATATCACCTGCACAATCAAATATATCTTCGTCGATGGCCGCCCAAATGACAGCGTGGCAAAACCTTTGCAGGAGGTCGCAAACATGTTACGCCCCACCTTAAGGGCACCCCCTCTAGACCCCGCTGGGTCCTGGATCAGAGAGGCCGCTTATGTTCTTGCTTGTTCGGTTGTACATCGGATCATCCGCTCCTCCTGTGTCCTCCTGCGTCCTCTTCCCCGCCCACCTTTCCCTCCCCCCCCCTCCGCTCGTTTTCCCTCCCCTCCTCTCCTGGTTTCTTCCTCCTCTGCTTTCTTTTCCCTCCCCCTCGCCCCCGCCCCCCCCCAGCTTCGTCTCGCGGGGGCGGGGCGATGGATTGGGGCGGGGGCCGCGGGCCACAGCGACCGGCTGGCTGGGATCGGGGAGCGGGGGGGGTCAGCGGTAGACGAACGGTAGATTTTCGGTGGGTGCGCGGTAGATGTGCGGCATGGGGAGGGGGTAGGAACGGGGGAAGGAAGAGGGAGGGAGAAAGGGGAGTGGTTCTAGTGTACCCGTCGCCCTCGCAAATATTCCGAGGTACAGCGTGTGCAGGGTGTCGATGTGCATGTCGTCGGGGCGAATGCCGACGGATTCGTGAAACAATGGATTTCTGCGGTGCATTCGGTCGTTCAAGCGTGTGCCATCCCAGCGTTGCCTCCAGAATGTAGCTGTGAATCCCAGCGGCGCATTCTCGAAGCTCATCGCGTCAAATAATTCCCTGGAAGGTTCTAGCCTATCCAACTTTTGAAGATTCAATTCAGGACAGGCTGCCACGCATATACGACCAAGTGCCTTGCGCCTCTTATCAGTAAAGAGTATGTCTAATACACGTGCTCGCTTAGCTTCAGTATCTATCAAAACTCGGATCTCGTGCCCATCGCAGTCAGCGTCGTACGAGAGTTTGCGTTCGCCCCAAACTCCCATGTCGTCCAGAGTCACGCCCACGAAGTCGAACAAATTTGTTTTGTTGGCGCTGCAAAATAGACATGGGGAAGTTCTGCGAGGACCATGTTGGGAACCCCAGGGTGCTGCAATACTCGCTCCAGTCTCCGCGGATCTGCGTAAGCACATAACGAGCTACAGGGGCATGACCAACGAGCTTCGCCGAAGGCGAGTCGGGGCCCCAATCGGATCCATCCCATTTTTTTCAGGACGAACGCCATCAGCAGCAGCAGCAGCAAACGACCACCTCAAGTACTCCATCACGCCGTGAAGTGTGTCCCATCCACGGCACCCGCACTTACGTAATTCTGCTTTGCGCAATACAACTGCACGGTGTCTTTTCTGTGTGACCAGATTGAAAATTGTGAAACCGATCACGGAGTCGGCGCGACCAGCGCCGGCGGTTCGTGTGAAACGAACGCCGTCTTGGTACAGTGCCACGGGGAACACGTCCCGCGCGTCCCCTGCCCTCAATCTGCGCGGGCGCCGTCGAAACGTGGAGGCCCACTCCTCTGGGTCTGGCGGCTCTGGGCATCGGCCTTCATCTCTCAAAGTGTTCAGCTCGGCCTCGAGTAGCTCGTGGGGGGGAGCCACAGGGATATCTTTAGTTTGTCTCTGCCCTTTGATGTGCGCAGGTAGTCTAAACACGTGGAGTTCTGGGGCGCTTTCTGACTGAGGTAACGCTGCCTTTAAGTGTGCACTGTATTTGCCCGTCTGCTTGCCTGGCGCCAGCGCGTAGGCCCGCAGATCGTCGTTATCCACCCCAGCTGTAACCGCAAAATGCGATAACATACACATAGGTTTAGCGTCCATCTTCCCACTTGCGTAAAGACGCAAAAAAATGTTCGCACAACTGGATTCCTGCTTGAATGTTCGCCTCATGCAATTCGTGGTCAGCGTCGCCCCAACCTGAGGTCTCCCAGTCAGTGGAACCAACACTACTACATCTTGGTCGAATCGGGTTTCTCTTGCACCTTTTGGCGGCAGGTGGGGGCATGCCGAGACATCTCGAGCACGTTAATTATGGCTACGGAGCGGAAGGGGGAGCGACGGGGAGAACATGTGGAGGGCGGGTGTTTGGTATGGTGCTTGGCCACGGCTTGGTGTGGTGCATGGTATGGTGCTTGGCATGGTGCATGGTATGGTGCTTGGTATGGTGCATGGTATGGTATGGTGTTTGGTATGGTATGGTGCTGGGTATGGTGCATGGTATGGTGCTTGGTATGGTGCTAGGACCGAGCTGGGAGACGACGAAACTACTTAAGTAGTTTCGTCTCTCCCAGTTCGGTCCTCGCTCGCACATGGGGCACGATCCGTGTCTGATTTACCGCTTTGGGATGGTTTGGGATGGTTTGGGATGGTTTGGGATGGTTTGGGATGGTGCGATGATGGCTCGCGCGCAGCCGAAAGCAGGGTGGGAATTCCTGCCAATCGGGGTCATCAGCGGTGAACCTGAGCATGTCGGCCTGCCGATGCACCGACTTCACGATCCGCTGATGCATTTTTCTCGCCGACCTCGGCGATCTGCTCCGAGCGATGGCCCCATCCTTCGAAGGGCGAGGAGGAGGCGGAGGAGGAGGACAAGGAGGAGGAGGAGGAGGACAAGGAGGAGGAGGAGGAGGAGGAGGAGGGGGAATATGATGCCGATGGTCATCGGGATGAGGATGGTGATGGTGCTGGCGTTGATGATGATGGTGATGATGACGATGATGATGATGAGAAGATCATACATGGGAGGAGGAGGAGGAGGAGGAGGAGGAGGAGGAGACGGAGAAGGAGGAGGAGACGGAGAAGGAGGAGGAGGAAGGAACAGGAACCAAAGGGCGACGAGACGGTGGAGGAGGAGGAGGAGAGGAGGGAGAATGGAGGAGGAGGGAGCCCTTGCCTCCTGCGAAGAATCCACGACCACCGCCTCTGTCGACATGGCGGCGCCCCGCGCCTGAGGCCCCAACTGGGGCCCAGAAGGCTGCAGCGGGAGAGGGGGTGTAGGTAGGTAGGTCGTTGTAGTAGTAGTAGTAGTAGTAGTAGTAGTAGTAGTAGTAGTAGTAGTAGTAGTAGTA